>OY986435.1:271156073-271688573 GCA_963920525.1 Dichetophora obliterata | reverse complement strand
AATATCAGTCACTCTGCCTTGTTTTTTTTTTATTGTGTCAATATCAACTAGCGAAAAAGCTAGCTCTTTATGACTAGTGAAATAACTAGGAAATGGGTGTGTAAAAGGTGGCAATTGACCCCTTACTATGACATGCTCGTGTAAAATTCGCCAGTTGAATACAAAGAAGGTAGATTGAAGTGGAACTAGTACTGGCTACCAAGAGGCTAGTGAAATCACTAGTTTTGTACTGTGCCATTAACTGCAGGGATGATAGAGTAAATAATTTAGCAGCCAGCTGTTACAGCAAGAGCCTCACAACAACACAAAAAAAAAACCAGCAACGCAACAATAATTTTGTTTTGCATCAACATCAACAATAATAGTTATGCGTCCCGTCCATTATGTCCAGGCTTTTGTTTATCCGCGGCATGCTTTGTAATAATAATTTATTTATTTTTGCATACATTTAGGCACCTTTATTCATATCATCACATGCACAAACTTTTTGCATTATTATCGCGCTGTTTGAGAGCAGTTTTTCGTAAATGTTTTTATAGCATTCATATGCTTGAATTAGGGAGTTCAATCCCTAAAGGCTTTCAAAATCCCAGGATTATCGGGATTAATAATCAAAACTCTGGATTCCCGTCTACTTACGGATTATGAAAACTAAATTAACCAGAAAATTCATTAAATATTTTCATTTATTGCATTTTTATAATTATTTTGTAACGAATTTAACCGGTGAGGATGACGAATAATAAAAATAAATAAACTAAGATAAAAAATTACATAAAGTAAATAAGAATAGTAAACTATCCCAATAAACTTAACCTTTTATGTCGGCTTTCTATAGCATTTAAATTTTTAAAATACATATTAGATGGGTTACAATATTAGATGGGTTAATTTTCCCAAAGTATTCCAGAAAATTCATTAAATATTTTCATTTATTGCATTTTTATAATTATTTTTTAACGAATTTAACCGGTGAGGAAGACGAATAATAAAAATAAATAAACTAAGATAAAAAAATTACATAAAGTAAATAAGAATAGTAAACTATCCCAATAAACTTAACCTTTTATGTCGGCTTTCTATAGCATTTAAATTTTTAAAATACATATTAGATGGGTTACAATATTAGATGGGTTAATTTTCCCAAAGTATTCCAGAACCTCCCTGCAAGGCTAGATTCTGAATTCTGGATGTAATATAAGGTCGTGACGCAAATAAAATTCCAGAGAAATTTCAAACTGAATGGGCGCCGCTAAAAAACGTGAATTTGAAGAAGTATAAAATTGATGTTTCAAATCGGGTTTCCTCTTTACATTTGAGCCCTAATAAAACTTTTGACCATGATATACTCTAATGTAAATTGTTCGTTTAGTCCGAATTAGTCCCATATTGGCCTATTTTATTAGGAATTTCCAAATTTTGTCTTTCGATTCTGAGTTAGAAACTTTACCTTCGTCAGATGGCATTTTATGAAGTTTAGGGAAAATTAAAATTATCCAAATCGAATCAAAGTTATGACAGAAAAACCATTTTCCCATTTTTATTTGAGCAAGTGTTAAATAATCGTCATTCTGAACCGCGATGATTTCACTACGTTGGAAATACATTTTTAGAAATCCTACCGTAATCTGTCACACATTTAGAACTTTCAATCGACAATTGTTTTAATCCAATCCACTCGTTTACATTGAAAAATGTTGAATAACTTATATTTAATTGGTAGGTTTTACATTGTGACGAGTTTGAAGTCTTATTTACCAAAATAGATTTTCGCGAATTAATATTTCTGGAAAATACTCGGCGCTTCTTTAAAAAGTCACATTGCCAACGTACGAGCATGTGTTAAGCCGTTTTTTTCGTCTAAAGGAAGTGAACATTTGATATTGAATGAGAGCATCAAGCGTATCGTCGGTGTATTAGTGAGAGTTTGGTCTCTCAAATTATTGTAATGATCCCATGAGCTTTCTAAGCATCGATCCAAGATGTTGACTCAATGACGAAAAATATTTACGTGCTGAGGTAATGGTCAGCAAAATTGTTGTCGTGAAAGGGCAATAAATTTAATAACTCGATTCAATACAAATGTTACCAACATAGAATCCGAAAAACAGTTGACTTTGCAAGTGGTAGAGGAACACCAAAAACTTTATCCGTACAACAAAATAAAGAAAGAAATAATTTCAAATATGCAGAGAACAAAGTAAAGTAAATGTATTCAAAAATAATTATTTTCCCAAAAATCGGCTCCACAATAAAATTATCTCCCTCTACTTTCGGATTACTTAAATTTTCCGTATAATCGTTAACAACAACAATTTCACTGACCATTGCAAGTCGACTGAATGCATATTAAAAATACGGAAAAAGGTCATAAATACGGAACTTGTATTGCAACATTTTCGTTAATTTGACGATAATCAATGATATCCCTTATTGGTCGGAAATCATTCTTCAGAGCAACAGATGGCAAGTGGCATTTAAAGCAATAGCGCATATAAACGTTGACGATGATCAAATTTATGTTTTAAATGTCATTGTCGTCAACATGCAGAAAACAAAGTGAATTAAATTTTATAAAAATAAATTTTTTCTCAAAAGTCGGCTTAACAAAAAATTATTTTTTCTGTCGTAAAAATGATCTGATATGGATAATTTTTTTCCAAACTTCAAATAATGGCCAATAATCCTGCAAAATTTAAATTTGCAAAAATTTAAGCCATTTACCAGGCGAAGGTAAAGTTTCTAGCTCAAAATCGAAAGAAAAAATTAGGAAACTCCTTATTAAGTTGGCCAATATGGGGTCAAGGACTAATTTCTGTAAGAATCTGATGGCATATTGAGATTAAACAAACCATTTTTCATTAGCATATGTTATGGCCAAAAGTTTTTGTATGGCTCAAATGTAAATATTAAAGTCAATTTGAAACATCCATTGTAAACTTCTTTAAATTCACGTTTTTTAGCGGCACCCATTCTGTTTGAGATTTTTCTGGAATTTTTTTGCGTCACGACTTTATATTACATTCAGGATTCAGAAAATATATGGAACCCTGAACCTCTTTTAATGTATATATGTTGCATAGTTTTCAAAACATAACCCGCTGATCTGATATACACTTTGGCTCTAATCCTTTTGGTAAATTTTATAGTGTAAGAGTATAGCTTTATGCAATCTGTTAATCAAATAATAAAAATTTATTCATTAACAAGGTAAAAAACGAGGTCTGAGGTTATAAAAAAATCTATTTAAAATTTCTTGTGTGTTCTCTCTAGTGCTTGAAATGTTTGTTGCTGGCTTCTTGAGCTTTATTGGATAACTCGTCAATCGCTAATAAAGCGTGAGCTATTATTAAGGGACCATGTATGAACAATTAATGTAAATGGTAGGCATGAAATACTATTTCGTAACTACTTTAAACATCCATCAATATGATTTGCATCTTTTTAATCAAATTGGGATCAATTTTGGTTATTGACTCTGAAGTGTCAGCATATTGAAAAAACGCCAAGCCGAGTTGCCATCATTTGAGTTTTCAAATTTTCTCTTTGAACTCTTTTTGAATTCGCATTTTATTTTCAGAAACTAGCTTCTTCTAAACATCTGACCTCACTTGCTATTTTTTACAGGAAGTTTATACGGTATGCGAGCACTCATAAAATTGAGTCCAATCAAGTTTTCCTTTTTTACATTTCTGTTAACCATGCCATCAATGTTGTTGAATTATTTTGATGTAGCTTCATCCAAGTAGCACATTTGAGTTTATTTCGTTTCTGAAAGTGCTTTGCAAAGTTTTAAGTCTATCATTGCCAAAATTAAATTCTGATTAACCTCCGCACACTTGTAGAATGCGATAGCCTTTTAACTAATCTTTTTCAATTCTATTTTTTCGTTCTTAGAATCAGTTCGAGATTCTGTCATGCAGAAATATGACAAATTATTTTGCTTCCACAAATCAATCTTAGTGATGCAATTGGGGTTTACAGACGCAGAAATCGCTTCCATATTTTTCCAGTAATGCTTGCTTGTATGAGCTGTGACCAGAACTGAAAACGCAGCCCCACTTAGAATATAAGCAATTCCTCATTGTGTAATGTCTCAATTATACTTATTTTTAAAAGGAGCTAAAATTTCATTTCATTTCATTTGGTTTTTATTCATCAATCAAAAGATTTAACAATAATTTTCTTAATGGCTAGAAGCTACGAATACAAAATACATTAAATACAAATTTGATTAACAAATGCTACATTCTGTTGTTCATTATGAACAAGTGGCGAATGCAGTTACAAGCTTACAACAAATTTAATTCATTTTTCATTTTTGTGGGGTCATCGAAAAATTTGAATACAAAATTTATTAAACATAATGCAAACACAGTTAAAATTATTAACAAAACTGGAAATATATATTATAAACCGATAAAAATTATTATTTGCCACAGTGTGGAAAGTAATATTATAGTAAGACAAAGTAAGACAGAAATAAATAAAAGGACTGTAAATTTAATGCTCGCACATGGGTAAAAATTTGCTTTATAACTGCACAAAAGTAAAGAAGGAAAGCTTTACTAGCAGGAAGCGGCCTGGCTTACAATTTCATGCTGGTATCGAGATTTCTTAGCTAACATTATGACAGATAGCGCTTCTTCGTTAGACATTTGATGTATTTCTGTGGTTGATCATACACTTTTTCAATATTATAATTTTCCTTTCAATTGACCCTGTTGTTATAACTTGAACTATTTTCGATGCATCTTCTCGGCCAGCAGCTCTCAACTTAATTTGCGTAGAGTGTATCAGAAGTGGACAGAGATATGTTGTCTCTGAAAGTTTTTGTTTTTTTTTGCTTTTGTTCGGCCATCCCTTTCCTCAAACGGAATCACTTAACGACCACATATCCCTTGTGTGGAATAGGCAAAGAAGATCGAAGAATCTAAATTTTTTAATCTAAACACACTACTCATAACTAATGCTACCAACTCATGTTATTAAAAAATAACTATATTTTTTACTTAGATTACTGAAAATTATTATTAGTAAGCATAATTTTTTAAGATAAGTATTAGTAAGTATATCACCTTAGAAAATTTCTTGATATTAGTTACTAATATAAAAATCTATAGAATCCATAATATTCTTTAAGTATTGTCACGCTCTTTTTTGTTCTCCTAAAAAAGTTTTGTGTAAGCAACAATCTACCTAATATCGAAAAGTTTTTGGATAAAACATAAGATATTAATTTTATAAATTTTATACATAAAATAGTTTGAAAACAAAGAAGAGCATAACAAAAAGTTGAGAGTTATACGTACTTTTAAAGCATTAGTTAAATAAAAAGAAAATAAGAAAATAACATTAAAATGTATACGGAGAACAAGGAAAGTTATCATTATTCGTCCTTACTATTACTGAATTAGAGTGCTATATTAACTGTTTTTTTTTCTTTTTGCTAGAAATCGTATTTGTCTTGGAAAGAAATGTTGCTTAACTCTTTAAAGACGAAACAATTTTTTCACACATGGTCTAATTTTGAATTAATTTTGATTTTGATTAATTTTTCTGTGATACATTTAGTCATGCGACATCTGACATAGTAAGGCCATATGGCATCATCGTCCTTATTGGTTTAATATGTCAGGTCTTGTCTTTAAAAACTTTAAAATTCGGTGCAGTTTTATTTATTATTATTTTTTACAAATAAAATTATCTCCAGAATATGTATTTTTAACACTGTTGACTCCATGTGGAATTTGAGTAAGTATATGAAGCTGAAAATAGGTATGATGCATACAAAGTAAGTATAGTTGGGAACGTTACTCATAACTATATGTCTATATATTTGGGCAAAATACACATATTTTTAAGGAACACTGGAGGTTAACGAATAAAACCATTTAAAAACTTTATTTAAAAAATTTATTTTAAAAATATCTTTTTAGCCTCTCTCATCGGTTACCAAATTCCAGTGTGTGTATGAAAATTAATTTTTGAATTAATCTACAGTTTCGGTTCCAAGCAGGGGGTAGGGTGGAAACTAACCCCCCCTTAATCTGGGATTTTTTATATAATCGATGGATTTTTAAGTAGTTTCTATTTGTGATCTTTTTTATGGTGTGGTTTTACGTTTTTCTTTTAAACTAGATCTGGAAAGGCAAAAGCAAAAAAAGTATTTTTAAAGCAATATTGTACAATTTTGTCCAAGCCAGTTAGAATGTATTTAATATTTTCTGGACATTTATACAATTTATACTGTTCAAACGGAAAGTTAAAAACTTAGATATTTTCATCGAGTAGATAATATAAACATTTTTATTTTATTTTTCGCTATACAAAAATGAAAACCAAATATTTGAATACCGCTTGTATTGGAGGTTCGAGTGTTGGTTGTAACCGAATAAATCTGGAAATTGGCAATATCGAATTGCTTCTAAATATTTTCCACTTCCGGTTTTTCGACACTTTATCGGATCTCACAAAAAAATTTACAAATTTAAAATACCTAAAACACAACGAGCAAAGTGTTAACCTGCTCAGCTATTGCCAGTGGTAAGTGAATTGTAGAAAAATGTTCATGTTTTAAATAACAGCTAGAGTGACATTTCAAGTTGACGAGAGCTGCCATATGGTTAGCAGTCAGCGTTAACTTTATGAGTTGGAGCAGTATGCTTGGTATTTCGTAGTTTGTGTTTTGCATCTTAATACTCGTCTTATTACTTTACTTACATTTTTTGTATTATTTTGTTTAGTTTTAGTTTAGTTAGAGTTTTTGCAATTTTAGTTGATTTTTTCAAGTAAATTTCTAATCAATAACATTTTAAAATGTATTTGGCCTGAAATTAATATATGTAGCTTTATTTGAACTCATGACTTTTGTTTGTTTGATACACATTAGTTTATAATATTTTTGAAAGACACGACACTAGTAAAATGCATGAATGAAGGATGTGAAAAACAATTTTCTAAGGTCTTTCCTCCCAAAATTGTATCCTGCCTACGCCCTTGGTTCCTAGTACTGTGAGTCGCGCAGTATTTGAAAAGTGAAAATATATATTTCTTTTCGCAAAATATGGTTTTTTTGTAATATGGCTTAAACTATATGCGTTTTGATTTTCAGTTGCACGAATATTATAAAATTATATTAAATAATTAAAGAAAAGAAATACAATATTTTTAAAATAAAAATAAAAAATGGTTTTGTAAATAAAAGTAATATTGAAAATAGTCAATTAAACTTAAACTTTTTTCTAATATTATTCGCCTCATTTCTATTCTCATAGCAATCTAAATTATTCTTCATTTCTTTTCCCTCTCTAAATAATATTTTCAATTTCTGATGAAAAAAAAACATATTCTGAAAGAAAGAACTTGCACGTTTTTAAACATTAACTAAAGAAGTGTTTTCGGAATTTTTGCTCTAGTTTATCAGATTTTTAATAATCGCTATCCTAACAATTTGTTTTGATGTAGAATATGTAGTAGTTTCTTTATTGATTGTATACGAATGGTAGCTTTCTACGAATGGTAGAGACTTTTTCCCATACTTTTTTTTTAATTTTTTATTGCCGGGATAGCAAATAAACTCCTGATTTCTTGTTTCCCTAGTTTGAATAGCATGCCATATGAAATTTTTTCAATGTACTCAGTTAAAATCAACAAAAACAAAAAACATAACAAATGACGTTAATTTTTAAATTAATCGCTTGTGAAAAAAGCGTTAATAATTTATTTATGGTCAAATTTTTTGCATTTTTTTAAAGCTACAAAATATTTGGTCAAGCCACAAAGAATGCAAACAATTATTCGCAATTTTAATTATTTATTTGTAAGGTTGTGTGTTCACAAATTAATATCTTATAATAAAAAGTTGAATATACACAATAAGTTAAAATAAGTTTATTGATTCCGCTGCCTAGATGTATGCAATAGTATTTAAAGAGCTCATACAATAAATGCGCTTAAATTGAAATAATTTTTGAGATTAGCTCGTTGTACTATGGTCTAGGTGATTATTCTAGCACAAATTAAATAAAAAAAATCAACATATCGTTCCTTATGCTCCCAATTATCGTTAGCGGCAATTTTCCAAAAATTTTTTTAGTTCCATTTATTTATTTAGCATCACATACAGCTTTCCTCATACCCATATCATTTAAATAGTGAATAAAAAAAAAAATGAGAAGTAAACTTAATCGTTTCTGTTTTTTACATTTACTTATTTATAAGTGCGATTTTATCATAAGCAACACATGAACTCAGCCAAAATGACATTGAATATGCTACTTACGATCCAAAAAATAACGGTAAATATTTTCATTACGAATTGCGCAAAAGTCTTAAAAATTATAGACTTATAATTAATAATAAATAGAGTTCGCCAGTGGTCGATATTGAACCTTTTCACTGTAATCTTTCGACTTACACTGAAACACGAAATCGCTTACGTTCTCAGATGAGCGTAGAAAGAGATAAACAAGGACTCTATTTATATTTTCATAGTTTTATATTTTTCCTACTTTAATTCATTTGAAAGAAAAATTATCAAAATTGGTGGAGAAACACTGGAAAAAATGGTACCAAACAATTTTTTGCCTATGGCTTTTCATATACACCCCTCTATGCCTATTCATATACACCCCTCTACCCCTCTGGTAGTACCTTTACTACTCACTAAAATATGCATACTATAACGAAAGCCTTTATGAAAGTGGAACCTAATGGGTATTGTTTTTTGTGAGGTGAGGGAGTAACGAAATCTATTTTTTAAGAAAAAAAATTAAGAGTATATGAAAGATATATTTTTTTAAAGTTTAAATATTTCAACGTTTAAAAAAGTATGCAAATATTTGTGGGACTTAGAGCATATTTTTTCGAATCCTTATGAATTTGGTTTCTAGAAACAAACTAAATTAGGTGCACATTCGCGCAACTTTGACTTTTATCTTTTATTATAGTAGCGGACATCGTTATTACTCATATAGAATGGCTACAATGAATGGCTGCGAGTGAAAGAATAAAGTCGCGAATCGCGATGAGTGTTTATTAACTACAATAAATGTATTACTCAGTTCTATTCCGAAAACATTTTGACAAATTCTATAAAAAATGTTTAGCAACGTGATAAGGCCATTGAATTTTTAGTTCATTTCCTACTTCTAGTTCAGTTTCCGAAAGTAACCGTATGAACTAAATTACCAAATTTTAGTCTAATACAATAAAATTATTAAATTAAATTTAGTCTAATACTATTAAGTATTAACCGTCTAAAATATAGCATTTTTATTGTTTTGTGGCGGTAAATGGGGGTGTGACATTTTTTTATTAACCGAGATATTACTCTAAATAACAGGTATTGTAAATTAAGTGGTCTAAAGTGTTACCGTTCCTGAGATCTTAAGAGAAATAGTACGTTTTATATATATAGAAGGGCTGTCAAAGTAGGCGTTGAAATATTTCTATATATATAATGTCTCATAGCACATATACATCAAGTTTCTTTATATAAACGTGCACAACTCAGGAGTGTTGTGCACTCATAATTTTCATAATGATTTATGAAAATTTTACCCTAGTATTGTAAAATCGTTTTCTTTCAAGCCTGCTGATTTAATTCGCGCTAGAATCGCCTTCTAGACCACAGTGCGTTGGTGTGATTTTTCGTGATACAGACTAATGAAGTTAGAACATTAGGCAGTTAATAAATACTTTAATATTTTTGCGCCCACAAGTATGCAACATAAAACCTATTGTGCTATATTTACTTTTCAAACAACCAATTTACGAATTTACGAGTTTGCACTAAACTTAATTACAACAATGTGGGTATTCTATAGAAAAAGTACGTTTTAACTTTTAACTGTTTTCGCAACAGTGGCGGATCTAGAAAGTGCTCGTGGGGGCATAAGTTAATAAGAATAGCAGAATAAGAGCACTTAAAAAATGCAGAATAGGTAGTCAATTTCAAGAATGATAGAAACAAGATTATAACATCGACGTCACTGGAGCCAATTGAATGTTGCCATCTCTATGTTTTTCCTTTTATTACGTTATCTAGCTGTAAAACATGCGGATGTCGTAATCTTGTTTCTATCATTCTTGATCAATTCTAGATAAATATTGGGTGAACATTTTGAATAATTCAATGAATGACTTAAATTTTTTATCAGCTAAAAACAGTTTGAGTTAAGGAATTAAAGGCAAAAATCTGAGAAAATAGTTTGTTTTTCTTCTCCTTAATCCATTGGCCGAATTCGATCATGTATGTTAAAGCATTCTATTTTTACTTTTTAGGCATTCTACATATAAACATTACACTAATAAAAGAATTTTTTGTTGTTTTGAAGATGTTATTCTACATAGTGGGAAAATATTCAAAATTTTGCATAATTAGCACTTTAATACTTAGCCTTCATGTCTACATTTCTAGCATTTTTCACGGTAAAACTGAAAAAAAAATTTTGAAAACAATAGACTCCGAGGTTTTCAATAGCTTCCCAAAAATAATTTCTAAACAGTTTTGGGCACTAATTGCAAAAAAAAAATTTTCGAGACCTGCAGACCAAACTTCAAAAATTTAACATCTCCTACTGGCTGGGTGTCTACAAATGTAGTCACTATATAAAATGTATGAAAAGTCATATCACTTTTTTACGAAATAGAAAAATTTTTAATTTCAGCGTGTCGAAACATTTCCTTTCGTAATTTTTATTATTCTGTGCACTATTATCCTTATGCACGTATGTGAGTTCGTGTTTGCACTCGATTTCCACAAAAAGTCATGAACATTTTTTAACATCCTTTCTTTAAAAAATGTTTAAATTTATATTGTGAAAGTACTGAAAGCTGATCTCAATTAGAATTTTTGAAAAATGGCAACAAACATGATGAGTGACAACAAAAGTTTAAAATTGGTGACAAAAGTGAAAAAATTTTAAAGAAAGTTCAAATTTCAAAAGTATAATAATATACAAAGTTTTATTAAATATTTTTTTTAGTTTTCGATTTTACCGTTCTTTTTTTGTTTATTGTATATATTTATATATCTCGTTTTTTGTTTCGTAAGGCGTTCTTCTTTGTTTGCTTATATCTTTATACAATATCATATATCAATATTTCGATCGCTTCCACCTTTTAGACTAAATATAGTACTACTAGTGCTATTTAAAAATCCAAACAGGACAAACAAAGTTTAAAACTTTTTCTTCTTTTTTTTAATTTCTAACAACAAAAAAGCGTACAGCATGGAAATGCCCATATGTGACTTTATTGCATATTTTTCAATAATTGGAGAGTAGTACAGTGCAATGATCACTTCACCATTGCTTCTCATGCTGTCCTTTTGCTTCTGTCACTATTTTGCAGCCCTTGCCTGATATTTCTTATGACAAATTACCCATGGAAATTAGAAAGCGTAAGACTACGCACAAGATTTGCAGTTTATGGAAAAAAGCAATGTGCGGTGCACATGCTGTCACATATACTTTGGGTTCATGCTTTTTAATTAATACAAAATAAACTTAAAAAAATAACTTTTAAATAAATATGTTAAAACGTACATAAAACTGATTTATTTCATATGTTGACAAGGTTTCCCTTATAAATACAAGTTTGCTACAAATGTAGACATCCAACCATCTACGTAAGTTTACAGTCCCGAGCACATAAAGGTTAAAAAGAAATTATTTTATCTGTTTATAATTATTTTAAAGCAAAATTTTTGGTAAAAATCAAAATCAAAAAATTATCAAAAGAAATTTCAATACCCCAGACAAAATATTTGACAGGAAAACGGCATTATATCAAAATAATTGCGGCAAATGAGCAGAGTTCTGGCAGTATGTTGAAATGTGGTGGCGGCCAGTTTACTTTTTATCAAAAAAGGCTGCCAGAAAGTAGCAGCATGAAGGCATGGAAAAGTCAGTAAAAGACAGTGAGTCGAAATTCGGCTTTGTATTGGACGGCAACTGAAATGTTCAAGCAGCTCAAACATTTTGGATTTTTCAGCAGCAGCCTTCCTACGCACTATAACGGCAGGCATATGAACTCTGTTGAATAAAACCATTATTTTGGCATTGAACTGAAATATTTCGGCAGGCTTAAAAGTTTTGTTTTTTACAGCACAGAATGCTTTCACCCTATACTGGCAGGAACATGAACTCTATTAAAAACAAGCATTGTATTGGCATCCAATTGAAATGGTCTAGTAGTTTAAAAATGTTTTGCTTTCTAGACAACAGAACCACCCAGTAGCGGATGGAATATATTCCGAATATATGAAGCATCAATTACCTTGTAATGACCACTACTTCCGACTATATTACCTTACTATGCATAAAAGGCCTTACATTTAACATTGAATGAGACAGGAGGTAAGTGATCGCCTCCCTTCAGCATTACCTAGAAGTTATGGAGTAACATACTACTTGTATTAAGTTATTCGGATATTTGCAAAATCACTGCATTACTATTCCTTGTATGCTACATTACAGGTAATGAGGTAAGAGTTAATTACTTCTGCTATATGCAGACGCATTACTTTTTGAAAAAAGTAATGCTTCCTTACCTGGTAATTGATTCTGTATTAGTTCTATGGTAGCCACTGGCAAATCCGCTGCTGGGCATCTCTTCTTTTACTGGAAGACGCTTTTATTCTGTCTAACTCTTCTGAGCTCTAACTTTTTACTGGTTTTAACTTGAAATTTTTGAAAACCTTTTCACATGTAACATGTGAACTTGACAGTTACAATTAATATTTTTTTGCCGAAAGTTTGCATAAATAAACGTTATTTAAAATTTATAAAGGTAAAGGTGCTTTATTCGTTTTCAATCATATTTAGTGGAATACTAAGAATCGTATTTGGTGGAACACAAAACATAAGAAATATCAGTTACATGTAATGCGAAATTAATTTTTTAATACATATATTGTGGCGAAATTTAGTGTATTTCAGAAGATCTGATATACTGGTGTACAAGAGTGACTTCAGCATTTGATAAGACCGTTGGTTTTGAATAATTTTTAGTGCATTTGTTAATTACTATATAAAAACCTAGTTAATAGTATAAGTTAAATAAAGTGCTGCTCCGTCAAAATACCACATGAATGATAAAGTCCTGGGGTTATTCATGAATCTATTTTCGCATTGATTGCGATAGAGTTCGCCATCGTAAATGTTTTCTAGCCTGTCAACATTTTCCTTTTTCTGCTAAAATGGTGAGCACTTGTTTGCAGAAATCTTTGCGAAAAATAATTGCTTGCCCCTATTGGAAAGGATGGAATCAATCAATTCCAACAAACTGCTTAATGCAGAACCGCTTAGTTTGTGTCGTAAAACGTATGCTAGAATTGAGGTGAAGATTTCAGATGTTGATACCGGAGATCCTAGAACAAATCGATCTTTTCCAGCAATTGGATCTTCACTATCCTCGTCTGATGCACAATTTTTTGATTCTGGGAAGGATGAGTGACCAGGGAATTCATCATCTTAATTAAAAACTTTAACTGATTATATGGTACAAACATTTCTCTGTCAAATTTCGTTAAAGAAATCTGCTTATTTTTTGCGTGTTGGACTATGTTTTTATAGTGCAATAATTTTAAAACTCACCATTCGTTTCAATAAAACTGTTCGCACACGTAGTCTCTGGTATTGGAAGTGGCATTGCTTTTATACCCACAGGAGTGGATTTCCTTCTTTGTTTAGGCTTGCTTACACCTGATATACTTAAGACAAACTTAAAAAAAAACAACTTAGAAATTTACGTTTGAAAAATCTCACTTAAAATTGTATGTCACAACATCAAAGCCGTTCAATATTTAAGTGAATCGCAAAAAATCGACAAACCCAAGGACCAATAACTATTAGTTGAACAAAAAAAGTTCAAATATATAAAATAACCTAAAATATATAAAAGAAACCAATATTTTGCATTCTATGCCATGTTAATGCCCCATCCAATTTACTGCCAATACCTGCTTGTATTCTGCTCTGTACATTCCCTGCCAAGTTGCTTCCACTGAACGCCACTTGCATGCTCTCTTATACAGTTTTGAGCCTCTGCTAGCCAGTCTGCTGTTCTGTACAGTGGCAGTCAACTGGCTGGTTTTGGTACAATTCCCGCCCTGCCCTGCCAAAATTGGGTCAAAATAATTTCATTTATATTCCAATAAACAGACTACCTGTCTGCCATTTTAAGTTCATTTTCCGGCCAAAAATTTTGTCTGGGGTAGATAAAATAAATTTATTTTTTATATGTTATTCATTTTAAAATTTTGCTTTAAATCTCAACCAAAATTTAAAGTTTTTTTAACAGACAAAATATAGTTTTTTAACTATATAAGTATTTTAATGAAAAAAATTATAAAAAAAGATGATTTCAAATTTGTTTTTTATAAAATTGATGTGAATACAAAAAACACTACATATAAAATAAAACAAAAGTGACAGCACCTTATAGATTAAATGGTTTCTGCTGAAGTGAAAGTGATATTGTAAATGCATATCCTTAAAATAAATTAATGAGTCAGAGATGAATGCTTAAGTACTAGAACATGAGTTAATTTCTCTTTATGCATTGGATTTTGAAAGGTTTTATTATTTCATTAAGATATTTTAAATGGGAAATAGGCGCCGTTTTCATTCGGTTTTTGCCATATTTAAACAATAGTAAATTGTTGAGAAATTAAAAATGGTTTTTAAATTTTAATGACGTTGATTTTTATGAGAGGAAGTCATGTTTTTAATAGGTTTGAGTTTATTTTTTATGGAAAAGCGTTATTATACTTTGAGATTTAATAGTTAAAAAATTTACACACGGAACTTAACATATAAACAGACATAAGACAAACAGACGGTTATGAAAACATCTTCTCATGCAGTGTTGTTAATTGAAAAAACTACATACAAACTTTTTCTATATTTAACATACAGTTAAAGGCAATCACGAGAAAGATAAAACGCCGTGACAATAGATTTTCTCAAATGTAACTCAATTTTTAAAATAAAACAACGTATGTTTTTAAGAATTATTAAGAAACAGAAATATTATTTTTTTTTAAATTCGGCTTAGGTGGAGGAGAATAAATCAGCTATAAACTCAGGTGTTCAATTATTTCAATTTAAGATATTTAAAACATTTATTTACATGCGTTGAAAATCCAAAGTCCAATAGTCCAAAAAAATTATTAAAAAAATAACCGTTTTTAGAACTTTCCTATAACTCCTAATCTTAACCCTCTAATGCCCACGTCCACCTATGGGCGGGGTTCACGCCGATTGCTATAAAACCGTAGTCAGTGGAAAAATTTTCAAATGGTTTTCTTCAGAGTCTAGACAAATCTTCAAGCTACATTTCAGTTTTTCTCGCAGAGCTAGCTTGCTCTGTTTGACAATTACGTCAATTTGAATTGGAATTTCATAATTTTATTACGAATTTAATTACTTTTTTACTCGACATTTTTAGCTCGATTTTTAGTAAATACAATACTTAAAGTGAGATTGAAGTGAAAAAAAGATACTAGTGATTAAAAAGTTGTTTTTTCCTTTAATTGAGATATAAAAATATGTAAAGCAAAATGCAAGGTGTTAAAAAAACCGTTAACATTTTCACCTGTGGTTAATATTTTCACCTGTAAAAAATGAACGAAGAGCTAAACTTAAAAACGAACTTCAAATTTGTTTTTCTCGTCTCCAAATTAGTATAATCTTATTAGTATAATCTGATTGGGAGCTTAAACAAAAAATGTAGCATTAGAGGGTTAAGCTGATGGTAAAAATGGAAACAGTTTGTTGTACAAATGATTAATTTCTGAACATTGCTTTTTTTTTATATTAAAATATTTTAGAAATTTTTAGCGATATAATATTTCAAGTTTTATTTTATTTACAATTTTAAGGCAAAAAAACATTACGTTCAAACTATTTTTTTTTTAAATTTAGGGAGTTTGGAGAGGGCTTTAGAACCATGCTTCCCTAGTCCTGCGCCTGCCCATTAAAACTCAAATATACCCGCTTTCCACACACACCCGCACACATACACGTATTCTCCATACGTGCCTATTGTAAGTGTTTAAAAAAAAAGATTACCTCAAAGTGGTAAAAAGTAAAACTTTTGCACTTTTAATGAAAGCGAACCTGAAGTCAGTCAGCAGCTTAAGAGATCTATCAATGTTGAAAACTTTTTAATTTCACTCTTCTTAAAATCTGCGTCGGTGTGTGCTTATGACTGCTTAAGTAAGTGTGATTACGTGTGTGTGTGAGTGAGTTTGTGTGAGAATTGACACATGTGTATGAAGTGAATTTTTTATTGCTTTGAAAAAGTTGTGCGCGCTGTCATTAATCACTTTACCTTACGTCTGGTTACCTTAATGGTTGCCTTACGTTGTTGTTTGTGTTTACCTACAGCGTAAAGTCGTCGTCGTCATCGTTTTTATGAGCATCTGTTGAAAAGTTTGTCAAAAGATTAACAAATTTTTGTTTGCTCTTTTTTTTTTCTTGAGGAAAGAGAAAAATTTTGCACTTTCTATGTTTGATTGAAGTAAATAGAGTGCTTTTCACAATTTTTTGTCATTTCGTGTAGCACTCACATAAAAATCACACTGTAATTTTATAAACTTTTGCCTGTTTTTGTTAAAAGTTTGAAAGAAATACGTTGTGATAATTAACTGCAATGATTTTTATCATGCTTGAAATAAGTGTTGAGTGAAGAAAGTGGTGAAAATTAGTAGTGTTGGAAAAGGAAGAGCTGTAATTTATAGAATTATCTACCACACGCACTTATTGTAACTTTTGGAGCACCCTGAAAAAGGCGTAAATATGACCAGTGAACATAACCATAAAATATTCCTAAGACTTAAATAGAGGCCTTATTTGCTCGCTGTTCCTTTGAAAAGACAAAATTTGAGAATATTTTAATGTTTTGGCTCCGCCCATGGTATAGTTATTTGACAAGGTAGCCGTGACAGTTTTTTGGCGATTGGTAGTTATCAAAAACAGCTAAAGGAGTAGTAGTTTGCTGCTGTTGACTATCTATGTGCTTATTTTTAACTTTTCTTTAATTCATTAAATTTGTTCGCGAAGTTTAATGGAATGTTTTTAGTTTGCTGCGATTGACTAGCTATGTTTAAGTCGTTACTTATTTTTTCACATTTCTTTGATTAATTGCATGAACAGCTAATTTTGACAACTATCCATCGTTCCAAAAGGAACACTTTATATGTAAAAACACAGAAATAAGATTTTATTCATGCCTTTATTGCATTTTGTTTAACCTTTAATGCGGCCCAAACACACTGCAACCAAAATATTAGTGGAACTATAACCAGACTACGTCTTTTTTAATACATTTGACACACACGCTGCGATGGTTGCAGCAATCCACTTTGCCATACTCGCTGCAACGTAGCAACAACGCAGCAGAAAACAGCAACTGTGACCAAAATATTAAACGATTTTAATTTTGCTGCAACCTGAGTTGCAACCGTCAATGAGTTGCGTAACTTCGACACATACGCTGCGACTTTATCGTTATAGCTGTCAAAAACTTCCAAGTTACACTTCCAGCATTGCTTTGGTTGCAGCGTGTATGGGGCCCATAACGCATATATCAATTGTCAGTTAATGAATTTTAGATTTTTCTTTCCATATGTCAAAACTATCGATATGATTATGTGGGACGCTTGAAGCACTTGTTAGCTGATGTGAAATGGAAAAATAAATTAATAGGTATATAATGTTAAATCAACAGGCTTAAATAAATTGTTTTGATTTTTAAGAGCAAATAAAATTAAGTTTTGATTTCACAAGAAAATACTTTGAACTTTTAAAAATAATAACTTCAATCGAAGTTTTATCATACAATGCCAATTAAATTTTGGTTCTTATTTTGTATTTTGAAGACTTATGTAATGTTGGTTGTGATAATATCGTAACTCAATGGACTTTATTTAAATTAAGTTAACAACTTAAAATGTGATATCGATATCGATTAATTATTGAAAAAAGTCCCTTTCATTAAAAGTGAACAAGGCGAGCAAATGTTCCCAGAGCATGACTTGTAAGGATTTATTTAAAAAAAATTGTATGGACGCCCAAGAAAGAATTTTTATAAAAAGAACTGAAATTTAAATCTTTGTTGTTAAATATTTTTATGTTGCAGGCTATAGTTCCACTGTCATATTATCGTAACTTCATTTGGGTATTGAAATGCTCAATGAGATACAATTATATTTTATTTTATGAATTAACTTTTTGATAAAAACAAATTCTATTAAATAGCTGCTTTCAATTGCACAGTGCGACAAAATTTACTAAAAGCATGCACTTTTCAAATGACCTAGTGTAAGTTGTAGTTAAGGTCGAGTTTAACACGAAACGGTGCATAAAAATTGTCTAACATCCTCAAAGTTTTGACTTACCGTCAAAAAACTGCGTTTGCACTCCTTCAAGATAATACAGATCTTTCAAATGATTTATAATACTTTGTAGAATTTGTCTAGTTTCTACGTATATTTTTATCAAGTAAATGTTATTTTTTCAATGTATTTTCCAACTTATTTACCTTTGCCGATGTTTTTTTCGACACAATTTCTTCAAAAAGCATAGCAATCGTATTAATATTAGAAAATAACGTACATTTATTTTACGAGTAAATTGAGTGTTCGTTATTCAAAATAGACCAAAAGTTGACAAAGTTTAGAACTTTATTTAAAATTTTCATATAACTTGTTGAATTTATTTGTTTACAATAAATTGTAAAGTTAAATAAATTAAAATAAAAAAGTATATATTATCTTACCGAAACTGGCATAAAATCTTGAAGCAGTTGATAACTGATTGAGTAAATTGGTAGAAAAAGCATGAATGATCGCAAAACTGGTTTCTTGACGGTAAGTAAAAATTTTCAGGGTGTTACACAACTTTTATGGGCTGTTTTGTGTTGTACTCGACCAGACCTAAAACCTACACTAGGTCATTTCAAAAGTGCAAAATGACTGTTACATCGTGTTAAGCTAGGCTTAAATTTTTGGCTACATTGCAGCAAGACTTGATACATTTTTTGCTACGAAGAAAATGCGATGAGTGGCAACACTGATTTCAGAAACTCTTTTCGCTCTTAAAAGCTCAAATAAGCTGCTCACTCCAACATCAGCCCTTAACGAGAACACTCTTGAAATACATTTATTTTTTGTCACTTTCGCTAAGAGTTCTTTTGTTGGCCTTTTTTTTTCATTTCAGCTTTGTTTGCCTTTGCTTTTGCGTTTTGTTATGCGTTTCGTTTTTAATATTTTTGTTATACATTTGCATTATTTTACTTTGTGTTCGCATAATAAGAGTGCCTTTAAAGTAAGGCTTTTCATTAAAAAATTTGCATTTCACTCCTAAAGTATTCTTGCCTCCCCACTATTCCCGTTTTTTAACATTTTTCAACCATATTTATTAGTGTTTTTGAGTGAGGGGAGGGGAAATTGAGGTGTTGGTGTGTGTGCAATAAAACCAAACCACTAAAAAAAAAAACATAAAAAAGCATTAAAAAAGGTTCAAAAAAGCATTAAAACATCATTTTAAAAAAAGTTCAAAACGGTAACCACCCAACAAACCAGAGTTTCCAAAAACGTTATGAATTTATTACGAAGAGTTCGAAATCATTAGACATTGAAAATGGTTTGAAATGAAAATCGCACAATACATTGATTGCAAAGGGATAAAAATAATAATTATTAATTAAAAATTATAATTATTTTAATGGTAGAAAAGTGAAGAATTTTGTGAATTATTGCATGCTCCAAAAGAGAAGTGTGCAGAGCTTCCGTTATAGGATGGGCTTGCACTATATGTTTGTACGTCAAATTTTCTACAACATAGTTTTACCCACCTTTTTGGTAAAGTCCCAAATATATACCCATTTTTAACAATTTTACCTATTTTACTGGATATTTTCAATTGGGTATTTACTCTTTTTTTATCTCTACACATTCCAGAAAAATAATATTAATGTTTGAATATTCCATGAAAAGTCACATATCGTTGTTTTTTTAATATAATATCTTCTTAGCTTTTGATTTCCATATGGAAAATGAGCCGTATTGTTTCACCTTTCGTGATTTTAAGAATATTGACTATTACCATCTCGATCAAGAAGCTAGAAAGATAAATTGGCAAGGCATTTATGGAATGTCATCAAGTGAAGACCAGGTTTGTTATCTGCAGCAAAATATTATTAACCTTTTTAATGAATTCGTACCATTAAAGACTAAAACCATTAAAACGCAACAAAAACCTTGGTTTAACAATTATATCAAAGGGCTTCTAGCAAAACGAAACGCTTTATACAACCGGTGGAAGCAATTCAAAACTCCAGAATTGTATAGTGAATTTAAAGAAATGAGAAAAAAAGTAAACAATGAAATAGCTGCATTAAAGAAAAAATTCTACAGCAACAAATATAAACACGCAGTTGAATCAAGAAATATTTGGAAAGAAATCCGTGATATTGGAGTTGGTAAAAACCTGGCTGTTTTAGATGAGAATATTGATGTAAATGACCTTAACAATAATTTTGTAAACATTACCATGCCTTCCGTTATTAATACTGTTACTACTTGTAGAAATGGTTCTCCGTCTATTACCCTTGGTGCAGATATGGCTTTTTCTTTCCGTTGCGTAGACCGAAGTGAGGCACTGACTAGTCTCCTGTCAATAAAGTCCAACGCAGTAGGTTTCGATAAAATTCATCCACACTTTCTTAAAATCCTTCTTCCAGTAGTGCTACCTTATATAACCCACATATTTAACACAATTCTCACTACTTATGTCTTTCCAAAATATTGGAAGCAAGCCAAAATCATTCCAATACCAAAAACACGCAATGAATATCGACCTGTGGCCATATTATCATACTTAGCAAAAGCGTTTGAATTGATTGTACACCAGCAAACTAGCAAATTTATTTGCGACAATAACTTGCTATCCGAAAGGCAGTCTGGGTTTAGGGCAAAGAGGAGTTGCGTCACTGCACTAATAGACGTAGTTGAAGAAATAAGAGCAGGATTGGATGATAGTAAAGTAAGTTTCTTAATTCTTCTAGACCATTCAAAGGCATTCGATACAGTTGATCATGATATTCTTAAGCAAGCGCGTCGGAAGCGAATTTCATCTGGGGGGGCAGTACAAATGGGGGGGGGGGGCAGTACAAATGGTAGTGCAAAAAAAAGTTCACCAAAATTTCTTCAAAGAAACATGAATGTGGATAAACAAATTTTTTATTTTAGTTTAAAATAAAAAAAAATATAAAAATATATAAAAAATATTAAAATTTCATTATTTTTAAAAGTTCTTCCAATTTCAATATTAGAGATCAAGGATCTTTCATACGGTAATATGAAAATATAAGAAATAATGGTTCCTTTTATAAAGCAAGACTAGGCATATCTTTACATGGTTTAAATGCAATAAGGTACAAAAAGTTATATCAATTTAAATTATTCCAAAATGTTTCTTTCTGTCCTTGCGAGAAACAAACTCTTTCACCACCTCCATCGAATTCAATTCTTCGGTTTTATCTTTGTGAATGTGTATAAGTGCCGCATGAGTGAGTCGTTTCTGTGTGATAGTTGCTCGAAGATACGTTTTAAGTCGTCTTAGTGCACTAAAAGAACGCTCAGATGAAGCTGCTGATGCAGGCACAGTCAAAAGCAAGGCAATAAGTTTTTCAACTTCATTTAATAGTTTTTTTACAGTAACCGAATTATTCGCAAATTGGGATACAATGCCACTACAATTTCAAGGTGTTTGGCCAGGCAATTGCTTCAGCAATTTCATCTGCAAAAAAGTCATCTGCATAAAGATCAAGTTTTGTTTTTAGATTTTGTTCAGAAGGCACTTTTCCGTTGAAGGCTTCGATTACAATATTTCCCAACGATTCCAGAGTGTCAAGATCTGTTTAAATGTACAATTAGATTTACAAAGTGCCAGTTTACACTAGCTTCACTCAACCGACTCACCGAATGTTAAATCAAAGTGAGTCGGTTGAGTATAGCTGGTGTAAACTTGCAAAAAAAAAAAAAAAAGTAAAATATCAACCTGTTTGATCGAATCTAGCCGTTATCTCATTTGAGAGAAGATCTAAAATTTCGAAATAATCTTTTCGTTGCCGATCATATAATGGCAAATGTACTCAAGGAACCGGATTTGATGTTTCTTCAAAGCGTCGTGGTGGATTTTCATCAGCTAATTCACAGTAGGGGCTTTCGCATTTTCCAAAACATTGGACCAACATGGCAGATTGTACAACATGTAGTACCATGCGTAAGCTAAAACGAAAGTCGAAATTTTTGGTTTTTTTCTGCCGATTGTACAATATTGTACAACTATGTAAAATTACTGCTCAATTTTTAGGGCATCTAAAAGTTGCTTAGCTATTAGCCGGATGTGTTCTGCTTGAGAGCTTACAATTAATGATGTTGCTTTACAAGTTGGATCGTTCGAACGCTCAATCAAATAGTCCCATTAGTTTTCCATCTAACTTATCGTACAACATGTCGTCCAATAAGTGCTGTTCACATTTCAAACCGCTCATCAAATCATTTGTCAAATCATTTGACCACAGAAGTGTTCTGACTAATCAAATTTTTCGTCAAATTTCATTTTATCTTGAACACCGAAGTAAGCACATCGCGATGACGGAAAAATTTTAATACCTTTTGTTATTAAAATCGTATTGGAAGAAGAAGAAATTATTTTATAAATTATTATAAATTGTTTGCAACAGTTATTTATTATTATTTTGATATTATTTTCTTCCGCTCCTTCTTTTGCCGCGATGTGCACAGGTTGAAAACTTTTTTGAACTGACAAAATCGTACTACACGATTTGACGAGTGCTCACACTGGTCAAATCGTTCGGCAAATCAGCAGAAAAATCAAAAAATTTTGATTTTCATCCAACGATTTGACCAACGATTTGATAAGTGTTCACACTGGTCAAATCGCCATCAAATCCATACAAATTCTGTTGGTCAAATCAATTGTCAAATCATTTGATGATCGATTTGATGAGCGGTTTGAAATGTGAACAGCCCTATATGGAAAGCCCCTAAGAACATGTCAAATTTTTTCTTACCAGAGTTGCAAAATTAACAAGCATTAAGCTACATACTTAAGGGTGCTTTTAAACTGAAGTGGTGGGTTTGCAATAGAAACTCTAGATTTTGTTCTATCTTTTTGCAAACACAGAGAAAGAAAATGGTTATCCGCAAGCATGCTTATGAAGAAGAGAGAATGAAGAGGAAAATATATAATACAAAAATATTATCGTTGTAAAATAAACTGATATTTTGAATAACTTTTGAAGTTTTCCTTTTAAATTGTTTATGTAGCTAAAAAAGTGGGGGGGCAACTGCCCCCCTTTCCCCCCCGCTTCCGACGCCAATGTTCTTAAGAGTAAATTATCTCAAATGTTTAATTTGTCTTCTTCAGCAATTAACTTATTGCAGTCATACCTATCAGATCGATCTCGTCAGAATTTTTGACCCTCAATAGGGGTGTTCCTCAGGGCTCTATAATTGGACCCCTTCTGTTTTCACTCTATGTAAATGATTTACCAAAAGTTACCCAATATTGTAACGTCCATATGTACGCTGATGATGTACAACTGTTTGTTAGTTGCTCACGCAATAATATTTCAAATTGTGTATCTGCCATCAATAATGAGCTTGTGCGCGTAACAACATGGGCAAGTGAAAATGGCTTGTGTCTCAATCCAAAGAAGTCGAAGTGTTTAATTATTTTCAAAAAAATAATCGATGTTTCAGAATTTCCAAAAATTACGCTCAACAATTCGGCAATTGATTTTGTTGACTCAGCAAAAAATCTCGGAATAATCTTCAACAGGACTTTGACTTGGAACTCACACATTGGAAATACAATTGGCAGGGTTTATGGTATGCTTAAGGTATTAATGATTGCACAATCATTCACACCACTTTATATTAGACTTCTAATCGCAAAAGTTTACATTCTCCCTACCCTTCTATATGGTTGTGAAATTTTCGCTAATTGTGATTGCACAAGTAAGCAAAAACTAAAAGTAGCTTTTAACAACATAGCTAGATACGTTTATGGTTTAAAACGTTCTGATCATGTATCTCACTATGCAATACAAATATACAATATGACCCTGTAAAGCATTCTTAAACTGCGAACTTTATTATTGCTCCATAAATTGTTATATACTAAGGAACCTTCTTACTTGCATAACCGTCTTACTGTCTCGAGATCTAATCGGTCCAATTCATTAATACAATTTCGTCATTTCCGTCTAACATCTGAGAGGCAATTCTATATTTATGCAATTCGTCTTTGGAACTCGTTGCCCCCTGTCTTTCGATCTATTCAAAACGCTGTGCAGTTCAAAAAAAATAACTACTTGCATATCTTTCTACGTTGCAATAATTTTAAATTTTTAACTATCAAATTATTTTTGTGTAACATGAAAACTTTTTCTAAAATATATTTAATTTTTCTCATTAGTTTTCAAATTAAATTATATCATTGTTATAAGTTGTACTACAATTACTTGAAATGATAAAAATATCAGGACAATGATTCCAATATTTAGTTAGTAATACTAGTTTAAGATATATTTATTTTCATTCTTCTTTTCCCTTGTATTTTTATATGAAAAATTAATTAAGATTGAATAATTTTTAAGTTTAATACAAATGTTTAATTACTAAATGCTTAATTTCTACGATGCCAGTGCTTTAATCATAAGGTTATTACCTTGTTGCACTGATATATCAAATAAATAAATAAATACAAATACAAATACAAATTAATATATAGGTAATTAATATATATATATATTGGTAACAATACATTTTTGTTTTAAAGTAATACACCCAACCATGGAAGATCCTGTTTACGTTCTTGACCTTTGTGGGTAAATTTATCGCTGCAAACTAAATGTTATGAAGATCAAGTCGTGGTTGGATAAGATTGGGATTGGAAAAAAAGTTTCGATAAAAATATTTAAAATCTATTGGTAATCGGCCAGTTATTATTGGCCCCCAGCTCCTATATTATTAAAACTGCAAAAGTTATTTTCAAACTCAAGGAAAAAATCGATCTGTAGTTTGACGAGTTTAAAAGGTTTTTTTCTATATTGTCTAAGAACGAGTTTCAGGAGTAAGCTGAAGCTAAAGCTGATAACCGTTGCCGAATGCAAAAACTCAATAAGTCATAAAATCAAGACTTAGAGGTCGCGAATTCATTTTCTAATTTTCCCATACGATTTATACGGGGAAAAATCAGTTTTGCTGGTGTAATTGAATTTATAGCCATTATCTTTTAAGCAAAATGGTTAAAAAAACACGTGTTCCCTCAAATTTTGTCTATTTGGACATATCCAAATTTAATTTTAATCGGATTATTATTTGATGGTATACAAATAATGTTTACCAATAATCAATAAAACTTATTTTGCTTCCTTTAAATTTTATTTTGGTTCCATGCTCTGCAAACTATTTTGAATTTACTTACAATCAATTTAACTACAACTCAACTACAAAAATATTATAGGCTTAATAAAGCTTCTTACTCCCATCTATAAGCAACAAGCTCTAAATTTACCAGCTCAGTAAATTTAATTTTAAAGCCTAAAGAAAAGTTTTCATCTGCAAGCGCAAGCTGGCTCCACCTTCAGCGCACACCATAAATAAGACTTTATTTTTGTATTCATCTTCGTTATGTGAAGGTTTAGCAACTAATTGCTCTAGATAGCAAGGGCATTCAATCAATTTCATAAATTAATCGTCATAAATTTTTGAGAAATATCTGTAATGTTTCAACATTTCTACTAAATTACCCTGCATAAGTAAATACATTTGTACCCTTCACTTTATAAAACATGCACATATGTTGATAACCCGTGCATGTGAAGTTTTTGTCGCATCTGCTTGGAAATATTAGAGCACAAAAAACTTGATTTGTATTAATGCCATGAAGTTACCAGCTTAACGCACGCTTTCCATTTAAGATTGAAATTCGTTGTCATTTTGACATAAAGCAATGTTGCGTTGTTTATCTCAATGCTTTTCATGGCAACAAAAATAGTAAAAAAAGCGAGCGGGAAATAAGATTGGAATGTTTTATTATAAACACTCACATCTACAACAGGCAACGCTTACACAGCAAACAAATGCTCTATATCTACAAGGACTTGTGTGTTTGTTATGATCCTTGAAGTAAGTGCTTAGGTATGTGTGTTCTTGTGTGAGTTACGTTGTAAAATATTTTATGCAAAAATGAAGAGTGGACGCAACGAACAAATTATGCAAATAACTTTGAAATTAGTTTTTATTTGCCACATTTCACTCACTTAGAAGGACGGTTCTTACATAGGTTATTGTTTTTTTTTTTTTTTTTTTAATCCTCAATCATTCGTTCTTTTGCTGTGCGTTCGTTTTACACGTGTAAGGTACAGTAAGGCTTAATTTTTTGTGGTTTCTTAATTCGTAATTTTTTTGTATCATTTTATCTCATTCAGTTTGTTTTTTTTCGTTATGTTCGCAACTAAAAAAAAGTGTATATAAAGTGACCGACAAAAATCTTCACACAGCATCGAATTTTCAATTTCAGAAAACCTTAAGAATTTAAATTTAATACTTAGTTTGTGATTTCGTTAGAGAGGATTGTAAAGTAATAAAAACGACAAGAATATTTGCCAAATCGAAATTAATTTGAAATCGAATCGATTTTTAACTCGAGTCTAACCCAATTATCATAAAACTGCGATATGGCAAATTAACTTTCTCGAAGATATTTCACTCCATTCATGACAAAATTACTCACTAATACGTTTATTTGAAAAAATGTGCATATAATAAAATATTTGGGTTTTTTAAACCTAACTCAACTTAAAAAGTAATGCATAACTAAGAGCAACAGCCTCCTATTAATTTTTTTATAAAACGTTTAATAATCACATTAACAAGAAAACCAACTTAGATATGGAGTCATAATCTCATTTCAAATAAGAGAATATTTTTTTTTTCAAAAAATTCCAACAAAAATTGCATTTAGTTTAAATGCGAGTCTTTCAGGTAGCAGCGCAGTTCAATCGTGGCGGACTTACATTCAATTAAAATTTTCATAAGAATCTATACTCTGGCTTGTCTAGATTTAATTATTTCACAATTTTGTGAAAGAACTTTACAAACACAACATAAGGAATGTTAATAATCCTTATTCTTAAACATAAAATAAACTGATCGTTATCCCTTCTTTTTATCGAGCTTTCTCCTAAAACTTAAGCGCAATGGCCAATGTGTAGGTTTTTATCGTGTAAGTTCGAGTAAAAATAAAAAAATTTAGCTTAAAGATTAACAAGGCCTAATTTTCAATATTTTTCTCAGCCGTACAAGGGTCATACAAGGGTCGTTTGCAAACTTTTTGGGTAAACAGTGGCCGTACAAGGGTTGTAAAGCGGCCGTTTTCAAATATCCTCGTCTGTGCAACGTTCGTACAGAGGCCGTACATTGGCCGAACAGTGATTATTCTAAAATAAAAGTAGCTTCAATTAAAAATTGAATTGAAAATTGGAACTTCATGCTGAAATTTTAAATATTTTTGCTTCTGTCTATCCATGGGAGTTCGTCTTCCCAGACCACTTTAATAAATTGTTTATTTAGTGCTTCACTAACGTCATTCACTTCATTTATTAATATTTTTTTATACTCTGACCAAAATATCAATGCCCACAAGGTTTTGCTTTTATTAAACATTAACAGCCTTATTCATAATCTCATTTTAAAGGCTGCGTAACTTTAAACCAGCTTTAAACATCACATCGTTATTCATAAATGTTTTTCCGGCTTGTGTAAGATCTGCGTAACTTAAACGCCGAAATTTGCGTTTAAAGGCTGCGTAAATGTAACCTTAACTTTTTTGTCGTCTTTTTGATTACGGTTGATGTATATGATATTTATATCATAGACTTGCTCCATATGCGACCATTTTAGACTTTTTTCAGTAATAGATTCGCAAATGTACAATAATTCTTCGTTTTTGTAAAAGAGTTTCGAATATTTAGACACAAACCTTACAAAATTAAGCAATGAATAAAAAAGTGGTTATAAATAATAATTTCAGCAAGGTTGCAAAGAGGATGCTTAAAGCCTTAAAGAGTGCGTAACTGAACAAGCGTTGAACGTTTGTTTAAGAAAATCTATTGTATAAGGCTGTAAATGTGCCACCTTAATGAATGAAGACTGTCAACTAACCAAATAATTGCCGGCTCACTACGACTCTACTGAATTTCAATGCATGACAAGAAAATTAACAACAACAATACGAATGCGTGCGCAAAAACAATTCCTTTGAAAGCAAACGCAAGTAACGGTACTATCAGAATTGTAGAGTAGAGGATTTTTTCGATTGCGTTTGTTTTTGCCTAGTTGGTTCGGTAAATTTGAATTTGAACGATTGTGGTTTTTGTTTCTATTATTTGCGCATACATACATTAACAAAAAAATCTTTTGCACCACACACAAGTGACAAAACTATCAACATCAGCATAGCCAAGTGAGGCTTGTTTTCGTTGTTGCGCTTACGTTTGCTGTTGAATAAGAGCTTTGGGACATCTGCTGGCATACAACGGGCGAACAACTTTATTTAGGCTTTATTCGGCCATTGTTCGGGCGTTGTTTTAGCCAATTTTCGGCTACTATATGTTTTGGGTTATTTTTAGACCATGCTCAACCCTTGTTTGGCCATGCGGCCCATATTCAACCGCTATTCGACCGATACTATTTTTACTCGATAGGTTTTTCAAATTTTAATATATGTTTTCACATCAAAATGAATATTTTTTTTGTTTTTCTGTTACTTGTTGTTGTCTTATCAGCTCTAGAAAATCAGCATACTTTTATTTTGATTACGAAACACAAAGATTTGCTGAAATTAAAAATCAAACGATGTATCCAGACTTTTGACGGTCACTGAATGTATGTGCGACAGATAATTGGTTTCTAGAGTTGTCTTCATTATGCGTTATTTTTTGCTTATTATGTGCTCTGAGGTCATACTTCATGTAGCAATATGTGTTAAGACAAATACAGTTTTAGCAAAATTTTCAAGAAATGTGTTGGTTTTAGATAATGATAAACACCAGCTAAAATAACTAATAATTAAATTTAACATAAGTGGTAATCAAGCAAGTAGTAACAATAGTAATAAGTGATGGTCGCAAAAAAAGTCATGCTCCAAGAGGAAGGTGTCACTATATTTCGGGTATGGGAAATCCAACTGCATCATTAGTTTTTTATGTTTCCTGCACGCCTTCATACAAAATGTTTTGTTGAAAATTTTGCCTTCAAGGTAAGTTTTTTCAGGTCTTTTTCTCTTCTTTATGGTTAGTAACTTTTATTTGGTTCGTTTTTTCTGCAAGATTTCTTTAGAAACGTTGTACAAAATGTCTCAGACTTTAACTTTTGGGAACATATCCAACACCAAAAAAATGGTCTTTGGCCCAATTACGTCCAAATACTGAAGAAATTGCATATGTCAGCATTTTTTATAGTCTTTTCACCACTTGATCTAAGAACTTGCTTTATCACTCCTAATTTTAATCAACAATGGTATCAGCCAACATTATATTTTTCGCAATTTCTTATACCTTTCATTATATTTTTCGCAACCCATCTTTTACCTGATCTTTTACCTTGCACCTGACCGCTGCTCGTTTCATCGAACAGTAATCTTGCCTATTTTCAATAATTTTTTAGGCTGTAATGTTATATTATGTTGGAGAGATAATTGGCTGCATTAATAACATTGGTAATTTAGCTCTTCGAAAAAACTTTTTGAACCCCCTCTACTTTTCTAATTCGTTGCGGAGGAGAGTTGGAAAACACCTTCCTGACAGAGGTTTCTAGAAAATTATATTAAAAATATAGAATTAGAAAAATAAAAATAAAAACTAATTATGTATAAGGTTTTGTAGCCACTGAACCAAACAATGTTTATAAAAAAAAATCAACACCTCCCATAGACAAGTGTAAAAGTTAGTGTTCGCTTCATCGATCACTGGCTATCAGCCTGTATGTATACTAAACTTTGGTGCGTTCTCTCCCAGCGGGTAAAAGTAGCGCTGAAACACTAATGATGATGCGCTGTTTTTTAAGCAAGCGGCGCATCTTTTTTGATGAAGCTTACTTTCCTTTTTTGTTCTACGTGTCCGCAAAAGTAGGCGCATTTTTACTGCATCTTTGGTAAGCTTTGAGGATGCAGTTAAATTCGAAAACAACATTAAAGATAAATGCAAAAAACTGCTTTGCATAGTCTGGGATTGAACTCGGACTTCGTAGCTTAGAGTCAAATGTCTTAACACTGTGCTATTTTCTTGCTTGATTTTGTATGAAAAAAATGTATATAAAAATATGCGCTCAAAAACTCTGAAGTCTGAAGAGCGCGTCCTTAAAGCGTACCAAAACTGCGCATAAAATGCGGTGCTTCTACAAGCGCTTTTTATTTTTCCGCTGGGCTAAGGGTGAAAATCAGCCCTAATACTTATAGAAAGATAAATGCATGGTGGCCATAAAGAGGGCCGTGCTTAGTCTAGAAATGGGTTAACATAGTTTTTTATCATAAATTTTTATTCTTGCTATTTTATATCTTCTTTTTGCACAAAAATTTTAAACTTTGCAACTTATAACTTTGTAAAAACTAACATATAATTAAAACTATACTGTGTTAGAATTTAAACCATAAGAAATATTACAACTTTTTTCAGATTTTTGGTTTAAATTTTAGTACAATTTCGTACTATTTTTTGTTAATGAACATTTTCCAGAAAAGACAATTTACTTAAAACAAGACCTTGAATTTAAGTACAATTTTGTACTATTTTTTGTAAATGAACATTTTCCAGAAAAGATAATTTACTTTAAACTTTAATAGATATCTGAAGAGTTTCCTAGCACAGGTTTTTATATAAAATTCATGCAAATACATAAATGTTATTATTCAAACTTTCTGGCTTTTTTTACAAAGCAAAAGTAAAAACTAAAAAAAAAACAAAAACAAGAAAAAACAATACCATTGCGTTATTTTGAATATATTCATTGCATTGAAGTTGGCAACATTTACGCGCATATAAATGGCGAATAATAAAGAACAAAAGAATTTTCATAAATGAAACACTAAACGTTGCAATATCTTTACTGGAAAAACGTCGGCAAAAAATGACAAATATAAAAAAATATTAGCTCAGATTGTGATGCCAAGCCAACAGCAGAAATGCAAATAATAACAAAAGCATATAAAACAAACTATGAGATAGAGAATGCAAAAACCATAAAAAATACGAAACTGAAACCGCATAAAATTCAATGATTTATATTTTTCGTAGTTTTTCTAGAGCAGACATGCCTTGAACAAATGTCTACGTTCTTTTGGCTGGGTCGATGCATTGAGTTTTTTTTTTAAGTCAATATTTATCTTGAAGACTTGAATTGTTATGAAAAAATTATCTATTTTAAATTTCATGCAGTTACAAATACGAAGCTGACGGGTTTAAGCAAATTTAAGGACGTCACAGTAATTTCTAATATTTAGCCCAAGAAATGTCAACTACACGATAAGAAATCTTGAACTAAAATGGAAACTGTTCTGTATTTTGGTTTGCTTTGAGCTTTGGTTTTGATCTAGTATTTACAAAATACTAAAATATGCTTTAACTACAGCTTTGGTTTTAAATTTAATGCAGGCATGGTTTAAAATATTTTTAAAAAAGAAAGTGTGTGGCCACCACACACGGCAGAAGTGAAACCTTCAGAAAACTGTAGAAATTTTTAGTACAACGACTTTTAAATAAAATATCGTAGCCAAAGAATGAGATAAAAGGACTTGAAAATCAAAGTTTTGACTTTCCATGCAAATATCTCCACTGTTTTAAAATAAATTTAATTTAAATGTTTTTTGCTTAGGAGTACAATTAAAAGACTTAACAAAAATATTTGGAACTTTACCGTTAGGGCAGTGTGGTAAAATTTGGGATTGCGTCCCCTTATTTTGCTGACATAATTCCAAAAATTGGATTTGACCGCAAAATAAGCGGTCAGAAGACAAAATGGGGGTTGTGACCGCTTGAAAGATTTCTCTTGTGGGAGATTTGAAATTTGGCATTATGTCCGCTTTTCTTGAGTTTATAATCCCAAAAATTGAATTTGAGATTATGGCCAGTTTCAAAGAGGTCAGTTTTGGGAATTCAAATTTGGGATTTTATGTCTCAAAACTCACAAATGTCTCAAATGTCTCAAAACTCACAAATGTCGCAAGCTCGATTCAACTAGATTTTCCCAAAAAAGAAAACTGTCGATAGCACTTTATATTGATGTCGAAACTTGACAGTCAGAAAATTGCAATAAGAAAGAAGAAGTGAAGCCAGCAGTCTGTGAGTTGATCTTCAAAGAAGAACTGAGCAATTCTAATTCTAAGCTTTTAGAACTATTGAATCCAGTAGCAAATCACATCGACAAGTGCCAACAAGGAAATTTCTTGCTTGCCGACTCGACTGAAGCGTGGATAGACTTGGTAGCAGAAGCTTCGTGTTCCGATACTGAACTCTACGGACTTGCTACCAAACGATGTTTGCAAGGCAAAGTATTCAAGAAGTTTGCTTTAGCTGCAAATTATCTTCAAGTGGTGTATATGGGAAGCAAATTGTCTTCCGATCAGCTTGATGGCGATTTCTTATCGATCAGCTTGATGGCGATGAATTGCGTGTGTTGGTAGAATTCCAGCAAAAAAACCACGGCATATTTGCAACGCTTCTAAGGAAAATGACTGATCCTATTGCGTTCTTCGAGTTAGTTAAGCGCACAGATTCGTGTGCATCCCTTTCAAATCTTGCGATAAAGCTGCATAATATACCTGCATCAACAGCACATATCGAAAGAGTTTTCTCTAATTGGGCGGAAATTCATTCCGACAGACGAAACCGTCTTAGCGAGGAGCGGTCTGAAAAATTACTAGGCATATACTTTTCCTTACATAACAATCAAGGAACGAATACATTGCCAATACCGATTCCGAAAAAGAAGAGTAAAAATCTAAACTGACTTTTTTATTTTTCGTAATATGTCGTATGCGACATATTTAGAATTTTGGGAAAACGCATTTTAATGCATTTAACGCATTTAATGCCGTTTGTCTCATCTTAAATATTTTATTAATATACTTTTTTATTTTATCTAAAAATATGCTACTTAGATTGTACTTAGCTACGAAATTAAAAAATTATCAATAAATAAAAAGTTACAATATTTTTAAAATTTCAGACTTTGTCATATATGCGCCTAAAGGTAACGACCGTTCAGATGCGTATACGACAAAAACTGCGTATTCGACAAACAAGCATAAACCAAAAAGTGACTCAAAACGACCGTAGGTCATAAATGTCGTTAATGTCGCATATGTCACGTGACATTTGTGACATGCCAACACTGGTACACTGGAGTTTCAAATCACAACGTTGCTAAAAAAGTGTCTCTTCAAAAATGCACAAAGCATAGTAGAGATCTGAACGTAGTATACTTGGCACCGTTGTATATTTGGCGAGAAAGACACAACTTAAAATAATAATACTTTAGGGGTATTCACGATCTGGAGCTTTTTGCAAAGTTCTTGTGCAAAAAAGAGCTCAACAATAACAAAACACACATGCTGTCAATATTGCGCTTTTTTGCACTAGAACTCCGACTATAGGGCCAACCAAAATAGACGAGAGGAGACATAACGAGCATATGTGAACCAATGTTAATAAACAAAATGGTCGTACGTATTTGATCGAAACTAAACGAAACATTTAAACATGACGTTCTGTTCCATAAGAATCGAACTGCAAAGGTCTGCTACTAGTCACAACAGCTTGATTGCTAACTAATCAGCTGAGCAACTATATTCATTTTGGGACAAATGTCAAAACATTCGTAACGAGTACAGACGTTCGTCAAATTGCTATCTTCTATTACGATTGGCCTTTATGCCCTGTAGTTATTTTGTTGTGCTCTAGTACTCTTTTTTGCACTTTGTGATTTTCGACAGCAAATTAATAATGATGATTATGTGTTTATCCTTCTATAGTACCAACTTCTTCTTAATATATAAAACAATAAATTAAACATATCCAGTAACACTGTGAATTTCACTCAAAAAAATTTGCTTCTCTTAAATTAAGAAACAGTGGCTTCAATTCATAGGCATGGATTTTTCTATACTCTATAGAGGTTTCTCTAAAATGTAGAGAATTTTTACATGATTTAACGACCTCACGTCTTGATTTCGTTGCCATGTTATCAAAACAGCTTCTTAGTTTTGAAGACAAGTTTTTACTTAAATAAAAAGGCCCAACCAAGTTATGCTTAAGCAAACAAAAGTCTCAGAGAAAAGTTGACGAAATGTATGATTAAGTAGAAAAGTCGCCCAAGTTGGCAGATTTCATGCTTAAGAAAAAGTCAAACGTTTACAAAATTTTGACAAAAATATATTAAAAAAGTTCAAAAGTTCTTTGAAAAATTTGTTGACGTAGTGCCTCTCAGCTTTTTCATATATGTTTTTATGTTTCTCAGCAATTTTTATGAGTTTATCAACAAAATTGGGATCTGCATTAATTTTGAATAAACAAATTAACGTATTTTTTTCAATTGACAGATAAAAAAATTTGTATAGATATGTTAAAAAGGGTTGCCATCAGCTAACACAAAAAACATGTTTATTGCGCTGCTAGGCTTAATAGCTGTGGCAAACGTAAAAATTCACAGCAAAAAGATACAAATTTTCCATAATTTGCTTAAATAGACACAAACAAAAAAAAAACCATATTTTGTATTGAAAAATTTGGCATGCAAATAAAAATATTTAAATTAAAAACATTTTCAATATTGCTAGCAACCCTATTCTGCTTAGCAAACTACGATGTTAAACGCTCTCTCTCAAGTTTCAAAAAGTAAACGAAAGTTGAAAAACTGAACGAAAGGAATGCTTAGACAAAACTTGGGCTACTTCATATATTGCTGTGTAAGTGCGTACTTATGCTCTCAAACTTTTGTTTGCTTAAGCATAACTTGGTTGGGCCTTAAGAAATGACGATATGATAAAAGTTAAATTTTCAACAATTTTATACAAGCAGAAATAATTTGAAGAAAAACTGCATTGATATCAAGTCCGCTTGCAAGATTCTACATCATGATTTCTTAAATTTGGAGAAACATAGTTACAAAACTTTGATATTTTATAGAAATACATGTAAGTTTTTCTTTTTTTGTACACCACAAGTGATTTATTTTAAAAATGCATTTCTTATATTTCTAGAAAAAATGCAGCAATTTAAGCGACGATTGTTGAACAACAGCGATGGTCGAATGGATAAGCCCATGCACTTACAATCACGCGGCCAAGGTTCAAGTCTCCGGATGATGGTAATTTTTCAATTTAAATTAATGTTATTAATAATAATAATGTGTCCAGTTTTTCTCAGTATAAAGGTCATAATTCTCACAGTATAAAAAAGTGTTTTTTTTTTGCAAATATTACAAAATTTTTCCAGGAATTTGATAAAAAATTTCTTATTTTCAGAGTAAATTTTTCTCTTACTTATAGCCGATGATTAATAATAGGTAGAAAATTTCTTATTTTCAGAGAAAATGTTTCTCGCAGTTATAGCCACTGAACAACAAACGGCAGAAAATTTCTAATTTGAAGAGAAAATGTGTCTCTTAGTTATAGCCGATGATAAATAAGCGGTAGAAAAACTTACTAAAATGTAATAAGATTTCAACACAATTGCGATAAGTATCTTCAATTTAGCGAAATAGTTCGTAAATGATTGGATAATTTTCCTAAACTATTTCCCACTTCTGGCGTCAATTTAACGAAGAATATTTACTCAATTCTTAGAAAATCGGCCATGGCGCTAAATGAAGCCCGATTTTCTAACGATTTGGTGCTATTTTTTTAGATTTTCTGGATATATTTTCTGAGTGTTCAATTATTTTTTTGATATTATTGCAGCAGCAGCTAATAAAAGCAGAAGTATAAGAAACAAGTCATAAAATATCAAAACCTTTCGTTGATTTTTCAACATACTACAAATATTTGGTACAACATGTTGGTTACAAACTTAATTTCACATCACTAACTGTCAAAGCACTCTTATTTTATATTGTCTTTGTGTTAGGTGCATTCACAGCTTGAGGTTTTTTTTTGCACTTTTGCGCAAGAGCACCACAAAGAGCTCTGAATCGTGAATACCTCTTATTAGTGTTTACTCCAAACTTAAGCAACTTACCTAAAAGTATACACTTAAATTATCCGAGTTTGACAGTTAAACAGCTACTGCAACGAACGCCTTTGAAATTGGTTTGTGTACACCAGGCGCGCACCCTGTGCGAAAAGATAATGGTAAGCAAGGAAAGAGTAAAAATGTAGCTTTTATAAAAAAAAAAAAATGGTTATAATATGTGAGTAACAGTAAGTTATACTCTTCAAAAGATAGATATATAAATAAAATTTTGAACTTTTTCAAGACTCAAGTTTGTAAAACTGGTTTAAAAAAGTATTAAATTAATTTTCAACATTTATGTTAATTTCAATAGAACTTGCCCTCAATTTTGAAATTCTTTTAAAAAAAATTCTCTAAATTATGCACAAATAAAAAAATTCGCTTATTTTCACCAGCAGTAAATTTCCACTGAGCTGTAATTATATTTTCAACAAAACGACTTCTCTCACTTCCACTTCCTAAAACTGTCAATTTACTGATATAAAAATAAAACAACTGTTGATATCCCAACTTTGAGAATATTTGTTGTAAAAATATTCCGTTATTTTGATCAAACCAGAGAGCCAATTTTGTTTAGTTAGCTTGTTCTATGCGCAATACTGTGCGTTCGCTTTAAGGTCTCTGCCCACTTGCGGCACGTAACGAAACGACACGAAACTACAAAATATAACTACCATGTGTTCTTATGTATACATGCTCACTAAGCGACGATGAAACGGCAACGACTGTTGACGCCTACGAAAAAGCCGGTGGTGATCGTTTCAAAGAATTCTGACCGGCTTGTCGTTCTCTATGTTTACAAAAATTACAATGAATTCCAACAGTTGATTGTGCAAAGTAAAAATTCGACATCGATAGGTCGTTTTTAAAGCATAAAATTAATCTAAAATCTATGATTTCATCAGTTTTCTACATCGTCATCTAATAGCAAAGCTATTTAAGCTAATTGTGTACTAGAGAATTCTGCGCTTATTGCTTTGTTTAATTAAAATTTTTGTTGCCGTTTCGTTAAGTGTGCATTAAACATTACGTTGTCTTTTCAAAGCCGATTTACAGTCGTTTCGTTACGTGCCGTAAGTGGGCAGAGACCTTTAAGCGACTAAAAACGGCAATGTTGCACAAATCTTAAGGAATCGGCTTATTGATGAATATATCATTGCATCGCAAAAATTAAGGGATTCGATAAACTTTACTGGTCGCTTTGTCTGATTCAAGCAGTGCCTACAAATATATTAGTCAAAATCAATATATACACTGAAAAAAATCATAATGTTTTCAAACTCAACATAATGCCTCTAATATCAATGCATATTTTTTCATAAAAATTTTAAAAAAAATTTTAAGTAATTTTTTAACCACAATTTGTAATAAAAAAATTTGCATATAACAAATTTCGTCAAAATAGGAACAAATTGTTTTCAATATGTCGCCCATTTCACATTGAAGTGCAATAACAGTTGCACTGACCATCTCCTATTTGGCTTAAATTTTGTTCTTAGATTCGTTTATTGTTTAGAAAACCAAATCCGAAATTTGAGATTTAAAGATTTTTTTTCGCTAATCCACAGCCATCCGAATGCCAAAATAGCGTATATTTTGGGACAACGTAGCTCAGTAAATTTTAATGCGATTTTCGTAAATGGGGCATCATTGGAAAGTCTTTTTGTCTATGTTAAGGGATAAATCTAAAACTTTTGAAAAATTGCAGTAAATTTCACCATTCTTTATTTCAAAATTTAAAACCGTGCCAGCAGCAGGCGCTATAATGTTTTTTAATTTTCATTATTTTCATTTTTCCAATGAAACGAATGAATTCATCTTTCCAACGGTATAAAATGAAAGTGGGCTCGTCAAGGGTTCACAAGTTATGGCATAAAAAGTGAAGTAAAAATGAATTTTCAATAAAAATTCAACTTGCGTTGACATTTATTGTAAAAAGACAATAATACAAAGAGACCTAAAAAAAGTGTGGTTACAATTCTCTCCCGCTACGCTAATCAAAGGGGTGGAAAATAACAGCGATTCTTAAAAAGTTGCGTTAAATTTTTCCTATTGGACCAAACATAACAATTCTAGTAAACGGGGATGCCGAGAGGGGGAGAAACGGGGTGTTTCACCCTGGGCTCGAAGCTTTAAGGGGGTTTGGAGTAAAGTAATAAAAAGCTGATTTGTTGTTTAGAGAGAGAAGTGTTCTTTATTTTTACAAAAAGTATTATTTTTCATTATATTAACTTGGCTTTATATCGATGATATCAAAAATTATAGTTAGTTTAGTTTACTAGTTTATTAAGTTTAAACTTTCTTAGAAACTTAATTATGATCGTGGCTTGGGAACTTTTGAATTTAATTCGTTGATACCTTTTTTCAAAGCTGGATACTTTTGCATACATTTAGATTTCATAGAGCAGACATGTGCAAATATTTTTATTTTCCAGGAAACCCAAATTGACTCGAAGAGCAAAATCAAAATACCCGGTTACAACATTTTTCGTGGTGATGTATTGCGGGGATGGGGTGGTACAGCTATCGTTGTTAGTAATTGTTTTGCGGTTAGAAATTTAAAAATCACCACAAATCTTATTTATTCTACCTCAATTGAGTGTAAAATTTCAAATTCGTGGCATTGATTCTCTTCAGTATATTTTCCACATGGAAAGCTAAACTCTGATGGCATTAAGACTTTTTTCTGTGGAAATTCAAACACTTTTTTCGGTGGTGATTTTAACGCTAGGCATGTGTCGTTTGGTGATGTGTCAAATAATATTTATGGCAATTTTCTTTATGATATAGCGAATACCATAAATGTAAAAATTTTTAATTCTACTACGCCCACTTGTTTAAAATCTGTTTTTGGCTCGTTTATAGACAAATTTATAACAAACTCTAGCATTGTACCATCTGGTATCGTAAGTTCAATACCGTCTTTTTTGGATCACTTCGCAATTAAATGTACAATTCCACTTGAATTTTCAGACACCGCAAATTTTCATACTAAAATTAAACTATTTATTCAATAAAGTAAATATAAACAACTTAAATTCCTGTATTTTGCGTAAATTGAACAATTTGACTCTGCCTCTCGATCAAAATTTGATGAACGGTGACTGTGAGCAAGTAGCCATAAACATTGAAAAAATCTTTGACTCAGCCATTGATAGGCATGTACCGGTTTCTAGTTGCACGAAACACCGAGTGCTTTTTTCTCCAACTATTTTAGCTCTTCAACGTGAATCCAAAAAGATTCAAAGAACAATTTTTGCTCTTGACCCTTTTCCTCCCATTCTACTATTAAATCAGTTAAAAGCTCGTTTAAAACTTTTAAAAAATATGGTTTTAAATAGTGTTCGGTATGAAACTGGGAAATTCTTTACAAATGCCTTTAACACTGTGGAAACAAATCGTGATGCTTACAAAATCATAAAAAATTTTACTGGGCACAAAAAACGGCAACCATAAATGGTTCACTTTTCCTGGATGGGGAAAAAAGTTGTGCTATCTCTGGCGATTTAAACATTGCAAATCTGCTTGCTAAAACTTTGTCGGCTAATCACAAACTTACCTCTGAATTCGATTCTGAACACAAAAACGTTGTAGAAAATTCCATACTTTCGCTTGAAAATTCAAATTCAGCTATCAATTTTGACCAAAAAATATCTCCCCTTATTCATAATAATAATTTTCTATGTAATATAAATGCTAGGTTGCCGGAAAATATACGTGGTATTCTTACCTCAACTGATGAAGTATCAGAAATTATCAACTCTCGGCCAAACAAGAATTCTACTGGCTCTGACAACATGCCGTTCTCTCTTATCAAAAAATTTGACATACGTATCATTTCAATTTTAACTATTTTTTTCAATCATTTGCTTGCTTTTTCCTTTTTCCCAAGATGTTGGCAATATGCTATTATTACGCGTATTCCCAAAGCTGGTAAAGATGCTTCACTTATTGAAAACTGGCGTCCAACTTCAATGTTATGTTGCATCGGAAAAATTTTTGCAAAAATCTTGGCAACTAGATTAAATAGACATCGCGATACCTTACAATTATACAAAAATCAATTTGGGTTTCTTGGTGTTCATTCAACAAATCATGCACTTGCCAGAATACAAGCTGACATAAATAATGGTTTAAATGAAAATAAAGTTACTACGGTTGTGGCCCTCGATTTAAAGGCTGCTTTTGATACAATTTAGCATGATGGTCTCTTACACAAAATTTTAATACTTAATTTTCCGATTATTATTATTAAGATTATTAATAATATGGGTATTTTAATGCCCATTTAGCATCGGCTAAATGGGCATTTGTCAGATATTTATACCATGGAAGCTGGTGTGCCCCAGGACTATGTCCTTGGTCCTTTGTTATTCATACTTTATGTATATGATATTCCCTTACATAATACTATCAAAATTTCTCAATTTGCAGATGACACCACGCTTCATGTAGTTCATAATGACCCAGCCCGTACTCAAAATTTATTTAATATTTTTCTTGTTAAAATTTCCAATTACTTTAAAAATTTGAAGTTGGCCTTTAATAAGAATAAGACTGAGCTCATGCATATCATGCGTTTTGTTCGTGATACAAATCCTAAGTTAAGAAAGTTAGTTAGAAACATGAAAATTACTTTAGATGGTCATTTATTGATTGCTAAAAATGACATACGACTGCTTGGCATGCAGTTGCAAACAAATAATAGATTTTCCAAACACATTACCATCAGGTTCAATAAGGCCAAAAGGGCTAAATTTCATCTAAACCGTATTTGTAAAAATTCGAAAATTAATGTTAAAATTAAAAAAAGTGTGTACAAGATGTATATTCGACCAATCCTTATGTACGCTTCTCCTGTTTGGTGTCAGCAACCGCAGGTTTCTAGTCACCAGATGGAATTATTAAGATTATTTGAGAGAGGGTGTCTCAGATCTACTGCCAACATTAAACAAAATCGAGGTTCTTTTAAATATGTTCGTGTCTCTAAAATTTACAATACCTCTGGCTGTATGAGGATTGATCGTTTTGCGGCCTTGTCGCATGTCGGTTTTTATAATAAATGCCTAAATTTTGCTGACCCTAAATTTTATGATATTTTACGTAGATTTGAAAATGGTCAAGCTTACAGCTGCATGCCAAGTTGAACTAAAAATTTTTAACACCAGGTACGATAATCGTCCCGGGCTAGTGTATAATACTGGTTAACTTATTTAAAAAATTATGATTCATATGCACGACTGTTGTAAACTTTTATTTCCATTTTGGTTTTTTATTTAATTTTTGCCTATAAACTTATTTTTATAAATTTAAGCTACTCTGAATTAATATCAATCGTTGGCTGTGATAAAGTTCTCATAGATTATTACTCGGCATATTTATACTATGTTATAGTTAATTTTAAGTTTTGATTTCTAAATAAAACTATTCTAACAAAAAAAAAAAAAAAAAAAAAAAAAAAAAAATCGAAAATAAAATTTCTTTACCTTTAAAAGTTCATGTAAAGGTTGAGGACTTTTTTCTATTCTATTTTCTCAGTACTGTCCGTCACAACAACATTGATGAAAATGCAGCGATGTGCTAATTGTTGCTGATGAAAATACTTGTCAGCAATAAAAAAGCACTACAAAAAGCTATGCCACCGTTGGACTTAAAAAATTAAACAACAACAATAGCAACAACGACAACAGCTACAATACATAGTAGCACGTTCAAGTCCAAAGAAAAGACTCAAAAAAGAATAACAACAACAATCATGCACCCTGAAGTGATGACAGCTAAAAGAAAGAAGTTATGTCGTTCATGTTGGTCATGTCGATGTTGGTGTTGTTGATGGCTTGCGTTATGGTGTTGCTGTCGTTGATGCTCCTGGCGACACAAGAGCCTGAAGTTAAGCTTAAAACGCAGAAATGTTGTCAAGCGTTTTTACACTCTGATGCACTTAACTGTTGTTGTTTAGTGGATGTGTGTGCGTGATATTATTGGTGTGTGTGTGCGTGTGCTTATGCCATACAATGTTGCCATCATATTTTTTTATTGTTACCACATCAAGAATAATTTCACTTGAAATGTGAACAATAAAAAAACCAAAATATAAAAAACAACAACAATTACAACAAATGCCAAAACGAATGCGCTTAAAACTTAACAATGCAATCAAAAATGTGTACTGTTATTTTTATATATTTTTTATTTTTATATTTATTTCGGGCGTGTGTGCAAGTTTTCAATAGTACTCTACAAGAAATGCTGATGTTTTGAAAAATCTAATTTTTTCTTTTATTTACTTATGTCATTTCAAGTGTCGAAGTATATTTGTTGAAATTTAGAACAATAAAAAATCAGCAGAACAAAAAAAAAAAAACAATGAACGTTTTAAAGCTGACAATGACAACAATTGATTGTTTATTTACAATAAAAAAATGGTTGAGATTAACTGTGTATATTAGGGAGTCCGATCCCGAAAGGTTTTCACAATCTTGAGAAAATCAGGATTATCGCATTTCTGCTTTCTGTACGATTTTTCTTATATCAACTTAAAAAAAAATTATTAAATATATCAACCGAAATTGCGAGAAATTATCGTATGTGCCATTTTAATGAAATCGACTTTTTGATATAAATTTGTGTTACACTTCACAACACATCATCTGGTAAAATATTGTAGCTGCAATCCTTATAGTAAATTATTTAATTATCTAAACACAGGCGAAATTTTGTTTTGATATTAGAAAAAAGGGCTCTCTTGTAAAATATAGTTTTTTGGACACATAATAAATTTGCGCAAAGTGGTCGATTTGTGGAGCTAAGAGCTTCATAATAAATTCTTTTCTGTTGTGAAATGTAAAATGTTTTTTCTACTAATTCAATAGATAATATGTAAGCTTTTTTTAACAAGCCATATTTTCGTTATTGCTAAAATACAGTTTTTGTGAATTTTGTGTAAAATTGTAAATAATATAAACATTAAAAAAAATTATTTTTTATACATATTGTTTAAAGAAATATGTAACAGATTTATACAATTAATTGTGGCCTTTTAATTATTTTGCAATGATAAAATTTGGAGCTTCTGGTGAAGTAATTTGCCTTCTTTACATTAATTACTTGACCTTTAGCTCCAAATTTTAACCTTGTAAAATCATCAAAAGGTCACAGTTAATTGCATAAATCTAAAAATTTTCTGGTAGAGCCCAACCAAATTATAAGCTAATTGATTATCTTGTGTGCACAGACACACATGATTAATATAATCTTAGTTTTAAGCAAAGTTTAAACACAGTCCACGCCATCTGGTGTATCAGCCAAAAAAGCGATTCACAAATGATGCATGGTAAAGTTCTAAAGCTCGAAGCTTCAAGTCACGCCGCGTAGTGGGGGATTAATTTTCCAAGTGGGGGATCGTAGAAAAGAGAGAAGAGCAGTTTTAACATACGCAACTTTTGTAAAGTTTAAGGCTTGTCAAAAAATAAAATCCACTTGTTCTGAGTGTCTGAAAAACCAGAATTCATGCTAGCAAGTTGCGGTTGCTTGCTGTTTCGTTTCTTTTTATTTTTGTATGCGCGATCTAAATGAGGTGAAACTTAAACGCAACAGACTATCAATGATTCATCTTTTGTTGTTACTTATATTTTTTTTTAATCTTATTTTTGTAACCGAAAATGAAATGTATTCAAATGTTTTGAATTTTTATTTATACAAGAGTTGTTGAACTGAAATTTTCAATAGTTATTTTTGGGTTTTTAACAGATCTTTAGCTTTAAAAAAAATGTATATATACGAAAATTTATGTTTTTATATTACGTTAATATATGTATGCTTAAAAAAATAAAATTAAACAACTTATTTTTATTTTTCATTAAAAAGGCATTTCTTACTTCCATCTTTGTTCAGTTTGTATTTCTTTTTTTGAGTGCATAAATTACGTAAAAACAAGAACTCTTTAAGTTACCAACGAGCAACCACAACCTGCTTGCTTGAAGGCTGGATAGCTACTGAAGGCTTTTTATTTTCATGTCAACAAATGCCTGTGAAAGCTCTCCACACAAGCGCGGCCTTTTGCACACCTCTGGCTTACTCTTACATGTGTCAAGTCACATGCAATTCAAACAGTGGGTTGCTCACAGCTTAATCAATCAAGACTACTAACAGTGCACCCTAAACAAGTGCGCGTTGCGCTGCGTACCCAGGCGCCACGCAACTTTATTTTACGCTTAACCTAAACAAGTGCGCTGCGGAAAGAACTGCTGCTCTCGAACCAGCTCAGTCTGATGGTTTAAAAATCTTAAAAAACTTTTAGTATTGTGTAAAAATCTATTAATATTGCAAGTACTTCCATTTGCAATTGAGATTAATAAATTAATAGCAGCTGATTGCTCTTTGTTCTAATACTTTGGTTTTATGCAGCCAACTTCACATCCGAACACACTGTCAAAATTGGAAATTCGATTCATGTTGCGGTAGTCCGGTGCGTGTTTCGGTAGGCTTCATACAAAATGTAGGGTGGACTGTAAAGGGGAAATATAGCTATTTCTGAAACAGTTGGTATAGTCTGCTATGTGATTGACATTTACAAAGTTGTTGTTGTTGTTATTGCCTTCTTTTCATAAATAACTTGAACTTAAGTTATGTACAAATGTAGAGCGATCATGAGGATATCGTTGTGTGGCCTCCTGAGCAGGTGGGTGCTAAGACAGATGAAGAAGATTTTCATAGCAAATATCTGAAAACTATTGTGGAAGTTTTTTACTAGCCATGCAGAAATAAAGTTGAAATGATCTACATAATAGTTGCTGCTAGCACAGGCACTACAAAGCAAAGGTCTGCCGCGCTAGCAGATACATCTAAAGAATCTACCGCCAAAAACAGAAACGCACATGATATGTGAAACGCATACAGCGCTATGAACACAAGAGTTTAGAGTCGTTCGGCTCACCAGTTTGCGCAGGGACATATAATTTTCAACAAATTTGTTCAAATGCAACAAAAAAACAGAATTCACTTGTTTGAAATTTTTGAAGAATAAAGCTAGTGATTCATTCTATGTACAACTACCAGATCAGATTGATATAAAACTTATGAAGAAAAAAAAAAAGTACTAAAAATTTAAGAAATAGCTTATTTTCGCATATTAAATGCAAGCAAACTTGTCAGTAAATGTGTTAATTTCGCAACGCACTCCACAAAACTGCATGCACTATCTGAAATATAAATAGGTCTGTCTCCGTTTTAACTTCAAGTAATTTTAATAGAATAGAGAGTGGACATTTTGCATGTTAATATTCTCTTTCGAGCTTCAAAACTTTGTAAAGTTACGCTTTCTGGCAACTTAAAGTTACTTGAATCGAGTACGGAAACAGACCTAATATCAAACTCTATTTGATTTAAAAAAATCACCAGCGCAATCGCAAAATCACTTTTCACTCAGGGAATGACGCTTACCAAGAACATAAATACTTTTCTATATCGGCCACGCCTCTATTTGAGCGTTACAAATGTTTTTACAATGTGAATAAACTCTGATCTCTTCAGGTTAGGTATTAAAAGACTTGACAAAACATTTTTTTAATTTTGGTTTAAAAATTAAGACTTTGGCTAATGTTTTAAGGCACTTGCCCCGTGGGACGACCGAAATTTTGTGTTTTTTTCATAATTTTTTTTAAAAAAGAAAACGTGATCGATTTTTTTATTAGTGTCTTAAAATGCACAAATAACTTTGTTTTGAATAGTTTCACATTAATTTGCTTATAATTATTTGTGTCAAAGTAGAATCCTTGAAAAAAGGTGAGTTGTTCTGGGGAAGCACCCATAATTACGAAGTCATCTGAAGTAAAAAATTCAAAGAGAATGGGAAAAGAAGTTGTTAAAATGGAACTTTTTGTTTTAAATTGTTAAAAAAATTGACTTATTATTAAAAAATTAATTGTTTTAAAGTTTCCGGACTTAGCTATATTTGTCTAGAATTACGTGAAAATTTTTAGCCAAATCGGTTGAATAGTTTTTAGTTAGTGCTTCCCCGCCAACAATCTATTCATAGCCTCAGCCTATATGGGCCACGACAGGGAAGCTCCTCCAGACGAGGTGAAGCGGTTAGTGGCTACGGCAATGCTGGACAACACCACCACAATTTTGGGCTGCGATGCCAATGCGAGACACACACTATGGGGCAGCTCTGAGATAAACACTAGAGGTGAGTTTTTATTCGACTTTATAATTAACTCTAACTTAAACATATGCAATAAAGGAAATACACCTACTTTCACCTTTCCAAGTACTGACAACTTCACAGGTTGGAGTGAGGTCTTGGATATTACCCTTCTATCAGAAAACGAGTCTCTAAAAGTAATCAATTGGAGAGTCTCGAGCAAATGTTCCTTCTCGGATCACAGCTTGATCCTCTTTGATTTGAGTCTTGAAACAGGGGCCCCTCTTCCATTTCGTAACCCCAAACGTACTGACTGGGCCCAATTTGCCAAAGTGGCTCGCCCAAAAATCCGTTCTTTAGCCTACAAGCAAATCTCAACTGCGGAGGAGTTAGACTCTTCAGTGGAGGCCCTAGAGCAAACCATGCAGGTTGCCTTTAGAGTCTCATGTCCCATTAGCAGAGGCAAGAAGAAATCTCTTCCTTCGTGGTGGAGCAAAGATTTATCCGACCTTAGGAAAAGGGTAAGGAAAACTTTCAACTCGTGTCACAGACAGTGTCTTTGGCAACCATACAGAGACATCCTCAAAACCTACAAGAAAGCAATTCGAGACGCGAAAAAGCATTCTTGGCAGGAATACACCCAATCGATCGACAATATAAAAGAATCGGCAAGACTAAGCAAAATTCTATCCAAAGAAAGCACCAGTCCATCTTTCATTCGGAAAGACGATGGTACGTGGACAGAATCTACCAATGAATCCCTGGAACACTTACTCAACACAGACTTTCCCGGCTGCAGGAGCAACTGCAATGAGAACTTAGGTATAGAATCACCTGAGGCAACTGCGGCGGTTCCGACTGGCTCCTTTATCTCAATGGAAAGGGTTATCTGGGCCTTAAGCAGCTTCTCTCCATACAAATCCCCAGGTCCCGATGGCATACTTCCAATAATGTTGCAGAAACTACAAGATGTAGTTGCACCTATTCTACTCTCTATCTTCACTAAGTGTCTTTGCCTTAACTACACTCCAAGGAGCTGGAGAAGAGTTAAGGTAATATTTATACCCAAAGCTGGGAGGAGAGGTCACGAATCAGCCAAGGATTTTAGACCAATAAGCCTCACATCATTCGCACTGAAAACCCTAGAGCGTGTACTGGATATTCATCTCAGGGACGTTCTAAAGGGAGCTAACATATCCAACGCCCAACACGCATACCTCAAGGGCAGATCCACAGATACCGCCCTACACGAGGTTATTACCACCATTGAAAGATCAATATACTTTAAACAATACACTCTTGCGGCCTTCTTAGACATTGAAGGGGCTTTTAACAATATTCATACTAGGGCCATTTTTGATTCTCTTACCAACCTTGGAGTACAAGCACCGGTGAGAAACTGGATAGTCTCAATGCTCAGAAACAGAATAATCCAGGCAGACCTGGGTGGCTGCCAACTCACAAGATTTGTCAGTAGGGGTACTCCGCAAGGAGGAGTAATCTCCCCCCTACTCTGGCTCATCGCCATGAATGAATTTCTTAATACACTAAATTGCAATGGGGTCAAAGTGGTGGCTTATGCAGATGACGTGGTTGTTATGGTGTCAGGACTGTTCCCCTCTACGCTCAGTGAGTTAATGGAGGTTGCTTTGGGAAAACTCAGTGTCTGGGCTGCCAGGTGCGGCCTAGGAGTTAACCCTAGCAAGACGGAACTGATGTTATTCACCACAAAAACCAAAGCGCCACAATTTGTCCTTCCAAAGCTCAATAACCAACCTCTTACACTATCCAGTAGCGCAAAATACCTAGGTGTCATTCTGGATCCTAAGCTAAGCTGGAAAACTAACATCGAACAAAGGGTCAAGAAGGCCTGTATAGCCTTCTACGCCTGCAAGAAAACCTTTGGTAGAAAATGGGGTCTTCAACCAAAAATGCTCTTATGGCTATACACAGCAGTAGTGCGACCCATCTTGGCGTATGGTTCACTAGTATGGTGGCCTGCACTGAATAAAGCATACAACACAACTAAACTAGCTCGGATCCAGCGATCCGCATGCGTAGGTATCACGGGGGGTATCCGCTCATGCCCCACTGATGCACTTAATATGTCCTGACACATTTACTCCCCATAGATTTACACATTAAGCTTACCGCAACAAACAGTGCAGTCAGACTCAGAGAGTCGTACAACTGGCGAAATAGACCATATGGACACAGCAACATTCTTAATCCGCTACCTCGGGAACTGCTTCCTGGAAAAACGGACTACGACACCCCCAAACTCGACTTCACGAAATCCTTTACAACCAAGTTTCCCACCAGGGTGGAATGGCGCAATGGGGGAATTGATCTAGCCTTCGATGTGTCCTTTTACACGGATGGCTCCAAGATGGAGTGCGGAGTGGGAGCGGGCATATACTCTGAGAAACTGGGGGTGGCGGACTCGTTTCGTCTACCAAACTCAGCCAGCGTCTTTCAGGCCGAGCTTTTTGCGATAAGAGAAGCTTGTCGCACCTTAAGGAGAGCTAATACCAACCACCTTAACGCAGCTATTCTGACGGATAGCCAAGGTGCCGTTAAATCTTTAGCTGCGATCAGTACCAACTCCAAACTGGTAAGGCAGTGTAAGGATGAACTGGCCCGGCTAAGTCACCAACTTAGCATTACCATAATCTGGGTTCCCGGCCATAGGAACATTTATGGTAATGAAAAGGCGGATGAATTGGCCAGGCGGGGTTCTTCCCTTGACGTTTCCAGAGCGGAACCAGTCGAAGTTCCACTGAACACAGTCAAGGGAGGAATTCGTTCTTACTACTTAACCTTAGCCGGTCGTAGATGGAGAGAACTACCAACCTGCAGCACATCAAGAAAAATATGGCCCCTCTACAATGTAGGCAGAACTCAACAGTTGCTATCAAAGCCCCGGAGCGACATAGCCAGATTAACGGCTATTATTACGGGTCACTGGTGCATCGGAGTTCATGCCGAGAGAATCGGACTACCTTTCAACACCCACTGTCGCAGCTGCGATGACCCAAATGAAAAAGAAACACTAACACACTTTCTGTGCACCTGCCCGGCCCTGGCCAGGTCCAGACTAGCAACGCTTGGCAGGCCCTTCCTCAGCAACCTAGAGGAACTCTCAACAACAAAAATCAACAATCTCCTAACGTTCATCAATCGCACCGGATGGTTATAACCTAGCAGTGCGCTGCCCAGTCAACCAACAGAAACACGAGGTTATGGTATCAAAACGGCTCACTAGAGCTACTTGGATCCTACTTGCATGTAGAATCACCATCTAAACCAACCAACCAACCTTCCCCGCAGTTTTAAAAACGTGGTTTCGAGAAAAACGTGTTTAAAGTTTTTACAGCGCTTTCATATACACAACACCACGCTCTTCTCTTGGCTGTAACTTTCAAAATATTTTAAATTTCGGTTTGAAACTTTTAGAGTATATTCCTTAGATATTTTTATTGCGAATATAAAAAAATATATTTTGGAATTCGTCACACTGGACTACTACCTGAAAGTGGTTCCATATGAATTTTCGTGCCCAAAATTCTAACCCGTTTTCTATCAGGTCAAGTTTTAGAGATATATGCATACCGATTATTTTTCTGTTTATCTTTTTAACGCATCGGCCAATTTCAATCTCTTGAATAAGTAATATTAGACGTAGCTATTTCTGTTTACTTAAATTCATTATCTTTTGTAGTTTTGAAAATATTGAGAGAAAGCTTTTTTTCTCGCTGAGAATAAGATTAAAAAAATTAAATGGTTATGCTCTTAAGAATTAATTTACCCAGCGGTAAATGGACACATGACGTAACCAATTATTTTTTTAATACAATATAGCTGCGAGGCCTCCAACACCTGTATATAGTTCTGAATTACATTTGTTCGGACATGGCCGATAAAACATATGGAAGTAGGTATGCACAAAATAGGAGATAACACAAAAATGACGAAAACGAAAGAGAAAATACCGAAATAAAACAAAAGAAAATTACAATTTAATGAACGAAATTATTTACTTTTATAAAGCATTTCAGAATTAATGCTTAAAAAAACTTAGTTATTTTATACATTAGACTTTGTTCTGGTTAAAACATAAATATTGATAACACTGGTCAACAATTTCGCAACTTTTTGGTGCCACATGAACTTTGATATCAATACTGTTTAAGCTTCCTTTCCTAGTTATGAAACTGAAATTTTTTGTGTTTGCTTCAGATTTTTGTGATTTCGGGACTTTGTGTTTTTACGACTTTTATCTTGTTTTTATGCACTGGAATCCAAACCACTTAACGTAAACCAAAAAGAAAAAACCATCTTATAGACAATTAAATAAGCTTTTTAGTGGGGTATTTTTTATTTTTCTGCCATGTTCAGCCTGTGAGATATTCGGGTTCAAAATAAAATTTTTGATTTTTTTGTTAAAAATTTTCAGTTTACAAGTATTTCCATATTCCATATTTCCATATTTAAAAAAATTAAAGCCATATTTAAAAAGAAATTTAGTTTTATCGCCAGTCTTAGCTATCCTTAGTAGTAGCTATCAAAGTTCGTTTGGCATAACCACGGTTGACCAGTATTATTTGCAAAAACACACTTCTCTGCAAAACTTCCTGTTAGAAAACACGATGTTGCTACTCAGACGAATGAAGTCAAACTGTTGTTTAAATAATGAAGAAAAATAATGTGAGCACAAACAGTTTCTGCTTGCAGTTGTGCATTACAATGCCATCACTGACAATTGCTTACAATTATTTAAATAATGAAGAGTATATTTATATAGCTTAACTCTCAAATAGATGCTATAGAGAAATAGTTATTGAAATAGCGCTTGCCTTTCTCAAGCTCTGAGCTGACGAACAAACGTGAGTCTCCTATTATATAATAGTAAAGATTAAACATTTTAATAAGGATATTTATAAACTGATATCTATACTATTATATAAAATTAAAGTGAACATTTTTTGTTCGAGGTAAACTCTTACAGTACTGAACCGATTTTTATGAAAAAGTTTTAAAATATCATTGTTGTGCTGCAGCAATTTTAAGAGGTTTTTCCTTTCGAAATTTTAGCTCTAAGTATATTTAGTTAAAGTGTTAAATTATTTATGAAATCATCCCAACTGCCACGCACGCGTTACATAATCGTTTTCTTTTCATGCGTTTGTTTTGCGAGAGTTTCAATTAACTCCATGTTGCTCTCTACTATTCTCTTTTTTGCTCAGCTTGCACAGCGCAACAAAAAAAGAAAAAACAGATGAGCCTTGAGCAAGGAAAAAAAAAAAATGAGATACACATAAATGCGGTGGTGAGCTTCAAAACAAAATAAAACAAAAGAAAAAAAAGGCTTTTTTATTTCGTTTGACATGTATTGTCCTATGGAGATTGATAAAAAAAAAACGTTACGGAGCCCGCGTACAACTGCATCCTACTAGTATATATTTATATTAAAACGATTTGATATTTTAACAAAAGAACCTGCTAAATGATATTTACTTTTGCATTTGATAGAAGTTAATCAGGAAATATAGATAGCTGTATGCTTTACAAGAAATTTTTCTACACCGAAACAAAAGAATTTCTACTCTCAGATTTTGTCATATCGAACAATGTTAAAATTAGTAGTGAAAAAACGTTATTGTTCATTTAATAATAAAAACTCTCAAAATATTGCTCTCAATGAAAAAAAAAAAACAAATATAAAGTTTTATAAAGAAAAGTATTATTTTTAAGTTTCATTCTGCAGCTTTTCTTGTCTCTTTATAATTCAGATTACTATTCTGCTAATAATATTCTAAATTTTCGTTAAGAAATACCTTTTCAGAGAGAAACAACTTTGTTTCAAATTTAATCAAATTAATGTTCAGAATATTTGCTCAATTAAATCATGTATTTAATAATCGCTATGCATAGATAGACTTATCATTCTCTTATATACGAAGGTTGCCTTTTTAATAATATTTCCATTAGTTTTTGTTATATTTTAATCGCGGCCTACCGAAAGGAAAATCTAGGGATTCACAGGGACTTCAATCGCTTGGGATTCTAGAAGTGACTTCCCTCGTGTGTATATGTATATCCGATCTTTGTTTGTGTGTATGCGTTTGTGGCTGACGTGCCACATCTGACAATATAATGTGTAGCTCATGATACGCACTTCGAGTTGTAAAACTTTATGAATTGTTTGGGAACACTTGTTTGTCATCTGCACGCACATACGCTTTACACAACAGATATTTATTCACACAGTGACAAACATAACTTTCCCTCACTCATGGCAAAATTAACACACTCTCCTATAGGCTTGTGAGTGGGAGTGTGTGTGTGTATCAACCAACACTAATAATCGTAGTTCGCTAGCGTTTGCAGAACAAAGCTCACAGTTAATATCGATACGGTGTTTTTCGAGTGCTAGATAGTTTTTTGCTTTGTATTGATCCAATAGTTTTATTGTTTAATCGAATTTTTAAAGCTTTTCGAGCACGTTTTACGTTAACAACAAAGTTTATGACACTTCATAACTCTTTATCGGACATAAAATTAAACAGCTTGTTGTAGATGAGGTTAAGGTCAAAATAGTATTTCAATTTAAATATAATACAAATATTAGGTTTTTTTTCAACCTTTTACTGGAATCTGCAGGAATGGTCATGTAAAAAGTATCACTGAAAACGTAAATAAATGAGTTTTAACAAATTTCCAAAGCAATACGAATGAGCACAAAAAAATTATAGTCCAACACTTTATGCTGGCAAACAGGCTCCTTAGGTGTTAACAGTACATTGGAATTGTTCGTAAAATTCTGCATCTAAGTACACGGCTAAAAATCTTAGATTAAATTTTAGTACAGCTAAAATATTACTGAATTTGCTTAAGCCCAATCCAGTACTGCAATTAAATATTGCAAAATTTAAACTTTGCAAATACCAACTCAAAACTAAAACTCTACTGTATTAAAATTAAAACCAAAATAAATATTACAGCTTCTCTTTTAGCTTTTTTATTTAATTTATGTAAAAACCCAATATAACAGCATACCTTTTAGCTTTTGGTAATATAAGTTATTTAAGTACGATTCTTTATTATTTTTAGTTTTAAATACAATTTAAACTAAATTATAGTACATTTAGATACTAAATTTGGATTGGGACCTGTAAAAAGTTAGCCTGCCAATGTTTAGATTCAATATTAGCTGATTTGGTTAATGTTTTTGAATCACTTTTGTTGGTTTGCAAACTGAATGCCGTTGGTTTGAATCTCACGGAATTTTTTTTTTATAGATTTAAATCCAAGCCTGTACTAAATAAAATGCCAAAGCTGTATTAAAAGCATATTTTAATGTTATGCAAATTCTAAATTTTAAGCCAAAGTTTCAATTTCAGTACAAGATTTATAACCGTGCACTTAATATGGTTAATAATCTTGAACTTAATTTTGGTACAGCTAAAACTATTACTGCATTTTTTAAACCTTGCAGTTTCAAATTAAAATAATTTTAATTTTGTTTGATTGCTTTCTATTATACATCTATTATTTTTGGCTTACTTAACAAATAGCAAGTTTTATGTTCTTGAATCTTCCAAAAGTAAACTCTGACCATTTTTTAGGAAAAAATATTTCTTTGTTTAAAAAATTAGTCATACACCTAGACTTTTGCATTTAAATACAATTTTTAAACAGTTTAGAGATGGGATAAATTGTATAAAAAAAAACATTTAATTCAAAAACAATTCAGGCACAACTCTTTAATTATAAACAAGTGAGTAATCAAAAATTGTTAGAATTGAATGCCTCAATTAAATTTCTAACTTTTTTATCTGCACTCACTTCTTCTTATCTCCATATTCTCATTATTCATTAGTTTATGAAAATTTTCTTTAGAAGAAATTTTTTGTTTTTATTTGAGATTTATATTGATTAAATGTTACATTATATAAATTAAAAGCTTTTTCATTAGAAGACAGTTTTTTTAACTAAGCTTTATGGATGTTAGGCAACATGACATAATAATCTTCTTTCGTTGATTTTCTTGTTGCAACTTTGTGAGTAGGACCAGTAATTGTTATAGTTTCCTCTCTTCATCACTCTCTTCCCCTACCCCAACAACACTCACTCAACAAAAAGGTAAACAAAATAAGAAACATATTTGTTAGGTTTTGTTTACATGCTAAAATCGCTGCAATTAAAACGCAACGCACGTCTACTTGCACCTATTAAATGGATATTGTTGTGGTTTTGGAAATATTTTCAACAAAAACAACATTGATGAAATAAGTAAAATTATATGTAACCATAAAATAATAACAAAATAAAAAACAGAATAGAACAAATTTAAAATAATGTCAGTTTGAAGCGTATGAATAGTATTTACATTTTAATTTTATTGACACTGAAATACGCAAACAGATAAGCACACACATGCTCACTTGTTTTCATATTGACAATTTTGCAAACATAGAAGTTTCATTAAAATTATTGCGCATTAAACACAGCTTAGGATTAAATTAGTAAATCATTAAATTAAATAAATATTTATTAGGATGCACAAAAAATGAGGTTTTATTAAAAAGCGGTAATTTATTTAGAACTTAAGGTAGATGGTAGTACATATCAATGGAATTCATGTCAAAGTGGTAAATGGTTTTTGTTTAACAACTTAAATTAAAATTTGTTAAAGTTTAAATAAAAAAATAAAAATCGGCAATGTCCGTTTGCTAGCACAAAAAGATTGCAAAAGCGTCGCAAAAGAGTCGCCAATACAGATTTAAATCGTAATTGTTACGTTTTGGAAATAACAACATTTTATTGTATAAAAAAGCCAGAATATCCATCAAATAGTGACAAGTCAGAATGAATTCTAATGTCAGTTATTCAAATACCCAATAATAGGCATTATTGGACACGTATGAATTCAAATAAAAAAAAAAAAAAATAAATAGAACAAATAAATAAATAAATAAACTGCAGGAAACACTTTAATATAGAAGACGATGTCAGTCAATCAATTTAAAAAAAATTATCTTTGCATTTGAATGACAGTGCAAATATGAAACCAACCCAGCCAAATTTTTGTTACAAATATGACATGCATTCTTAGGGACACTGCTTCCAGAAGACATTCTATAGATCCAATTGTGCTTCTTCTAAGCCTTATCAAGAAGTTCTTTCAAGAAGCATTCTCATAAACCACTTCTCAAAGACATTCAAATAGCATTTAATTTCAATTATTTTTTTGATGTATTTTTAAATTTTCTGTGAGAGTCTTCAAACATCCAACAAAACGCAACCACTTCCTACTTCAAACGGGAAAAGGCATATTTTATGTGAATTTTTTTTAAACCCCTAACAAAACCCAAACACTTCTTATTTCCAACACTCAAATCGCGAGAAAATCGGGAAAAAGGATATTTTTCGTGGAATTTTTTAAGCCCCCGCCAACCACTAAAACCATTTCATTCCATGGAATTCCTTCTTAAAGTTCTTCTGGTAAACACCAATTAGAATCCTTTCATTGAAGGCCTCAAAGAAATCTTCCATTGAAAAAGTTCTGGAAGCACTTCTAGAGAAGACAAAGGAAAGCATTCCTCCCAATGATATGCAATATCAAGCTATCCACAAAACGTGGAAGACCTTCCGAGTTATCAAAAAACCTTAAACAAAAGACGAAACATCAGAAAAGTTTCCCACAGCCTCAAACACAAGTTCGGTGAGACCATTTTAATCACTGCTCAGAATGGAACAACAGAAGTCTTACATGCCAATTACTGGTTGTTACTGAATAATGTTTTATGTATCTAATAAATTGCAATGAGCTTCAAATTTAGAAACAAAAATTCTTACAGATGCGTGTGATATTTTATATATTTTTTTACTATCCTGTGTTTAAAATTGTCTTAGTTATAGATAAAGGCACATTTTAATTGAATATATAAAATATTTGAAATTAACTCTTCTTATTAAAAGCTTATAATTTTTTATTACATGTAAAATAAAATGTAATATTTATAACAGCATACAGTATTTTTATTGATTTCCTGCATGAAATTGCTTATATGCAATGTTGCGTAACTCCCTTCCTATACATTACAGAGCATCCAAATTTCGTTTATACATTCTCTAAACCCCTCCGATCACATATAATAACACAAACATTTCTTATACACAGGGAGAAAAAGTCATGTAATGAAGGGTTATTTCAATTGAAAAAACATTCTGTCTGAGGTGGGGTTTGAACCAGGGTTCTGTAGCTGACGAGCCACGCACTCTACCTGAAATTTTTCTGAAAAAAAGAGCGAAACATTAAAAAAAACCCGTTTATCCCAGTTGTTTTGTTTCAGTTCAGAAAAATGTTTTAATTGCATTTAATTTTTTTCACAAGCACTTATTGTAATTGCTTTGTTTTTAATAATTTTGATATTTTTATGTAATAAAACAAAAGTTTACTTCCATGTAAAAATGTTGCCTTCTGCTTTCGAATATGGTAGGTATAGTACGTAAGAATCTTTAAAATTCTTAAAAATTTTTAAAAATGGTCTAGCTGGGCGTATGAGTGATATTAATTAATTAATGCAATTAAATAATAAGTATCGCTTACGTTTTTAGGTTAAATTATTTTATACAAATCGTTTGAGAACTCTTAAATAATTAACTGAAGAGCATTAAATATTTTGAATGAAATAATTTTTATTATATAGCTTAAGCAAAAATTTTTACATGGGAACTTTTACATTCGTTGTATTACTAGATATATTTAAATTTTCTTAAAAAACAATACTTTTATAACAAAAGCATAGAAGAAAAATTTCAAATGAAATTAAAAATTCCAAAAGTAGCTTAAGAGCTAACACCACTGTTAAGTTATTAAAATTAGTCCTGTCTTTTAGAATTTTTTTAGGCAAGGAAACACAATTTATTTGAAATATACAGACGGGGTCTTATAAAGCACAATTTTTTTTTAAATGTCGGCTTATAGCGTCATTATTGGAGAGCCTTAAAAACCAGAAGCATTTCGTGGCTGGCAGCACAAATACAGTACTTATTGTGCTAAAACAAAAGGGAAAAAATAAATGTGATAGTTAATTCTAATCAATTATTTGAATTTTTACATGAATTTAATTGTGAGCTTTTTAGATAAAGTAAGCCTGAAGAAGGCAACAACAACAATAAAAACTCTGCAAAGAGCCAATCACACTTGACTAGACAGCCTCTTTCGGAAACTGCTACATTTCCTCTTCATTAGTCTTGAATGATTCAGTTGTGACCAACCACTGTTAATTTCTTATATGATTTGACCCTTGCTCCAACAAATTCGTATGAAATTTAACGTTCTCATCAGTTGTTCCCTAAAAAGCTCACAATTAAATTCATAAGAAAGGGTGTTTTTTTAATTAACAAAATGAAAATCTAAAGAAATAATTTGAGAAATATTAAATTAAAAAAATTTGTGTGGCATTTTAAGTCAAATTTGACGTTTTTAGGAAAAAAAAATCATCGAAATAACATCATAAATCAGGTAATTTTTGGGATATAAAAACAAAAATCTATTCCTTTACATAATCTATAGTAATAAAACTCATTTTCTGTTTGTTTGTGAGTTTGGCCTTTATACAAATCTAAACGGCTCAACGGATTTCGCTCAAACTAGGTATTCATATTCATATTAAGTGCATCCCAACTTAAAATGTTACATAATTAGTTTTTGCACGCCTCCTCCGAAATTTTTCAACTAACGGTAATTTTGTTATTATAATACTTTTTAGTATTAAAGTTTTTTGTGTATTTAATTTTAAAACATTTCTGTTATTTCGACATCAAAAACACTCACATTTACTCAAAATAGTAGAAATTTTCAGTACAACGACTTTTTCATAAAACATCGTTACCTAAAAATGAGAAAGAAAACGACATGAAAATCAAAATTAGGTCTTTCGATGCAAATATCTCCGCTTTCCATAATATATTTCATTCAACTTTTTTTTGTTCAAAAGTTCAATAAAATCACTTTACAAAAATAGGTTGAACTGTACCGTTAAGTCAGTGTAACTATATATTAAAATTATGTCAAAAGGGGTCCAAAATATTGACTTTTACTCAAAAAATTAATCAAAAATTGTTTTTGTTGTGAAAATTAAATCCATTAAAAATTGCACATCTGACTACCTTTCATATGACAAAGCAATTATTTGCAAAATATTTCCAGCTAAGCGCAAAAATAATTTTAATGTTTCTGTCATTAATGCAAAAGAAAACAACCCTTTGATATTTTTCGCGAAATTTATTTTTTCCAAAATGCGGTTTTTATATTTCTTTCATAAGTCTCAGAAATAATTTATGTGAAAAAATTACCCCAATATCTCTTTTCAATCAAAAGTTATGGCTAAAAATCAATTTTTTCATACCAGACTATTAAATAAAACTGAGTTTTGTTTTAAAATTTTCTATATAATTTATTTACCCCCATTTATCTCTTAGATTGCAGTTGTGTGTCTAGAGCTGGGCTGGGCATTCTAACACAGTCACATTTTATTTTGACTTTTTAGTATTGGTGCGCTCTCGAATAGCGCACGCTGAGCAAAATAATTGTCAAATTTATCTAGACTTGCAAATTTGTATGTTTATATCCTCATACATGCTGTTATATTTGTATATATGTGTATATGTGTTTATTTTGTATTTCATGTTTTTATTTTTGGTTATTGGTATTGTTCAATATTTTTTCTATGTCAACATCAAGGATCCAGCATTTTATTTTAGCAAATAAATTATATCAGTTTGCTTGCAGTGGCAAATTAAACATTCTGGTCCGCCAGAAAGATTTTCTGCGAAAAAGAAATCACATTCCAATTCAGAGTCAAAAATTTTATTATGTTTGTTTTGTTGTTATTTTAATATTATAAAATCTTAATCTATACAAACAAATAAAACATTAACTAAACACTCAAAAACATGATTTAATACAAATAATATGAATTATTTAATAATGCAAAAAATATATGCATAAGTTTTAAAAATCTACAAATATTAAGAGTGTACATAAAATATCCGACAGCATCACTGTCAGCGAACGACTCAATTACTTTCTTTTCTGTTGTGAGCTTTGTGTACATGTGAAAAGTTACGCTCAGAGAGCGCTCAGTGAGCTGTGGGACGCCCAGCGCTGGTCTGGAGTAATTACAAACATTTTGGTTTATATAAAGTCTTCCTTATGTAATCTACTTAGTTCTTTTTGCCTCCTCACCCTCGCCCCCCCTCCTGTTAAATTTCTTTTGTTTTGATGGCTCTGTTTTTCTCGTTATTGTGTCACCGTTGTCACTCAGTTCTTTATCAATGGTACTTTAAATGTTGTATATATATATCAAAATTTTATCGAAAAGATGACTGTGAATAAGAATGCTGTAAAAGTTAATATTTTCATGTAATCAGTATCAGCTATATGGCGATATAATAGAACATATGCGCATCTGGTTAGCACAATTATTTCATTGGTTTTGATCTATGCTTTAAATTCACAGATAGATGGCGCCGCATTTGTAAGTATTGTGGGTACAAACTATACACCTTGTGGTGAATAGCCGAATGATGTCTACCAAAAGTTTTTTCAGATTTCACCACACACGTTTAGGATTACAGACAGGTGGCGCTATTTTTTGCTTACAAAAGAATATCTAATGTTCTTATGCAAAAATGCATTGCTACCAAATTTTTAAAATGTCAAATAATGCAGTACTAACAGTTTTTTTAGTCGCAGCGTCATCTAGCTGTCAATAACGGCTAAGTGTTGTCTACTTTTACAGTTGCGCTTTCAACACTTAAAAGCATGGGATTGGATCAATTTAAATGTCCAGCTCACTTGCTGGATTATTTATTGTTTTTGCTTTGCTTGCAAATGCGATGATATGACCCTGATCTCCCATGAAAAAAACACAGTAAATATAAATTTAAGTACAATCATTTTTAGTACAACGAATTTTTCATAAAACCTTGATAGCTAATAATGAGAAAAAAATTATATGAAAATCAAAGTTTTTACTTTTAATGCCAATATATTCGCTGTTTTTAATATATTTCATTAAAATTTTTTTGTTAAAAAGTTCAATATATTTCCAAATATAAATCTTTGTTTATCTCAAGGACGCATTGAGTCCCACCGTAATTTTTATATTGCTGAAAAGGTTTTTTCAACTAGCTTTACGATTAAGTAAATATACAAATTATTTTTAGTTCATAAAATATGTTTATCGTACCCCTTCTTTGAATTCAATTAGCCCACCGCAAGAGATGGAACCACCAAAAACAAAAATTTTCCAAAACTTTTTTGGATTAAAGTTCGTTCAATTACCTTTTTACCTGTAGCTTAAAAATAAAATTCAACATGTTTTTCGTTATTCCAGAATTTAGAAAATATTTAATCGAGAAGTGTTTATTAAAATGTTTATATAAATGACTCTCGAGTAACACCGGGTATATCAGCTAGTATAACTATATATAAGTATGTGAAATTTAAAGTCGATCGGATAAAAATAATTTGAGTTGTGCTGCTAGCCGCGGAGTTTAAAAGCTCTCCAATAATGACGTTCTACTACAGCCATTAAAAAAAAGACGACAACACTTTTTGCATTATATAATATATGCTTAATAAATTCCCGTATTTATATTTTACATAAACTGTGTTTCCTTGCTTGCAAAAAGTCTAAAAGATATGACAAATTTTATTGAACTTTTTAGTGGTGTTAGCCCTTAAGAGATGTTCATTTCGAAAAACAAAGCCCATGCATGAAGTTTTCTTCCTGCAAAACACTTGTGTGTTTTTTCTTGCTAGTTGCTTGAGATAGTTTCTATGCATTTTTTTTTTTTGAGTTTGGCAAAGAAGATGAAGGCAGATTAAAAGTCACAGCCAACTTTCAAAGCATCAATTTAACGATTCTTGTTTAAAAATTACTAGCTTAGATTAATCCATTGAACACTCCAGTTTTACCTTCTTTGGCATCATATTGAAACTAACCCATCTTTGCTGTTTCATCAAAAAAGTTTGCAATTTCATTTCGTTTTTAACCACAACTTACTTAGTGTTCAATGCTTAATGTTAAATTTTCGTGACACAATTGTTGTTAGTTTTCGAAATACATACCAAATTCAATTGACTTTAAGAAGTTACTTAAAATAAATTATACTTTTACGTTTTTCTATTTTTTTTGTCTTCTTGTTTTAGTTTTACATATAAATTGAAACAAATGCACACATCTTTCATACTTTGGTGAAAAACTGAACGCATTTTATAGACTTTATGACAGAAAGTTAAATGGAAAACAATGCTACCAGAAAAAGGCATAAGGTAGATCTGAGTTTATCAAATTGCACAAAAACGGTTTACATAGTTTTTAATTTTTTTTTACGAATTTTAGGTTTTCTATTAAAAAAACAATTCGACATAAATGCATAACTCTTGACAATAGGCAGCTGGGATGCGATATTGGGCTTGAGTGATTGAAAAAACAATTAAAAATATGTCATAAAAATTTTGCCACAAACGTTTGTGAAAAATGCTTGCAACATTCTCTCAAGCGGCGAAAATAGCTTGTTTAAAAATAAATGCTAGCATTGCAAGTTGTTGCTGCTGTTTTTGTGTTCATTTCACAGACATCTAATATGCACATATATAGTATGTGGCGTAAAGAATTATTAATTTGCATGTGCAATCGATTATCGATGAGCTTATTTAATGCATGATTAGCAGTTTGAATTCTGGGAATTTCAGTCTAACAAGCATCAATAAAATTTCTGCCACTCACGCTACACTTTAACACACAGAAGATTAAGTTTTTGAGATAATTTGAAATGTGTTAAACAAACGATAAAATCAATATTTTATTAAACAGTTTTTAGAGAGCTGGAATTTTTAACATATGATTCACTTGAAGTTAGCTTCTTAATGAGTTTTATTAGTCATATTATCAAAAAACAAAAACATATCTCAATCGGAACACACGACATGATATACTTAAATTATGGTATGTTAACACTTATTTCAATAACAATAACAACATCAGCTGAGTGAAAATTTAATATTCTAGCAGTTTCAATTAAGTGTTAAACTAAAAAAAAAATCTATACTTTGTTTATTTACAATTAAAGCAAATTACAGCGATGTGAAAAGTCGCATTAGCTTTTATTGAAATATTTATTTCACACTTAAATCAAGTTTCGATTACCACCCATCATCAAAAATTCAGTGAGTGAAATTTAAAGCATGCTTGAAATATTAATTAATTTTTTAAGATCGCAACCTCTTTGAAAAGCGCTCCAATTTACACACAGAATATTTAGAGAAGAAATAAATTGATTTTATAAAGTTTTTTTGGCATTTTATGACTGATATCAACGAAAGCACTTAAAAATTCTGGCACGCACTCATTAAAGAAAGCGATATCAGTTCAATTATTATTTTATGTGACTGAATATTGGCACTGTTGTTTCATATAAATTGACTTTTTATTATTTTTTGCGGTTTATTATTGCTGCTTTTTGAAAATTAACAACTTTTAATTAGTTTTGTGTTTTTACTCTGAGGTTTATAATGCTTTTTTTTTTTATTTTAAATTATATTAAAATTCTGCGATTTATGTGCAAAAACCAACACAGAATACATAATTAAGTCGTACATATTAGTTTATAATATTATAAGTGTAGATAAATTTATGGCATTCATTACGGAAAGCATAAATAAAAGTGTCACTTTATACGATTTTCATTAAAGAGTACGCAGAGGATAAAAGTGCTGGGTCAATTTTGTATGACAGTGTTATGTAAAGCTTGTTCACTACTTGCTTAACGCGATAAAATTTTTTTTAATGTAAGTAAAGCTTTTTCGGTTGATTAAAAATGAAAAAATAAAACTGAAATTATTTCTCATTTATTGAAGTTGTTTTACTTTTCATCATAAGTAAAAATATCTTTAATCGCGCATTCGAGCAATACGAAGGCTTTTTTACTAAAATTCTAAAAAATAAATTTGAATATTATTATTTCTATTCTTTAAGTATTAATTTAAGATTAGTTAAAGTGAATAAATCATTTAATGTAAATTTTAAAAGAAGCATCAAAGCCTGTAGAAAATTTTGGATTCTAAAACAATTACTGTGGCCAGTAATCTAGATAAAAATTTTAGTTTGCAATGAAGCCACATATAAATAGAATAATGAAAAAATGTTCTCCCTCCTCCCCATTTCTTTTGTGCTTCTGAAGAACAAGACAACTATTTGGCAATAGCCACTATTTTACAGAAACACATTAAATTACACGCTAATCGGTTTATTTTAGAACCGCAAATCCGACAAAAAATTCCTTTTATTTACATTGCACGCTTTGAATGCAGGCCAATGTTTACAAAGTGTTTAATAATTGGAAAAGTGTCGGAACGTCAGAGAGTACAGTAAAGTGGGTTAGAGGGGCAGCAAAGAAGGCTTTAAGTGAGCCGAATTTCAATTAAGTGCACAGCATTGCACATAAAAATTTCGAGAAATAGCTATTTTAATATACTTCATAAAAATATTTTCAGTTTTCACACATTGTTTCCAATATATTGCAATAAAAATTTTAAACTTTTATGAAAACAAACAGAAAAGTAATAATGAGCAAGTTAAGTCTATAAAAATCTATCAACATTTTAGCTTGAAATCTTTATTGTCGTTAGTTTATTGCCTATAAACTTGCCAAATTTCTCGAAAATTCATTTATATTTTAAGTGTGTGACTCGTTTTTATACAGCTTGTATTCCAAGATATATTCAAACAGCTTTGTTTTCTTTTTAGAGCAGCTTTATGACTATATTTGGATGAAGCACTGTTTTGTCGATTTTTTTTTTTTTATATAAAAACTTATTATTAATTTCTTTTTAGGCAAAAGATACTGTGGATAAAACACTTTTTCAGAGAACTTCTTTAGTAGAACAGCTGAAAAAAAAGAGAGAAGTAAATTTTTAATTAGTTTTCAGCATTGTTCTAAGCTAGATAAATAACAGAAAGATCCTGTATGGTGAGCCTTAAAGTTGGCCGATAGCACTGTTGTAGTTTTGGATACGAAATTATTGGTTCTGCAGTAAGACTGAAATTGTCGGATTTGGGGGAGTCCCTTGAGTTCAGCTGTGTCATTGGTTTAGCTAATAATAAGACAAAAAAAGCTAGACAAACAATATAGAAAATGACAGGTTATAATATAATTTCGAAGCCACTTTTCGATTCGCCTATTAATTTTTGGGGATTTATTTAAATTGTAAAGAAATTTTGTTTTTTTTTTTTAAATATAGTAATTGTTTTCATGGTATGACAATTTTACAGTTTTTTAAAAAGATCTTGCAAGAAGATACAAAAAAAATGACACATATGTCAGCGTTATAAAAATTTACATCCAAGAAAGTTTTAATATGGGTTAAAGGTTATCATTTACTATATCATACATCAGAAAAGGTGAGGAAACATTAGCAGGCTACAGAGTTTCGATAATTAGATAAAACTTGGTAAAGGTGTTTATGAATGAATACCCAAGGATATGTATTATTGAATATTTTTGGAATCTGCCCACGGAAACGCCTACCTCCCATATTATCCACTGCTGTAATGTTTGCCGTCTTGTGAACGACTGTAACGACTGCAGTTCCTCAGCAACTACATAGATATATGAAATAATTCTTAAAACAGGACAAAAAAAGGATGTGCAATTTACACCTTTCGACACGCACATGGTGCCTGGCCAGACCCCTATATATTTTGTATTGAAGCCTATGGAATTAAGTGTGTTTTGATGCTTCTATGTAGTTTGTTACCTCTCTTACATTACATATTCTGTTTCGCTTGCCATATGTTTTCACTTGGAACACGCGCATGTATATACATACATCGTTGGAATCCAAACCTAAAATGGTTTGTTAGCCTTTAAAATTGATGCCTTAACACTACAATATATTAAAAAGATAAAAAATTTGTTGGGATGACTATTTCCATTTCAAAAAGGAAGTTTTTCATACTAATGCTGTAGAAAAAAAAATACACCAACAAAAAGACCCATTCAGGGTCTTTACAAATATTTAACTTTTTTTTCGTACAACTTAGAGGGTTTCAAAAAAACAGCAATTTGAACACATCTACAAAGTGTTTGCTTTTTAATATTTTTCACATTGTATAACTTTTAGCAAAAAAATTTTCTAAAAAACAAAAACACAGTTGAAGTTTTTCTTTATAGGTACTACTAACATATAAAGTTTCAAAAAAATCGGTAACACAAATGTCAGATTTTGCTCAAAGTTAGTCGATTTGATATGGAATCATCGATATGAGGGTTAATGAAAAAAAATGTTAACTCGATAATGTTTGTAATACTTTTATTGTACTATTTGCCAAAACTAAACTTGTGGTTTTATATTGATACAAATAAAACATAATTTTTTATAAGATAAAAGAGCCTGTAATTGCCAGCATTGTTCACAATGGCACTGCAAAAACACTAGGTAGTGCAAACGGATTACAAAAGCCTTCTTATTCTAAATACAATGCCGTTTTATGTAGATATATCGCTACCTTAAAAAAAGGATGTTGTATGTAGCAAAACTTAACTTTTGAGAAGACGATTTTGAAGATTTAATATCAAATATCTTCAAAATGTACCTCTGGATTCTCTCCAGATTTAGATTCATTATACAGGGTGGGGCAAATGTCGCGAAGGGATTTGAAAAATTAATAACTCTTCTAATATAATTTTTTTTTTTTTTAGGACTTGTAAAATAAATCTGGGAGATTAATTATGGAAGGTTACAACGTTATCCAGCAAACCAAAATCATAGAACTTTATTTTGAACATCATCGATCAATAATTCAAACTCAACGAGCCTATCGTCGTCATTTTAATGTGCGGAATTCACCATCCGAATCAATGATTCGACGCTTAGTGACACGTTTTCAGGAACAAGGCTCAGTGAGGGATCTTCCATGAAACGGAAGACCGAATTCTGTAATTAGTGAAGCAAATATTCAACGCGTTCTGGAGAGTGTTGAGGAGAATTCTATAACATCAACTCGAAGGCGCTCTGCTGAGCTGCAAATGTCTCGGTGGTCTTTACGCAGAATATTAAAGGGAAACTTACATCTTTTCCCATATAAGGTGCAGTTAGTGCAAGAACTTAAGCCAGGAGATTCCCAAGAACGAATAATTTATGCAGTTCGATTCCAAGAATTGGCCAGAGAACATAATGATTTCAGTCATCATCTGATAATGAGCGATGAAGCACATTTTCAATTAAATGGTTTTGTAAACAAGCAGAACTGCAGAATATGGGGTATTGAGAAACCAAGAGTGGTTCATCAGAGACAATTACATCCACTTAAATGTACAGTATGGTGCGCAATTACGTCCCAAAGAATTATTGGACCATTCTTTTTCGAAGATAACGATGGAAATGGTGTAACGGTAAATGGCGAGCGATATCGAGATATGGTCCAAAATTTTTTAAGGCCAGCTCTTTCTGACAATCGAGAGATGTGGTTCCAACAAGATGGGGCCACTGCACACACTGCTCGAGCCACTATGCAGCTCCTAAGGCAGATTTTTGGCGAACGTTTAATTTCCAAAAATTCAGCATTCAATTGGCCTGTCCGTTCGCCGGATTTAACAGCACCAGATTATTTCCTTTGGGGATATTTGAAAGAGAAGGTGTATATCAATAAACCCAGAATACTTGCACAGCTCAAAGAGAATATTCGAGCCGAAATAAGAGCGTTGCAGCCAGATACGCTGACTCGTGTCATGGAAAATGCTATTAAAAGAGCTCAACTTTGCGAGGCTGAAAATGGTGCTCACTTACGTGACGTAATCTTTCACACCTAAATTTAAAAAATCTCCCAATATCATATTTTATTTGAATTAAGATTGTGAGCTTTAGATCAAGTGAGTTTTCAAGAAGGCAACAACAACAACTCTGTATAGAGTCAATCACTTAGCTGATCTAGCAATCACTAGACAGTCTGTTTCGGAAATCGCTACATATTCCTCATCAGTAGTCTTTGAGTGATTAAGCTGTGATCAACTCACTGTTTAAACTAGCATATGAATGTACAGATCCTCTAATTTATTCTCATGAATTGTATGGCTGCTAATCATATGACACTTCAAAGCAGGAGGCCATTTTAGATCACCGCCATCAACTCTATCAAGGGTTGCCATCTGTTCTAGTTGCTTCTTCATTTATTTCAATATTCATTGGTGTTCGATTGTTTGTCGAAATGCACCATAGAAATGAAACGAGTTTTTGCTTCGCCAGAAGCTAGTGTTCTAACTGAAAGGTGGCTATTTTCACAACCAAATGAATATTGAAATAAATGAAGAAGCAACTAGAACAGATGGCAACCCTTGATAGAGTTAATGGCGGTGATCTAAAATGGCCTCCTGCTTTGAAGTGTCATATGATTAGCAGCCATACAATTCATGAGAATGAATTAGAGGATCTGTACATTCATATGCTAGTTTAAACAGTGAGTTGATCACAGCTTAATCACTCAAAGAGTACTGATGAGGAATATGTAGCGATTTCCGAAACAGACTGTCTAGTCAGCTAAGTGATTGACTCTATACAGAGTTGTTGTTGTTGTTGTTGCCTTCTTGAAAACTCATTTGATCTAAAGCTCACAATCTTAATTCATGTAATTATTCAATAGATCATAAAAATTTATTATTATATTTTATTATTTTGTAAAAAAAAGAATTAAATTAAAAATTAAAAAAGTTATGACTGTTTAAACCCCTTCGTGACTTTTTCCCCACTGTATAATCTGAATATTTTACTTTCACCAGCTTACGTCAAATTTACTGTAATAATAATATCAAAGGCGTTATTAGCTTTTTTGCTGCAGAATGCAGTTGTTACACTTTTTTACAAATTGCTTACATTCATTCACAAAAAGGAATGTTTTTATTAAAACTTATATTTTCTGTTTTCGCCTTATTCTATATACTTAGTATGAATGAATGCAATCGAAATTGTATGACGTACAGCAATTGAATTTTCAATAAGAAAAATCATCATTCTGCATAAAGAATGTCGTTTGTCCATTTGTGGTGCACATACGACAAAATACATGCTCAGGACGATACAATTTTGTAACGTACGACAACATGCATGCTGAATATCTGGGAAATTATAAGGTATGTGAAGAAACTGATAGTTCATTAAAAAGAGCTTACTATGAATATATAATAATCTCAAAAAAAATTTCACTTACGCATTTCGTATTTTAAGGTAGCGATAGATTATAAATTAACTGTGATAAATACAATAAGCAAGTTTCGAACAAGATGGTTAGGTTAAGTCAAGGTAGCAGCAAGTCTTTAGTCTACCCCGTTAGACCATACTGATCCGTTGTGATACTTGATACTCATTGAATTTTTAGATTTATTGCGTCCTAAATAAGGTTTTTAGTGCTTAGTAATTTTGGTAATGTGCTTTAATCGTTCGTGCTGGCATTTGTTGAGCGTTGAATCATGGAAAATGTTAAGGGAAGAATAGAAAAAACTTATTGAAATGCGTGAACTAAACGGGAATGATTTCTCTCAAAATCTGGCAACACTGAGTAAGGCACACTTGCACTGAAAAATTAATTAAAAATGTTACTCATACGTTGCGATGTACACTTTTTCCACGGTTTTTGTAACTGAATGTAAACACATCCATCTTCAAGAAACATACTCTTTCTTATTTGATCCCGTTAAGAAGGCTTTTTTATGAAAAAAAAGGTATTTTGAATTTTTTAAAGCTTTAAAATTATGTTAAAATAATTTACTAAAAACCCTTAAACTTTAAACGCTATTAAACTTTATATTTGAAAGGTTGGGAGGGATTACAAACTATATTGCAAGAAGAAACTTGTCACCAATAAAAGACAAATAGAAGGTACTGGAGAAGGTAAAAAGAATATTGCTCTACTCAGCGACCTTAAAGAAGCAGTATCCTCTTTGCTAACTTCGAATAAATCAGTGGATGGCTTAACAAATTTGTCAAACGTTTGGTTTTTCAGGCAGCGGAAAATATCATAAATAATATATTAGTTGATGATAATACTAATAATACGGAAAACAATATTATAATAGAAGAATTTAATAATACAGAATGCGATGTTGATGGTTTCGCGGCGTTTATATGACGTTGGTTTACTCAAAATGTTTTCTTTGAGTTCGAAGTATGCAAAGTCATGCATGTACTTCAGATTAAAATCACATGCCACAGCTTGTGGTTGGCACTTCTTGTATAATCCAAGATTAAGAGGGAAAAATATATAGACTTTAATGTAAACGCCAAAACAGCTGAATTTCGCCGTTACAATAAACTTAATTCCATTAGGTCGAATCGCAACTAACTACACAATAAATGAAACTCCAGCTGTCATTAAATGGAAACTTTTATAGTGAAATTTACTTGGTCGTTTAGATTGGTTTGAAGATGTTGATGACAAATTTTATAAAATGCATTCTTTACTGAATATTCACAGCCTTCTTTCCTATCAGTGGCATTCTTCAAATAGGCTGAACCTAAAAAACTGCAAAAAAAGACTTACAAAAAAATGACAAAAATTACCTAAACACTGCAGAAAATTACATAAAAACTGCCAAAATGACCTAAAAATGCAAACAATTACATAAAAAATAAAGCTTTAAAAATACAACATTACTAAGCCTAGCATGTATTTTATATAATTTTTAAACATAGCGTAACAGTATATCCTTTATGTCAACAGCAGAAAAATTGTACATACGTCAACAGCAGCATACCTGGGTATGCACATACATTTTGCATGGGAAATAGCATGGCGTGGTACAAAAATGTGAATATTCAACTCATTTCTTTAAATCTTCCAAACATTAAATTGTTTTTTTTTTTAAAAATATATTTTATTTAAAAATGTGAAGAAAGATTTTAGAAATATGTTATTTTTTAAGCATTCATTACAAAAGTATACCAATTGATAATAAAAAAAAAATGAATAATTTTGAATAAAATAAACTACAAAATATCATCTATGTATTTATCACTTTTTTTTTTTGCTAATTTGTATTTTCCCAAAAAACATTGTAAATTAAATTTATTTGTTTTGTTTTTCATTAAAGTTATACTCTATTTAAAAATACTTTAAATACATTACTGGCAGATGCAAGTTATGCTTGTGAGTTTTGTCATTATTTTAAATCGTTGTATGTGACAAGAAGCTAAAAGATTTACATATAGTATATTTTACGCGACGAAACAAAATTTATAAAAACAAAAATGGCAGATGGCCTGAAGATGATGTAACTCTAGATGACTCCGATGTAGAAGAAATGCTGTTACCAGAATACAACCTAGAAGAAAAAAGTGAATATGAGATGAACTTGAATGAACTTGAATGAGATGTGAAACTGGAGGAAATTATATTTGCAAAGATGGAACAATTTGTTAATTAGTTTTTATGATCTATTGAATAATTACATCAATTAAGATTGTGAGCTTTAGATCAAGTAAGTTTTCAAGAAGGCAACAACAACAACAACAACTCTGTATAGCAATTTGGTCTGCTGCACCACCACAAGCTGGCAGATTCCGTACCCACAACATACTCAGATCTGCCAACTTTGGACCATTACGAAGAACAAAAGGCCTGTCCATTGTAGTAGCGTTCAAATTGATACTGTCTAATGAAATGTGCGAAATCATTATTTGCGAAACAAATAGAAAAGCAAACCAATGCTATGAACGTGAGAGTTCAGAAAACTCAACAAGAGAACAGCACACATGGAAAACCTTTATAAAAAGTGAATTTGATGCGTATTTGGGTATTCTGTTGTTGAGTGGCGTGACACATTCCGGTTACGTTCATACAAAGGATTTGTGGAAAACTACCTCATATCCATTATATCGTGCTGCAATGAGTGTCTGACGATTTTGGAAAATAAGTCGCTTCATACGTTTTGATAACGGAAACACACGCCAGCAACGCAAACAAACGGATAAAGCAGCCGCAATATCGGACATTTTTTTGATGCTGAAGAGCAATTGACGTAGCATTTATGTAGAGGGAGCCAACGGCACTGTTGATGAACAACTGTATGTTTACCGTGGTGGTACTGGTTTAACACAATACATACCATCAAAATCCGCTAAATATGGAATAAAAGTTTGGTGGGTATGCGACTCCGTATCGTCTTAACCATTGAGCGGCGAACGAATAGATGGCCTTTGACATTCTTTTATAATACTCTGGATGTGGCTGCCTTCACTGAGTACATAATTTACGTAGAGAACAACTCACACTTGAATTTCTTCTACAAGCCGGCGAAGGATGTTCCTTCAACTACTTAGTGAACAACTGGCGAAACCTGAAATAGAAGTACGAGCCAATTACAGTCGAATATCCAAAATAGTCTGTACACGCAACGGCATTGAAGCAATAAATGGCGGTCCCTTGAGGATTTGGGATGATACAGTAGGAGGCGAGGAAGAACGTGACAGCACGGGACTCAAAACAAAGGGTAATTGTTACATATGCTCCAAACGTCGCCCAACAAGGAAAGCCTGCACACTATGCAAAAGACCCGTATGTGCTGAACATTCTTCTGACATTCCGCAATGCAATAAATGTTTCTAAAACACAATAACTTTATAATAATGATTTTATTATTTATTTTTTTTTTTATATTTATTATTTTATTACATTATCATTATTTTCATGAACTATTTTAAAAATTTGATGAAAAATAAAGTTAACTTTTCAGTTACATCCACATACTTGCATGCGTTTTCATATACATACCCGGGTATGCAGGTGTTGACGTATCCCCCGTATCCCCCATAGGAATCGAAAAATTACCATATTATCTCTTGCCCAGATTGTTCAATCTCATTCAGACGGTGTAAAAAACCATGCTGAGGATATCATTCAAGTCGATCCGATTGCTAGTTTCCAAAATATAGTCATTCTAAAATGCAAAACATACCCGGGTATGTTGCTGTTGACATAAAGGATATTAAAAGTTACTAAAATTGAAGGAACGTCGATTGTCTGGCAAAATGTTTTTGTAAGCAGAAATCTTATTTCTACTTCTGCACTGACGAGAGAAACATATTTAAAAGACAATATGTCATCGGATGTAAATTCCTTTTCTGATTTCATAGTACTCAAATTTTTCTCCTCTTATATTTCAGCAATAGAGCATAAGAATAGTTATTAAAAACTAGCATATCCTGAGTCTTTATCTAAAAAGTGTTTCATCTTTCTACAAACACTTTTGTCAGTTTCACCACGCGCAGAGGTTATTTATTTCATCGAAATCTATAAACATAGCTACTTCTTTGTCGAGAATATTTAAAAATTTGCATGTTTACATTTTTTGGTTCGAAAAAAACGAAAAAGAAATCTTTTAAAATTATACTTAAATGACATAAGAAACCGAAAAATGCTCTAAAAATTAAATATGTCCAAATGACTAAAAAAAATTAAAAATTATTAAAAATGACCAAAAAATTATCTAAGTCTAGTAAAATTTACCTAAAAACTGAAACCGATAAGAAACGATGAAAAATGACGAAAAATGATCTGAAAATTTTTCACATTTGGAATTTAATAAACATATATAAATGGACGTTATAAATAAGCAGGAAATGTCTTAGAAGCAGCAGAAAAAAGATAAAATATCATTTAAATGACATAAGAAACCGAAAAATGCTCTAAAAATTAAATATGTTCAAATGACTAAAAAAAAAAAATTAAAAATTACCAAAAATGACCAAAAAATGATCTAAGTCTAGTAAAATTTACCTAAAAAATGAAACCGATAAGAAACGATGAAAAATTACGAAAAATGATCTAAAAATTTTTCACATTTGGTATTTAATAAAAATATGTAAATGGACGTTATAAATAAGCAAGAAATGTCTTAGAAGCAGCAAAAAAAAGATGAAATATCATCGAAATCCTAACTCTGATGATGAATAAGAAAATTTTGCTTGTCTTCTTCTTATTATTCTGCAATTTACTATGATAATAGTTTTTCTTAAATAATTTATTTCATGAAATCATCACCTTTCGCTCTTACGTTTCCGTGTTAATATTTAAGAGTTTCAAGCACTCTAGTTCTCCTATTGCATGTTTTGAACTTGAACATCAGTGCTGCCAATTTTAAACCACAAAAACACTCTTTTTGCCTTTCAAATGTCTAATTTTTACAAAAAATCGAACTGAGCAAGATTTTACTCATTATTTTGTAATTGCTTAAAATTGCTTTAAAGAAAATAAATATGAAAAATTAATTTTTTCTTAAGGCGGCAACATGGAAACATTAGGCATGCCACATGCGTCTTGCAAGCTAGCCCTAAGTCTGCGGACAGAGTAAACGGTGATGCGAGCAGTCAGGCAGGCAGGCGCAGGCAGGTACCTGCTCAGTAAATAAGCCGTGCAGAGTGAATGCGAGTAGGTCAGATCAGATCAGTGCGAGAAAAAGTTTGTTATTTATTTTTTTCATCTATTGCTTTCTAGTTTGCATGCTCCACTAATAGCGTTTATGAAAAATTTTTATTTTCTATAAATAAATAGCACACTCATTTCAAAAGAACTCAAAAAGTGAAATTTTGAGTAAGAGCAAAGAGCAATTTTTTTCTTTAAGGGACTCCATACAAAAAAAGAAAGAGACAAAACGATTTTTTTTTAATTAAAGACTAAGAATATGTGTACAAAATTAAAAAAGCCGATGTATATGATCAATAAAAATAGTCTTACACGAAAAAGTATACACGTAAACATTTTGATTTCTGACTCTTTTGAAGAGGGTGTGCGATATGTTGTGCCACTAGGCCAGCCCAGAATCGCACTGAGAATTTCAAACTAAAATTAGCGTTTCCTTCGGTGGCTAGAAATGTTCCATTGGCCGATAAGATGACTCTCCAGATATTTTATCCGAATCGGACACCGATAAAGTAAGACTCATTGCGATTTAATCTCATTACATTGGTATAAAAGGCAAAAATGAGGTGTTTCGTCGTTTAAATGTGCATTAAAACTCTGTAAACTGATTTAATAATTCTATACTTTTCATCAATAGTAGATTCAAATACCTTGAAACGTGTATTAAATTTCTGTAAACTGATTAAATATTTCTATACTTTTCATCAATAGTAGATTCAAATACCTTGAAACGTGTCATCGGTGAGAAAAATCAGATGAAAATTACCAGAGTTGTGATATTTTACTTTTCGAAAAAAATTGTATTTTCTTTCTTGTTGTAATAAAAACAAATCGGAAAAGTCCAAAATTTAAAAAATTGCAATGAAATGTTGTTAAACAATTTTCTGAAACAACACTTAATACAAAAAATTGTGTCATTAATTTGAATAGCTTGGTCGTTATGGAATTTTTTATTAGAAGTGTACCTTTTTGAAAATGTATAGTTTGAGGTTTTTTACGGAATAAATTCTCAAAAATCCAAAAATGCAAAATGTTAACCAATAACAACAATATGCTTAAAGCATAGTCCTGAGCTATTTTGTGCACAAAATTAAAAAAATCAAAATCCTAAGAAAAAATTACAGCTGGTGAAACTTGATTTTTTTTCAAAAATCTGCAAAGTGCCTGTTTTGAACATAAAAAAAAATCGTAGAAAAATCATTAAAACGTTATATCTCATTTGAAATGACTTTAAGATTAATGCATTTTTAATATTTATGATTTTTGTATTACAAAAGTGATGGAATTTGAGGGCTGCCAACATATTAGACCCTCACACTCACATAAACATGTGCGCGGTCGCTGCTGCTGATATTTGTTTCGTTCAACGCGTTGTTGTTTTTGAATGTTTTTGTTGTAATTGGTCTTGTATTCTAAAGATTATAAAAAAACGCAGTTTCCTTGAAAATTTACAAAAAAACAACAAAAAAGAACAAATTCAGGCTGGCGCAGGTTTCTCGCAACAACCTGATCTGATCTGATCTGACCTGCCAGATTCCACACTTTGAGCAGGTTTATATGAAATCGTATGAAGCGAGTTTTCTCGCACTGAGACAAGTAAGCAAACCTGCCTGCCTGCCTGCTTCAGCGTTTACTCTGTCCGCAGACTAAGGCATCATGCCACAGAAATGGCTAATTTCAGGTGGAAGCATAGCACCACCTCTTACACATCTTGACAGATATGGCCTACTTTTACTGAAAACTGAATGACGAAGCTAATTCAATTGGCGAAGAAAGATCTCTTCATTCTAATAAGCCTTATACACTCTAAAAAATTAGTGTAAGTTTACGACTATTATAGTAGTAATAATTTGTTGAAAATTCAATTTTCAATTTTCCCAAAACTTTTAAATTTTTTCAACTAAAACGTAAATTAAAGTAAAATGAAACACTTGTTGTTTTATTTTGTTACAGTAAAAATATCAATATAAATGAATTTATGAAGCAATCTAAAAATTTTTTAAATTTAGCATAAATTTCAGTAAAATTAAACATCAGAAGTTGGATTTTGCTACAATATCAATAGTAACAATTTATACTACTACATTAACTGTTTTAAAATGCAGCGATTGTTAAACTTTCAACAACGGTCACAGTCGTGCATGCATACATTTATTTCTCATTCCAGTTTGCTTATTTATAATCGTGTAAGGACTTTTGTTTTTGGTGCTGTTGTTTTTATTACAATTAATTATGTTAAGCACAAATATTTTCAGTCAGTTAAAAAGTGAAGTCAAGCAATATGTATTAGTAAAAATATGTGAAAAAATGTATGTATTAGTGCATAAAGAAGATAAATATAATGAGTTAAGCCCTTATTTCCAAAATGCATTAGTATGTTCTTTACTTAGAACTTTTATGATGTGCACTTCTCGCGACATTATTTATTAAAAAAAATTGTCAAATAACAAAAATGCCTTTATCAATTGTTCAGTAAGCCAGTGCCAGTATATTGGATCAAACCATACCGATATACAAATACGCCATGTTTTAAGCATGATTTCAATGCTAAAAACGTAACTATACTTGCTAAAATGAAATAATGCAGTCATGTTTAATTTTACTATAACATCAATTGTAAATTCAGTGTTGAATTTTACTACAATGTTAAAAGTTAAACACATGTTGAATTTTAGTAGGTGTGTTAATTTAATACAGAAACAGCAGCAATACTGTTGCCTACAAATATTGTAGTAAATTTCAACAAAAACTTTTTACAGTGTAGCAGGGCACTGTCTTAGAGTTAGGCATAAGGGATTTCAATCCCGAAGGTTTTTGGTGAATCCCGGGATTTCGGGATCCCGAAATGTCAAAATTTTGGTAAAATGACATGTAGCTATATTTAAAGCTGTATTTAAAGGGGGTCATCCTTTGCAGTTTCTAGTGCTCCGGCCTAATTGTCAAGGATTACTTCGGGAATTTTTATGTATAACAAAATAACGTACAATATTTTTTAATGGTATTATTGATATTGATATTAACTGTACAAAAAATTGTTTTTAATTTTATTTTACATAATTTTTTAATTTTGGTACATCCGTGGATACCGAAAAAAATTTGCGTTGCTGGCCCGGGTGATAAAGGCACTGGAGATAATCTGAAAGAAAAGAATTTAAATAGATTACTGCTTTGCATGTCAAGCTTGTCCTTCTGGCAAGAAGCAGATTTAAATATTTTCATTGAAAAATGACAAATTGGCGGACTTTTTTTGGTGAAAATTCTGGATAAAAAATAGGAAGCATGATTAAAAAATTAACAATTCTACTACCTGCAAGAGCCATCGGCTTGTAAAATTAAGTATTGAAACTTTAGCCCAATCGGCTCCATATAATTTCTTAAAACACCCACGATCAAAAGAACGTTGTTTTGAGGAAAAACACTGTAAAAGTTTTAACAACATACAGCGCATAATGCGCTCTCGACTACGTGCTTTAACTTCGCTAAAATTTTTAATTTTGTTCTTAACTTTAAAAAGTATACTCTCAATATATTGTACTTTCAAAAAACTTAAAAAAATCGATGCTTTGAAACTCGATCCGAGTTAATCTGAGTTGAAAAAAAAAGCCGAGTTAATAATTTGATAACTTATATTATTTTTCTTGAATTGTAAAACAGTGTGCCAAAACCATAAATAAACAAGCACATCCAAACTTATAGAAATTCTTAAAGAAAGACACATTGAAAGTCCGTCGCACTATATTTGATCTCTCAAGGTTTTCACAATTTTTTTCAACTTATTTTTAAAGTTAAAGTGTTCGAATTTTGTTGTGCCGACATTAATTGCATTTTTACAGCCATTATATTTCAATAAATTTGACGTAAAATAAGGCTATGTAAAAATATTTGACAAAGTAGGAGCAATTAGCAAACATTACATAGGAATCAATTTTGATAAAAAAGAAAGAAAACGTTTAAATTTCCGCCATCTAGCAAATTCTAAAGGATTTCAATGTTCTTAAATTCAATAGAAAGACATATTCATGTGCAATTAATTTTTGTGAAAATGCAAATGGCATTAATGGAATATTATTTAATTAAAAATTGTAGCAACACCAATATTTTTAGATAAAAAAAAGTACAAGAAATTGCTTCGCTACACGCTTCATTTTATATTTTATCGAATATCTTTTAACATAACCTTATTTTACGTCAAAGTCGGCACAACAAAATTCGAACACTTCAATTTTAAAAATAAGTTGAAAAAAATTGTAATGACCTTGAGAAGTCAGTTTCAATGCGACGGACTCTCAACATGTCCTTCTTTGAGAATTTCTATAAAGTTTGGATGTGCTTGTTTGTTTATGGTTTTGGCACACTGTGTTATAATTCAAGAAAAATATTATTAGTTATCAAATTATTAACTCGGCTTTTTTTTTTTAAGCGCGAGTGTACATCCTAAAGGTAAATGTAGAAATATACAACTAGTATAATTATACCATTTTCATATACAATGCTGGCACAGCAGCTATCGAGAGTTGACACTAAAAATGTACGGCTTTTTTAAATACGTTATTTTTATATTTATAGAAAGTCCTAAATTTGGCATGTTTTTACAGAAACTTTATGGAACTATATCAGCAGATTGAATTTGTTAGTAAGAAGGGCCTATTTTGGAAACATTTGGGTCATTTTTAGATTTTTGCATTTAGAGCTATAAATTTATATAAAGGGTGTCCCAACAAGAACGCAATTTTTAAATTTGGCGCCATTCGAAGTGTCAATGTTTGACATTTGAACAATTGTTATTGTTTGCTAGTAGAAGGTACGAGGTTAGTAAAAATGGAGCGCTACACGAATGAACAACGCATTCTCATTGTGAAATTGTTTTATCAAAATGGTGAAAGTTTTGCGGCTACAGTTCGCAAATTCCGATCAATTTGTGGTCACAATAATGCTCCAAAAGAGTCAACTGTAAAGAGATTAATGGATAAATTTGCCGAAACTGGGTCTGTTAGTGATGTAAAGACAACAACGCGCCTTCGATCAGGTCGATCGACCGAAAATGTCGCAGCTGTACGTGATGATGTCGCTCAAACTCCATCCACCTCAATTCGACACCGAGCTCAGCAAATTGGAGTCTCCAAATCCACTATGCAGCGAATTTTGAGGAAAGATTTGCATCTTCATGCATACAAAGTTCAATTGACTCAGGAACTGAAGCCAGCTGACAGCGAAGGGAGTTCGTTAATTGGGTATTGGAGAGACAACATGAAAATGCTGATTTTGCCGCTAAAATAATCTTCAGTGAAGAGGCCCATTTCCATCTTGATGGCTTCGTCAATAGGCAGAATTGTCGCATTTGGGGTGAGGAAAATTCACGAGAAGCAAATGCATCCTCAACGTGTCACTGTGTGGTGTGGTTTTTGGGCTGGAGGAATCATTGGATCTTTTTTTTATGAAAATGAGGCAGGTCAAACGCAAACAGTCAATGGTGTTCGGTATCGTGAAATGATAACCAGTTTTTTCTTGCCTAGAATTGAAGAAGTGAATGTGGAGGGCATGTGGTTCCAACAAGACGGCGCCACATGTCATACAGCCAGAGAAACAATTCAATTGCTGCATCAGTCATTTCCCGGTCGTGTTATTTCGCGTTTTGGAGATCAGAATTGGCCGCCTAGATCGTGCGATTTAACACCATTAAATTTTTTTTTTTGGGGTTTTTTGAAGTTGATGGCTTACGCGAATAAGCCGACGACGACTCAAGCCTTAAAAGATGAAATTGGACGCTGCATTAATGAAATACCGCAGCATTTATGCAAAACGGTCATTGAAAATTTCATTAAAAGATCGCGTGTATGCCAGCAAAGCCGCGGCGGCTATGCACGATATATTGTTCCATACATAACCTCATTCTGTTTACTTTACGATATAATAAAGTTTCACGATTTTTTTTTAAATATCTATGTTTTATTTAAAATTTAAAAATTGCGCTCTTGTTGGGACACCCTTTATATTCGGGCACACAATTGAAAAGCACTAAAATTAAAAAAATAATGATGCTTCAAATTTATTTATTTATTTAAATGTGTTTTTTTTAAATTAAAAAATCGTATAGCTTTATCAAAAAACACTGGAATTTGAGCTAAAAGCACTATCTTGACAACACTGTTGAACATCTATCAACCACTTATTTTCGAAACATCAAATCTTTCAAAACATCGATTTGCGCAGTACGAAGTTATCCAAGAACACTTATTCTATTCCTGGCCAGTTGCGAGTTCCTTTGAACTGAGTTAGAAATCTTAACTTAAGCCTTAACACTCCAATTCTGAACTGGGTGCTACTCAAACCTCTTTTGTGCCCTCACTATCACCTGTCACACGCCGTGTTATCATATATTAAATATATTATATATGTTATACATATATCATAACTTTTCTTCAACATGAAAATTAATGAGTAAGCTTATCTGAAGGACACCCAAAGGATAGCCAATAAAACCAGCAACCATGCAGAAAGTTTAAGTAACGCCATATATATAAATATATATATATGTATATGAAAAGAAAAGCACAAAACTTGCTCCACATGCTGCGCACAGATGAACCATTAAGATTATCTTTTGGTTCACCAGCACATGGTCATATTTATTTTTGTATATATTGACGTGAGTATGTGTATGTGTATATATAAATAACAACAACTAAAGTAAGCACACCTTTACTATAAAAACAAAAAACAATACGTACAACTATAGATAAAAAACCTAAGCTTTGAAAAACAAGGTAAAACTCACACCAATACCAAAGTCATTGGTACAAACATTATTAAAAAAAAAAAATAAGAATATTGATAAGCTAAGCAAACAAATATAGGCAGCCAGCCAGTTAGGTGGTACGCAGCACGTTCACCGGCGGCGGTACTAGTTTGTGCAATACCCTACTCTGAATACGTAAATGAATCAATGTATATATCGCAAAAGGTTTTGTTCGAATCGATAAGTTAATTTGCATTTTTACCCAGGAGCTAGTATCCGTGTCTGTGTTAGTGTGTTTATTATTTTATGAGTGTATTTGTGTGAGTTTGCTGTTATTAATTTAATAGTCATCTCATACAAAACAACAGCGATCTGTTTCTGTTGCTCAGCGTTTTTGCTGCCAACGCACAATGGGATATCATAGATAGCCTGCTCTTAAAGAATTATAAAAAAAAGAAAAAATTTTGATAACCATTACTTAGGTACTATATGACCAAATTTATATTAAACTAGTAAATGGTTCTCTTTGAATTTTTCGGACAAAATTTTTTAGGGTTTTTTTTACCATTTTTTGGGCTTTTAAATTTGACCTTTCAAAAAGGATCGACTTTACAGTAAAACTTTGTGTATCAAAAAATACGTAAAAGCAGTCAAATATTATCGTTTGTAATCTAAAACTGAAACTGATGTATTTCCTGAGTTGATGTCATACGAAAAACATTTATGGTATTCTGGAAATGGTTTGAGCTAGAATTTTTACTATCTATTCCATGGGCGTCCACAGTATTCCCCCCCCCCCACAAGGCAGTGAAAGTATTTTATACATGTTCATTATGTGTGTTAACATATTTTGAAGAGCATACAAAAATACTTTTTTACTTCAATTTATAAATAAAGCTGAGATAAACCATGCCTTTTTAAATAGTACAGCGTGAATCAAAGTAACTGTTGCACCTATATTAATACCAATTATACAAAAAGAAGCAACACTGGAAAACAAATGTTGTTTTTTTACGACTCTGGCATTAATTGTACACTTATTGCATGAACCGTTTCAAAAGTTTTGTCAATAATAATAATAGTATTGCGAAAGGAAATAAGTGCAGAGATCCTTCGCTGACTGAAAAACTCTTGTTTTTGTAAACAAGCCACAACTTGCAAAATGATAGAGTACATGCAGCTTGCTTGGCAGAAATTTCTAAAGAAAAAAAAAATCATTGAAAGATTTCAAAATGTTTCGTCAATCATGGTTTGGGGCGCTTTCTCCGAAAAAGGCAAATTGCCCCTTCTTCTTATCGAAAAAGACTTTAAAATAATTCGGAATATTACATGTATTAAGGAACTTTCTTATGCGTCATACCAAGCAAATTTACAGAGAGGGTCACTTTTGTTTTCAGCAAGATTCTTTTCCAGCACAAAAGGCAAAAATCGTTCAAAGGTGGTGCAGAGCAAATTTGCCACGTTTTATTTCTGTTGAAGGAATGCCCCCGTCATCCCCTGATCTAAACCCCCTGGACTTTTCTATTTGGGCTATAATGCTGAGCGAATTAACAAATAAACACATGACGGTGGATAAACTTGATGATCAATGAAAACATCATATGATATACCTGAAAACCAGATGCGTGCCGCATGCTCGTCTTTCACAAATTGCTTTAAATTTTTAAAAAATATTAATGGTGAAAGATTTCAATTTAATGATGAAGAGTTATAAAGAATGCTTAAAATAAAAAATAAATATTTTTGTTTAATAAAGTTTACACAGTGCTTTTATGTCATATCATATCATACTTTTGTCTAAATGGTAATTCTAGCGGGATTTAAGTAAAAAACCAACATATTTTTTTCCTAATAATGGGCTTATCTGTTATACAACGTTTAGATTGGGCCAAGTGACTCATTTGAAATGAGTCATTCAAAAGTGTTTAAACTGTTTTGTTTTGCGAAAGTATCTGATTTTGTTTGACAACTGGTTGTTTGTTGTTGTTTCTTTGTACATGTTTTTTTTGTGTGTTCGGTGCTTTTTAATCCATTCTTCATTGAATGTGTTCGAAATAGTTAGAAATATGTTTATGGACCGTATCCAGTATCCATTCATTTGTTTCAAATGAGTTGAATTGCAACTAAGTGATTGTATGGGAAATGAGATGATTTCGTTTCTCATTTGGCTGAATGTGCTGAAATGATTCATTTAGCCCAATGTTACCGTAGTATTAGGTTAAATATATCCATTAAAAAGGCAATTGAAATTTACTATTTATTTTGTTATACAGGGAATCAACGTTGCTTGATCGTAACCGTTAAGTAGCGCCACGAGCTTGCTCGACTTAAAAAAGTGCACTTTTGTAATTGTGATTAAAAAGTATTTTTATTAAAGAAGTTCATTGTTTATTAGAAGTTTATTAATTCATAATAATCTGCAAAGTAAATATACTAATTATATTTTCATTTTCAACTCTTCGTTTGTATATTTAAAGAAGATAATTGCAAGGATTTTTATTTCATTAACTTATAATTTGAGGTTCTAATAACTTATTTTGTCCAAAATGAAATTATATTGGCTTCTAGAAAAATCCGAAACTGAGTACATCCATCTGTAACTAAAAATTTTTTTTTAACGCTCATGACTGAGTCTTGTACCAACTTACATGAATCTTTTATAGGAATGGCTAAATTTTAAAGATTTGGAACGAAATCAGTGCTGCAATGCAGCAAATATATTTATAATAATTAATGTAAATGTGTTAACACTTATCAGTCTAACCGTATTGACCACTTTTATAAAAAGAGTTGAAAAAAGTTTATAAATAAGTCATAGAAGCAAAGACAAATTTAAAGCTTAAAATAGATCTTTGCAAGACTCCCTCGATATTTTTCCTGAAAATACATTTAGTGCACATAACCTAGGGATATCTAAAAGATTTTATGAAAAACTTTTATAAAATAAATACTAAATACTTAAATTACTACAGAAGTAAATGAACGATGTATATACTAACAATAAACGTTTTCTATTATATTCTATCTCGCATCTCACCTACTTCTTCCATCGTTCCACGCCCCTGTGTCTAATTCCATCTCACTTTTTCTACTGTGCTTGGAAAACATCCTAACCACCAGTGTATTGATTTTCGAAACCAAGGAACCAATACTAACTAATATTAATTATTTTAATAATAGTGCCACGCCCTTTTGTTGAAACCGCCTAGTTTACGCATTATGCTTGAAAAGAATCCCAGCCACTTCTCCACAAAATTTCATTAGCCTTGTAGTGTAAAATAGCTTGCATTGCAGCCCGCTGATTTAATTCGAGCTAGAATCGGCTTCTAGACCACAGTGCTTCACAGTTATAAGTTACGATACCACTTCATTTACCCTTGTTTCACAGACACATTTCAATACGTATTTTTACTGTCTAAACATAAATGTCTAGTGTAAACGACCAACAACCGATTTTTTCTTAATTCATCGGTGATTGTTCATCTTTTGCTGTTATTAATTTTCTTACATATTTGTGGCAAGTTTCAAACGATTTCCACAATGTGACATATGTGTTTTCTGCAAGTCTTACAGCAGTTTTACTATAATAATATACTATGGTAGAAAATCGTTTAAATTGTAAGCTTAAACGCAAAAGATGTATGTATTCTTATATTAATTTGAACTTGTACACATTTATGAATGTAAAACGTACACAGGACAATCGTAAAGGAGTCCAAAACCTTGTTTGTGTAAAAATTTTTGAACAAATTTGCTTTCAACCCAAAAAAATTGGCGTTTTTATATTTTTCAGGAAAAAATTGTATATTTTATTAATCTAATTCCTAAATGATCTCAGCTGTATTCAAGGAAAGTTTTGTAGTGTTATATGAAAAGTTGAAAATTTGGGTACTGAGTAGTAATGGAAGCAATTTTATTTTAGCACTTAAGCATAGTACTCTGTTCATGTGAAATTCCACTCAAATTTCTATACAAAATATGACAGCTGCAAAACAAGCGTGGAAATTTTCACAACATTTTCGTCAGAGCAGTACTCTGTTCCGCAGCGTGAAATTATCGCAACATGTTTCTGAACAACATTTTTTCACGACAATTTAATTGTACTGCCTATTTATTTTGAAGTGAAAAGAGAGAGATCATATGAAATCTCCCAACATATTCTCTGAATCTTTCTGAGAAACGTTGCCATAGGAATTCCTTGCAACAAACTTTAAGTCAGAAATTTCATGCAACAAATAAATAGATGTTGCCAGCGAAATTTCACGCAAGCGAACAGAGTACTAGGCTTTAGGATAAAGCAGACCCCACATTAAAATATTCGCTTTTGTAAAAAATTATTGAAATGTATTGCATGTCAAAAAAAATAAAATTAAGTTTGAAAATATTTTGGGCATGATACGAGAAAGAAGTCCATCTATCTTTAAAATAAATCAACTGCTTTATTCTGCATAACGAAAATGCACACTACTGACAAGCAAGACACGAGAAGCAATAGAATTGGTGGGCTGCTTCGTGATACAGAATAAAGCAGTAAATTTTCTTATGTGTTCAAGCGTGTGACAACCGGTGTAGTGTGGGTATCCTGTTTAGAAAATTTGTACCAAAAATTTCAGAAAATAAAATAATGTAGATTGGATTTTCTTTATGCGCATTCTAGAGTCCTTTATGACTTTGCAACTCCCTGCGGACGCCCATTAACTAGTCTATTTATAACTAGTTGTGTTACTTGTATTTTTATTAGCGGAATACTAGTATATTTTAAACTATGTGCGCGATGGTAAAATTAATTTGCAGAAAGAAACTGACCTAAACTGAGGATGCAAGATGGTCAAAATTATACAGTTTAATGATGGGACAATTTCTTTCTGCGAGTTAATCTAACCATCGCGCACCAAACTTTGGGGTGTTCCTTGCTATCGCGCTACGGCACCGCCACTAAGGCTATGTTCGCGTTCATGACCACCACGTCCGCTACTAGCGAGAAATCCTCACTGGAGTTCACCTAGGACTGGATCTCCACCGGCCATTTGTAGTTTTGCGGTTATATCGGTACAAATTCAAACGAATTTTTCACACAACAACAAAAAGCAACAAACGTTCGTTTGGAATTGTTCATTCAAAATGAGCGTTTGAAGAAAAAATTCACGAACGTTCGTTTGTACGTAGAGGTATTAGACAAAATATAAGTTTGTTGTATTTTTGTACACTTGCTAACATGAAAAGATGAAACCAAAATACAGATGTAGACTGCGCATATTCATATGAGGAAAAATAATGTTTTAATAAGGTAAATAAACTTGATATGCCCAATCAAATGAAAAAAGATGGTTTGTTATGATTGTTGTTATATGATTAGATTGTATGATTACTTCTTGATGATCTTGATGATGAAGCATCGTCAAAATTATGTTTGTACACACTCTCGTAATGCCTTTTGATATTCCCTAGTACACGTCCCATGATTGGTTTTTTGCATAAGAGACATTTGGAAATGTTACTTATTTTGTCAAATGTCACTCTACCCATCACTGAAAATCAGGAAGTGAAGAACGTTTTAATACGTATGTTTTCAATAACACTGGTCTGCAAAAGTATAAAGGCACTATTACGATAACTGGGGCGCCGTGATTCGAAAGTGTTGTTCTTTTCATAACAAAAAAAAATGTTTGTTCGAACAAAAAATCGATACCTCAACTAGTTATCTATGTATAACATTTTGTTGCTTGGTACAAGATCTGTTCAATAAAATATCTATATCGTTACTTTCGGCACTTTCATCATATAAAGGTTTCTTCCTTTGGAGTCTTTCTTTTTCAGCTATCATGAATAATTTTTCGCCTGGAATCAAAAAAGGGTGTTTTCATCTTTAATATAGCAGATAAAGACATCAAATTATTTTACACTCATGAATATTGATGAACAACTTTTGATGAACAAATTTGCATTAAAAATTTCCAAAATATTCTTGAGATTTACCTTTGAGACTCCCTTTTTTGATTTTGGGTGAAAAATTATTCATGATAGGGCTGAATACAAACGCGTCTGGAGGAATTCAGTCAATAAGATATCTTTATATGATGAAAGTACCGATCGCGAAACTTCCAATTTATCAGTTATACTGGGGAGATTAAGGGCGACAAATTATTCATGATAGGGGCAGTGTCACAAGATGGAATTACCACTAAATTGCCTTTTTCTCGCATTTAATTATCAAGATTACCACACTCCCAAAATACCTCAAATTACCAAAAAATACCTCAAAATTAACACAAAATCCCATAATACCTCAAAAAAGTAAAAAGAAAATAGATACATACAAACCACCACAAACAAATGCATAAAAGACAAAAAATTAAGTTGGCAACCCTATCCACCATCTTGAATTTTAAAATTCTGAGTTCAGATTCGATATCAGCGACTCCCTAACACTGATATATGATGTTTAAATTCTTAAAAATACATATTATTAGGTGGCAACCCTATTATTTCAAAATTTTATAACCACGGACTCGTATTCAGCGACCCATTTTTGGTGTGTCATTTTTTTGCCAGCCCCGAATTTATAAAAATACAAAAAACTAAGGTGGCAACCCTATCCACCATCTTGAATTTTAAAATTCTGACTTCAGATTCTAAATCAGCGACCCCCTAAAACTCTTAAATGATGTTTAAAACTTTTAAAAATACATAATAGTAGGTGGCAACCCTATTATGAAAAAAATTACATAATTTTTAAATTCTGACAACGGATTCGGATTCAGCGACCCATTTTTACCTGATGTTCGCACCAGCATCGCATTTGTAAAAATAAAAAAAATAGGTGGCAACCCTATAACCCATTTTTATTTTTAAAATTTGACTTCAGATTCGAAATCAGCAACCTCCTAGCACTGTTAAATAATGATGCGTGACCCATTTTTACCTAGTGCTCGCGCCAGCACCGTTTTCGTTCTCTGATATAAATCATCTATTGCTAGTGAACAAGCTTTCGTTGCATTGACTGCAGCGAGCTCTCTGACAACGATATCTTAGATCAACAATATCTATGATCTGTTTTTTATTGCTCTATCATGTCTTGTTCGTCTTCTCTGCAATCACACACATGATTTCTTTGCAGCAAGCAAGACAGTGCAGTGTAGTGTGAAATAAACAAATGTTTTGAAGCCGGTTTTAAGTGCACCTACGCAGGGCTCTAATACATACCAAACTTGATGACGCATACATAACTGAAAAGAATCCTCGCTAGACGATGTGGATGCTGACAGTCGGAACATAACTTTTTTTAGGAAACGAACGTTCCTGAATTTTTCTTTGAACGATTAATTTTTATGAAAAATTGAAAACGAACGTTCGTTGCTTATTATTTTTTTGTGTAAAATTCGATCGAATAAATTTGAAACTGACAAATTTTTCAGAGATAAAAAATACGACGCCAGCAGAGAGTTCTCCATTCGTTCGTGATAACTTGCGAGAACAATTTTATATAAGGAGAACGATAATTGAGAACAATCGTATTTCAAACGTTCTCCGCACCCTGGTTTATACTTATTTTTTTAAGTGAAAACTTCTTTAGGAGCGTTGAACGATTTTGGTAGAGGGTAAATCTTTGGTTTGCGTCATCGTCATCGTCATTGTCATTGTCATTGTCATTGTCATTGTCATTGTCATTGTCATTGTCATTGTCATTGTCATTGTCATTGTCATTGTCATTGTCATTGTCATTGTCATTGTCATTGTCATTGTCATTGTCATTGTCATTGTCATTGTCATTGTCATTGTCATTGTCATTGTCATTGTCATTGTCATTGTCATTGTCATTGTCATTGTCATTGTCATTGTCATTGTCATTGTCATTGTCATTGTCATTGCCATTGCCATTGCCATTGTCATTGCCATTGTCATTGTCATTGCCATTGCCATTGCCATTGTCATTGTCATTGTCATTGCCATTGCCATTGCCATTGTCATTGTCATTGTCATTGTCATTGTCATTGTCATTGTCATTGTCATTGTCATTGTCATTGTCATTGTCATTGTCATTGTCATTGTCATTGTCATTGTCATTGTCATTGTCATTGTCATTGTCATTGTCATTGTCATTGTCATTGTCATTGTCATTGTCATTGTCATTGTCATTGTCATTGTCATTGTCATTGACATTGTCATTGTCATTGTCATTGTCATTGTCATTGTCATTGTCATTGTCATTGTCATTGTCATTGTCATTGTCATTGTCATTGTCATTGTCATTGTCATTGTCATTGTCATTGTCATTGTCATTGTCATTGTCATTGTCATTGTCATTGTCATTGTCATTGTCATTGTCATTGTCATTGTCATTGTCATTGTCATTGTCATTGTCATTGTCATTGTCATTGTCATTGTCATTGTCATTGTCATTGTCATTGTCATTGTCATTGTCATTGTCATTGTCATTGTCATTGTCATTGTCATTGTCATTGTCATTGTCATTGTCATTGTCATTGTCACTGTCATTGTCATTGTCATTGTCATTGTCATTATCATTGTCATCGCCATCGCCATCGTCATTTTCATCGTCATCGCTATCGTCATCGTCATTTTGCGAGTACCTCTCGCCATCAATACAGACAGCGAGGAGGTTTTTAAATGACGCTCTGGGATCTTGACTACCAGGCGCTCAGCAAATGTAGCAAGCAACCATCAATAAGTTCCTCTGCTGACGCATCGTTTTTTTTCTCCCATTGCTCCGCTGCGAAACATTGAATGATTCTGTTTTTTCCAATGTACATGTAGAGCTGCTGTAGGTTAAAATAAAATAAATTTAAAATTTTTGATTTTTGGTTTTTATTGGACTGGCAGTGAAGTCCGTTTTGATGCCACCACTCATAGTACAACTAGACAAGATAGTGTTAGGGCTGAATGAATTTGTTCTCTTTCTTAGTAACCATAACTCTCAAACTCAGCCATTTTGGTATTTTGGACAATTTTTGTTTTCATATTGCATTATCATTGGTTGAAGATTTTGTATGAAATGTCAACTTCGTTTTGACAGTTTTGGTCACCGGCTCTCCGCTCTAACATTACCTATTTTGCTACCAGGCAAACAGAAAACGGTTTAATTTCTGACTCCAATTCGTTCATCCCCTCTAACGTTTTTGTTGTATATTTGCCATGTAATTGTTGTTGTACAGTTAGCTGGAATTTTTGTTAGACTTTTTTAGCTACAGTTGGCATATGAGAACTGATTTATTTTAGATAAGAATTTAAATCAATATTTGAAATTTTGTATAAATGGCTGAAACTATTTCTTTTAACTAAATGTGCTCATATCAAAAATATATACATATAATTTATGACATTTATTTAAATTATTTCATTATTGAATTAATTTCAAAATTTAAATTTTTTTTATATCTTTTTCTATAACACACTATACACGCTAGATGTAGATTGTGTTGCGAATTAACATAATAATTTATAAGAAATAGATATAGTATATAAATTATATATAATTTAATATAATAAATGTACGTAGACAGTTTAACCACCTAGTATTGTAAATTGCAAGCGCAAAGCAACGACAAGCAAGACACGAGAAGCAATAGAATTTCATATAGAAAAACTGTTGCTTCTCGTGTCTTACTTGTCATTTGTTCATATATATGATCTATGCATATATACATATATATGAACAATTTAGCTCATTGAGGAAATTTAAAGAGTATCTATGTACATTTATATAATAATAATTACGTAATAAACCTGCAAAATAAGTGAATATGTTCAGTAGTAATTGAATAACTAAACTCTGCTTATCCTAAGCATTCTATTTTTTAACCTGTTTAGCACCAATTTCTTACATGAATAAAATATAATTTATTTGCTATAGACATTTAATTTTAGAATATTCTACTTTTAATGCACAACGCAATATAGATATTGTGTACATGTATATTGTGTTTTCAATAATTCAATAATGAAATTATTTAAATAAATGACTTTAATTATATGTATTTTTGATATGGTAACACTTTTACTTAAAAGAAATAGTTTCAGTTATATATAACAAATTTAATAAATTGCTATAAGCTCTTAACAAAAATAATTCCAATTTCATATGCCGACTGTAGCTACACAATTAGCATTCACAACGTCTACAAAAAATTTCCAGCTAACTGCGCTAACAACAATTACCAAGGAAAACTACAAACAAGGACGCACAGAGAGGAACAAGATCATAGCGGAACTTTTAGAACTTTTTGATTTTCATCCTACATGTTGGACGGGAAGCAGTATGAGCTTTCGCACATCCTACATGTCCGTTCGACCTGTCAAATCCATCCTACATGTAGGATAATCCGAAACCCTCTATTAGCATGAAAATTCTTATACAGCAGTAAGGCGGTCCGTGACAGGACAACGTCCTCCAGGGAATACTAATATTTTATGTATAGGTTTCAAAAAATCAATTTTTTAATAAAACTCTGTTTAATATATTAGATACCTTTAGGAATAATATACAATATCTTATTTATGCCGCCGAAATGGAGAAAAGTTTAGAAGATACTTTTTAAGATGGCATCATTGGCACGTTATTACGAAAGTACGTATGTGTATGTAGTACAATTATATATATTCATTACTATTTAACCTTACTTTGGTGCGATCTAACATTAAAATTAAGGTTAAAAAATATGCGAAACTCCGCCACTTTGTTTTGTTTTCGCCCAAATGTGGAATGAGTGTTACGATATAACTTACAGTTTATATAAAAGTTCATCTTTTAACCTTTAAAAAAAAACCAAAAAATACTTCAAAATGTGCTTTAAAAAATTCTATCAAGCCGATTGAACTGAAATTTTAATACATTATTATTACACCAATGGCTTTTGCAGGTAGTGGATTTGTACATTTAAATTAATTTTTTCCTATTTTCCCCCGGTTTTCCACAAAACAGACGCGATTTTTTAAAATTTCTATTCAGATGTCCGTCATTTTGTTATTAAACTATTGTATTTTATCTTCTTATAAAAAAAATCATTCCGAAATAGAAAACAAATACTAGAATGCAACTAGTATGCAAATTCTTAGAATTGAACTGGCTGAATAATACCAATATGAAACTGGTCAATATAAACTAGTATTTAACTAGTTAAAAATATACTACCACAAAGGTGGCTCACATCATACCAGTAAAAAGCCTAGTTTTGATTATACTTACTAGTTAAAAGTTACTACTATCAAAGCTAGTTCAAATTATGCCAGTAAGAATACTACCTCAATTCATATCGAGAATAGGGCAATTGTCTTTTTTATGACATCAACACAGGAAAATAAACAGTTTGTGCAATGTTAAAAGCATTTTAGCTGAACTAGTACTGGTATTTTTTGACCCAGTACATATACTAGTATTTTTACTAGTTGGCTAAGCTGCAGGGTATCTGCGTTTCATCACCCATTGCATAAATATACAAAAAATGTCGAGAAATTTTTTACAATAAAGGTGATGGATAAATTAAAAAACAAAAAATATAATCAATAACATATAAACAAATTTGGACTAATAAGCGCATAGAAAAATTCTAACGACAACTGTTATAACCCTGCAGTGTAACACTAATCAGCAGTAAAAATGATTAGTCTTTATTCTAGTTAAAACAAACGATTTTATATTTTGTCACGATTTACTAGTTGCAAAAATAGTTTAAATTCAACTTGTTTATGTCAAGTCACAATAAACCATTTGTAAAACTAGCCAAAATCAAACTATATTACATACTAGCTGAACCCGGTGTGCTTCGCTACTCCCCTCGTTATAAATTAAAATTAAAAGTATTTATATATTTTTCACGCCATCGAATTTTCGAAATACAATAAGTCCACCCCAGCGCCACCTACCGTGTCCATTTATACACAAATTATTTTCTTATGATCAAACAAACATACATTCTGAATTTCAGTTAAATTGGTCCATAAATTCAAATTTTCGATATAAGTCCACCCCAGCGCCACATATCGGGTCCAAATATAGCCTATGTTACCCACCGTACCAAGATGAACATTACCTGAAAATTTTATTAAAATCGGCCCAGCTGTTTTGGAGTCCATACGTTACATACATACACACATCCTATTTTATATATATAGATTGTTAAAATCAACTGTCCTTTATGAACTTTAAAAAATTTACTTTTATGTGAAATAATAAAACACTATGTAAATTTTTCTTACAATTTTTTTAATAGTCGCTTAAGTAGAAGCTCCAAATTCAGAAGATAAATTGCCGAATAAAGAACTGGCTGAATCATTGGTTTGTTGTAACTAGTTATAAACTAATTAAAACATGACTTTTTGCCAACCACTCAGGAAAGGTTAAACTAGAAACTAGTTAAAATTTGCGTATATTATTTGCTTAAAGCTATTTACAACAAACAAGTATATAACTAATTATAATTATATTCAATATAAACTAGTTTTCATTTGTTCAGAATAAGACATTTAATATTTCCTATGACATCGCCATGTTAAAAATACTATTTGGGTATATGAAAAAAAGACGATCTTGAACTAGTACTGCTCAGTTTTCAACTAGTATGCAGACTGGTTTTAAACTAGTTGGTTACACTGTAGGGAATTTAACAAGCTGATTTAGAACTAGCAAGCAAACTAGTACGTTAGTTTTTAACTAGTTAATAAGTCACTGGTTAACTAACTAGTAAATAAATCAAATAATTAGGTACAAAGAAAAAAGCTGGTGACTTTTTTCATTGCTGTTAAATCAGCAATATTTAAAATTGTTTTTTACTTGCATATAAAATAATGAAAGTAATTAATACAGTTGGGACTTATTAAGAGCTTTTATGAATTAATCTCCAAAAACGGTGTCCAATACTCCACTGTGCGACATTATCTCCTGTTTCTGTGTACGAGTGTTGGTGTGTTTTAAGCCTCGATTATCTCTTTGTATGCATATACATATATGGTAGTGGCTATTGTGTGCCTTTTGCGAAGTTCGCTTAAAATTGGCACTGACATATCCTGCCTTAAGGACATTTACTGTAAGTGGCTGTCTCGTTTTATCTGCAAGTTTCAGCGTTTGCTAGGGTGTGTGTGTTTGTTTTTGGTGCAATGCTGCCGTTCTTGTTGCTGTTTGCATTAATTTCCAATTATATTCGCCTCAGACCCACTCTCTTCTCCGCCCATTTTGCGAGATTCAGCTGCGAGCCCGCAGTTCATAGAAATAGCTTATAATATGATTATTCTTCATAACGATAGGAAATTAAAACACCACACTTGTACTAACTAGCACACATACACACACGCACACACATACACACATAAACATGCATATTTGTTTGAGTACTCCGGCAAATCTGCATATTAATGCAGATTAAAATACGTAAAAATGGTTTTGCATTTATTTTATTCTTAATAATCCTTTGAATAGATTTGATTTTAGTTTTTTTAGTTTTTGACTGAAAGTCAACACTAGCTTTGAAACACGCTTGTTATGCGTGTAATAATTTAACAACTTTGCAGAATTGGTGGTTTCTAAATATATATAATTATTTTGTATCGAGATTTTTTTTTAACCACATGATGATTTCAAACCTCTGTTTGTGCGAATTGAATTTGTGTGAATTTCTCTACTTATGTTTTTATTAAAACAAAAAAATTATGGATGGATCGAAATTCACTTATCATATTTGTATAATATGCTAACATACACTAAGCGAAATAAGTAACTAAAAAAAGTATAGCAGTGAGGGGACTGCCGACCGAAGCGAAAACCTATTTATAAAATATTAGTATTCCCTGCAAGACGTTGTCCTGCCAGGACCGCCTTACTGCTATATTAGAATTTTCATGCTAATATAGGGTTTCGGACTATCCTACATGTAGAATGGATTTGAGAGGTCTGATGGGCATGTAGGAATGTGCGAAAGCTCATACTGCAGCTCATACTACATGTATTGTAGGATGAAAATCAAAAAATTCTAAAAGTTCCGCCATGATCTTGTTCTTCTCTGTGCGTCCTTGTTTGTAGATTTCCTTGGTAATTGTTGTTGGCGCACTTAGCTGGAAATTTTTTGTAGACGTTGTGAATTCTAATTGTGTAGCTACAGTCGGCATATGAAATAAGAATTATTTTTGTTAAGAGCTTATAGCAATTTATTAAATTTTTTATATATTACTGAAACTATTTCTATTAAGCAAAAGTATTACTATATCAAAAAAACATATAATTTAAGTTATTTATTTAAATTATTTCATTTTTGAATTAATATAAAAAGTTAAAGCTTATTTATATCTATTTATATCATGACACTTACACAATATACATGTTCACTATTTCTATACTGAGTTGTGTATTAAAAATAGATTATAAAATTAAGAAATGTCTATAGCATAAAAATTATATATAATTCATGTAAAAAATTGATGCTAAACAATTTAAAAAATAGAATGCTTAGGATAAGCAGACTTTAGTTATCCAATTACTACTGAAAATATTAATTATTTTGCAGTTTTATTACGTAATTGTTATTATATAAATATACATAAATACTCTTTAAATTTCCTAATGAGTTAAATTGTTCATATATATGAACTATATTCATGTATATATGTATATATATGTATGTATGTATATGTATGTATGTATTTCCGATACGGTAACACTTTTACTAAAAACAAATAGATTTACCAATATTATATATACTTTCATACACATAAGAAAAAATTTAATAATAAAAAAATTATTATTTGAATATTGATGTTTATAATAAATAAATGAAGTTTACTATAACAATAAATGAGATCATTTTTTATTTAAGTTTTTATTACAAAAGCAATGCAGATTTTATATCTTCCGTTAACACTCAAAAAAGTATGCACCTACAATGCTCATTTTTATATAACTACAAAACAAAGTATTTTCGTTTTTTTAAAGGTTTAGTATTATAAAAAAATATTTCGTTTTCTTTTTCTTTATTCTACACACACATAATTCGTTTGGAAGTTCAAATATCAATTTTTGATTTAGTACCTATAAAACTTTGATATTTATTGAACGCATAAAATTAACCAAAATTTTGTTCGTTAACACGATAAATCAAATTTTAGACGAATTATTAATTTTTGTTTCGTACAATGCGTTGTAAATAATTTTATTAAACCAAGCTTATATATTTGAATTAAATGATTGATGCAAGAAATGCTTACCAAAAGTTTCGGCTAGTTGGTAAACCAGCCGAAACTGACAAAAAGGGCCGAAACTGGCCGTAACTGAAACCGAAACCGAATATTCGGTCGGACACTAATTACAACGTCGCAGTAGATTCGCGTCAAAGAATAACAAACGAATACGTATTATACTTTATATGCAGTGTCAAAACTAAAAATTCATAACCTAAAGGTTCCTGAACGTAGAATTTACCAAAGGCAAGTTTTATTTTTTGATGCTCTTCTATATCGGTGTCATATCGGACACTTTTGTCCAAAAACTAATTTTGACAGTTCCGATTTTTTTTTTTAAATTTTGCACGTCGATAGAACTTTAAAAACAAAAAATGGTACTTACATACTTTTTTATAATTTTTAATTTTTTTGCAGTTAAACATAGTGAAGAATTAAAAAGAAAATCAGAAATTGTCATTCAAATATGTACTCAAACAACTATATGTTCTTAACCGTTATTTCTACAAGAAAAAAAATTAGGGACATTTTTTAAAAATCTTGAATTGGCATTTTAAGCAAAAGTATTACCATATCAAAAATACATATAATCTAAGTAATTTATTTAAATTATTTCATTATTGAATTAATATAAGAAATTAAGGCATATTTATATCTATTTATATCATGACACTAACACAATATACATGTTCACCATTTCTATATTGAGTTGTGCATTAAAAATAGAATATTATAAAATTAAGAAATATCTACAGCATATAAATTATATATAATTCATGTAAGAAATTTATGCTAAACAGTTTAAAATATAGAATGCTTAGGATAAGCAGACTTTAGTTATCCAATTACTACTGAAACTATTAAGTATTTTGCAGGTTTATTACGTAATTGTTATTATATAAATCTACATAAATACTCTTTAAATTTCCTAATGAGTTAAATTGTTCATATATATGAACTATATTCATGTATATATGTAAATATATGTATGTATATATATGTATGTATGTATTTCCGATACGGTAACACTTTCACTAAAAACAAATAGATTTACCAATATTATATATACTTTCATACACATAAGAAAAAATTTAATAATAAAAAAATTATTATTTGAATATTGAAGTTTATAATAAATAAATGAAGTTTACTATAATAATAAATGAGATCATTTTTTATTTTAGTTTTTATTACAAAAGCAATGCAGATTTTATATCTTCCGTTAACACTCAAAAAAGTATGCACCTACAATGCTCATTTTTATATAACTACAAAACAAAGTATTTTCGTTTTTTTAAAGGTTTAGTATTATAAAAAAATATTTCGTTTTCTTTTTCTTTATTCTACACACACATAATTCGTTTGGAAGTTCAAATATCAATTTTTGATTTAGTACCTATAAAACTTTGATATTTATTGAACGCATAAAATTAACCAAAATTTTGTTCGTTAACACGATAAATCAAATTTTAGACGAATTATTAATTTTTGTTTCGTACAATGCGTTGTAAATAATTTTATTAAACCAAGCTTATATATTTGAATTAAATGATTGATGCAAGAAATGCTTACCAAAAGTTTCGGCTAGTTGGTAAACCAGCCGAAACTGACAAAAAGGGCCGAAACTGGCCGTAACTGAAACCGAAACCGAATATTCGGTCGGACACTAATTACAACGTCCCAGTAGATTTGCGTCAAAGAATAACAAACGAATACGTATTATACTTTATATGCAGTGTCAAAACTAAAAATTCATAACCTAAAGGTTCCTGAACGTAGAATTTACCAAAGGCAAGTTTTATTTTTTGATGCTCTTCTATATCGGTGTCATATCGGACACTTTTGTCCAAAAACTAATTTTGACAGTTCCGATTTTTTTTTTAAATTTTGCACGTCGATAGAACTTTAAAAACAAAAAATGGTACTTACATACTTTTTTATAATTTTTAATTTTTTTGCAGTTAAACATAGTGAAGAATTAAAAAGAAAATCAGAAATTGTCATTTAAATATGTACTCAAACAACTATATGTTCTTAACCGTTAGTTCTACAAGAAAAAAATTAAGGACATATTTTAAAAATCTTGAATTGGCCTTTATTGTGGTGGCCTTTTTTTTAAACACTTTCGAGAAAAATTTTAAATTTTTTGACCACTAAAAATTTCATTCCCATTTTTCATAGTCAGCACCACTATTTTTTGGCATTTTGAAAATATTATCGTATTGAGCAGAGTTGGGCGTAGTGCACTAAATGCTGAGTGCACTCAGCCTTTCACTAGCACTAAAATTTTTTGTCAGAAATTCTATTTTTCACTTTTTTTATACCAGCTTAGTGATAGTGAAGCATCTCTTCACTATCACTAGGAATTTTAGTGGTTGTGTTATATTGTTGCACTATAGCTAAATTGAGTGGTAGTTACTTTATATTCACTACACTTAAATAGTGCAAAATTTGAGCAGCCACTAAATGAAAGCTGCAATTGAAAGTGTTTCCACTTAACTTTCAAATATGACTGGTTTTAAAACTATTCGATGAGACTCGAATTAAAAAAAATCTATAATTAAGTAAAACTGTGCCTTACCACCATTAGTGCAAGTATTTTTTTGCACTATTCATTTAGTGCAAAAAAAGATGTTCCAATAAGCCGTAAAAATTTTTTTTTCCCCTATTACTTTTTGAATTTGAGTGAGAAATTTTTCACTATCACTATCACTCATGTATAGTGAGGCTAATATTTTTCAATTCAGCAGTCAGAAATAATAGAAGAGAGAAAATAATTTTACACTATCAGTACATGTAAGCTGAAACTGAAAATTTAGTGCACTACGCCCAACTCTGGTATTGAAGCATTCATTCTTAATGCAATCTCAAAATTTGATGTGGCAGAATCAATGTTTACTATTTTTAACGAAATTTTCAAAAAGTGACTAAACAATTTTTAAGTACAAAATAGTTTAATTTTTAATTAAAAATGAAATTTTTAGGTAGTTTTTTACTAAACTAGGTACATATCGTCGCTGCGCTAACAAAAACAGTTTTATGTTTTTCAGTAACTTTTCAGGAAAGCAAAAAATCATATTTTTTCATAGCATTTCTTTTCTTTTGGTTGCACTATCTATTATCCACATTTCTGCATTTGCAGTTTTTTTATATCTCTTTTGATTAAGGAGTGATCAAAAACAGTTATAGCTCGCAGTACCAGAAATGCTCTGAAAAAATTTGTTTTTTTGCTTTCCTGAAAAGTTACTTAAATACATATAACTGTTTTTGTTGGCGCAGCGACGATATGCACTTAGTTTAGTAAAAAATACGTAAATTTCAATTTTTTATTACAAATTAAAGTATTTTGTACTTAAAAATTGTGTAGTCAGTTTTTGAAAATTTCGTTAAAAATAGTAAACACTGATTCTTCAGCATCTTATTTTGAGAATGCATTAAAATGAATGCCTAAATGCGATAATATTTTCAAAGTGCCAAAAAAATAGTAGTGCTGACCTTGAAAAATGGGAATGGAATTTTTAGTGGTTAAAATATTTAAAATTTTTCTCGAAAGTGTTTATAAAAAAAGACACCATAATAAAGACCATTTCAATATCTTTAAAATATATCCCAAGATATAGTTGTTTGAGTACATGTTCAAATGATAATTTTTCTCTATAATTTTTCACTGTGTATAAATGCAAAAAAAAAAAAAAAATTGAAAATTATGAAAGAAATATGCAAATATTATTCTTTTTTAAGGTACTATCCACGTGCAAAATACCAAATTTTTAACGGAAATGTGAGTTTCGAAAAGCGTCCGATTTGACATGGAATGACTGATAAAAGAAATGGATAGGACAGAGGCGTATAATAAAATATTTTTTGAAAAATGAAGCCCTGTTATAATAATAATGAAAATAAAATACCTGAAAGGCCTCTAAAAGACCTCTAAGCTCTTTGTGAAAAAACTCTACAACGAAATTAAAAAACTTGCTTAATCAATCATTTAAGTAGCTGTTGCTTGCTCAAGGGAATTGTTAGATACTATACAATTTTTTTTTTGTGTTTTGAAAGTTATATAATAAAATATAAAAAAAATATTTTTTTAGGACATGCCAAAATATAACAGAATCCTGAATATGAAATACAGCTTTTTTCGTAGAAATATTGGTTACGATGTTTTGCCTTTTAGGTATCGATATTTATTATCTGTGCATAAATAAATTTGTCACCACTCTGCCATCATATCCACATTTTGCTTTACTAACTATTAAAAAATTTCACGAACATTTTTTTTTTCGAAGTATTTCTGTAAATATACATAAACTAGCGGACCGATAGACGTTGTTCTGAATCAATTCAATAAATTTGTTTCTGATCGTTTTGTGAATTTGTGAAAAGTGTGAAAGTGCCCAAACAAATTGCCATTCGAGCAGCACATGCCAGATGCTTTCTTGTGAAACTTCAATGCGTGACAGTCAAAATCATCTGAAATAAAGCATTTTTTTTTATGTGTGGGTGGTAAAAGTGTGTTTTTTTAATGTATTAACCGAGAAATTAAACTTAAAAGCAGATATTGTAAATTTAGTGGCTAACTGCAGCCCATGTCAAAAGGTATCCACATTGGTAAATGCGGGAGTAGCGTTTTAGAGTGGTTCGCAAAAAGAAATAAAATTATTTTTGGTGTTTTTTCTTTGCTTTTCACTATTTTACATTGCAAAAACTTAATTTGATTCCAATTTAATATTTGTTTGATAAAATTTACATAGACGAACTTCTGAATTGTTTTCGTAAAGTGCCTGCTGCAGATTTAAGGAAATAAAAATTAAATTCAATTAAAATTAATAAAACAAAACTATTAAAAAAAAAAAATATTTAACAAATATCAGTAAACAATCTAGACTCATAAAAATAATGACAACCAGCCATTACTGCCATCATATTTTTGCATTGAGTGCCGGCATTGGTGCTGCTTATAATAAATTTTTAATTTAAAATTTCAATAACAAAAACAACAATAGCTTATAAAGTTAATGTGCACTCCTCCCATGAGCCCACATTCCCACATCATTATGTGTATCTTGAATTTTGGTAGATACTTTGTGGCTTAAATATAAATTAAGTCTAGTGAAATAATAGGTACTATAAAGTTACTCACAAAAATTTTTTGATGTTGGCTGAATTTTGGTGGGAAGTGTTAAGGAGGGGAATTACTTTTTAAAAAAATTGTCATTAAGCCAATCAAGATTTTGTTTTCAGACTACAAAAAAAAAGCAAGCTGTTATGCCAACAATTTTGTATTTAAAGTCAGCAACGTTTTTGGACATTTTCTTTCCTAACATCGGAGAAGTTTGAGACAACAACGCGAGAGCATTTAAGTTATCAAGAACTTTTGTTTGAGATTTAACTAATAAGTAAATGTGCCGAAATTGATAAAAAATGTACTTCCTAGGATGCAAGTTGTTAGCGAAAGTATTACGTATTTTATCTTTATCTCACCGAGAAACATGTTGTTGAAAATCTCATTGAGGTCGTGGAGATATATTTCGATGGCTTAATATAGAAAAGGTGTAAAACATTTTTTTATTCTACACAAGAGAGTAAAACACTGAATAAAATCTAAAAACCTTGGATATCAAAAGTTTTTAAATACAGTTTTTATATAAAATAGGCTACAAATATGCAATCATAGCGCACTGATTTTTTTAAGATAAAGAATAAAGATAAAGAATAAGAAAAAAAAACGAGTTATGCCTTTTCTATATTAAGCCATCGATTTGATAGGTTAGTTAGTCCTCTATTTATTTAATTTAAAATATTCATGTGCGTTTTATTTTTTATAACGATTTTATTTTAGAATGAGAATATACATTTTTTTGATATATAAAAATTGACATGAACAAAAAAAAAAATATTTTTATTTAACTCAGTTTTTAAAGTAAGGTGATTTTGTTGTGTGTCTTGTGTATGTGTGTCTTGTGTATGCATGACTTAGACGACGTAGCCTTAATAGCGAGAGGGAAGTTCGAAGATACACTCTGTAACCTGATACAGAAAGGTCTGTCAGTAACTAAGGAATGGTGCAACACATTGGCATTAAATACCAACCCAACGAAAACTACCATTGTACCTTTTACTAACAAAAAAAGCCTGCCTAATCTCCGAACTATAAAAATAAATGACACGGAAGAAGAAGATGGCACTTCTCCTTTCAAAGGGCAAGTAAAGTACCTGGGACTCACAAGAGATTCACAGCTTCTCTGGAGAAGACATGCAGAGGAAACGTTAAACAAAGACACGAGCGCACTCATGGTATGTAGGAACCTAGCGGGGAAAAAATGGGTTTGCAATTCTTCGCTGGATGTATATCATGATTGTGAGACCCATCCTCACCTATGGTGAAATAGCATAAGCTGAAAGAACCAAGCTAACCACGATGAGGAATATGCTAACAAAGGTGCAGAGACTGGCCTGCGTATGCACCACAGGTGCCATGACGACCTGCCCTACAGCATCACTAGAAGTAATTCTTGACCTAACACCATTATAGCTTTGACACATTGACATATGTAATCTTGGTTATCTTTTGTAGTTTCAAATATAACCATTGGGGATGACATACTCAATATTTTTCTTAACTAGTTTAAAAAAATAACGAAAAATATAGAAGCAATGGGAGAGCGAACAACACTATAATCGTAAAATTTCAGCGTGTGTGCAGGGTTGCCACTTGTAAAAAAATTTAGTTACCAAAATTTCATCAAAAAGTTACCAAAATTATATAAGAATTAATTATACAAACAAACATTTTTTTAAAGTAAGAAAATTAAAAAAATTATAATTTTTGTTCATAAAAAACATTTATTCAACATTGAAATACTTAAAGTTATAAACAGATATAGTGATAAAATAAATTTAGTTAATATTAAGTATTACATTATTCTTGTTTAAAATTTTTTATTTTTGATAACTAAAAATCACAAAAGTAAATAAAAAGTAAGTAAAATTCATAAACTCATATATTTATAAAAATGAAACGTACAGTGTTGCGCAAAACAATAGCAACAAAATCGATACGCTACTACAAAATCGTGTATCTTTTTAAATATTAGGGACACACAAAAATGATTATAGGAGCCATAGCATATATTCATACATCATATTAAAAACAAATCATATTCAAATTTGGTTTTGTTTTCTTTATTAAATTTAAAATTGATGTGACTACATTCAGTTTGTCTGAGAGAAAAACAAAAGCAACATAATTAATATTTGGTGCAAGATCCATTATTCTTGATAAATGCTGCACAGCTGAGCGGCATCGACTCTATTAAAGTAGATATGCTAGTATTAGTATATGTTCCCAGTTAAGTTTCAGCGCTTCATACAGTGCAGTCTTATTGGGGAAACCTTTGACCAGAAACTTTTACCTTCAAAATCCCAAAAAGATTGTCAATGGGATTCAAGTCATTGTGACTGTGCCAGCTAATCAAGGACTTGAATCCCTTTGCCTCGTATGTAATCTCTGATGAGCTTTGAAGTGTGCTTCGGGTCGTGATCGGGCTGAAACGTTCACTGAAGCGACATATTCTACTCTGAATGTGGTCGCATCTTGCTTTCTAAAATGTCATTATATACAAATCGATCCATAATTCCATCGATTTTTTTGAAATGGTTCAACTTCATTATAGGAAAAAGAAGTCCAGACCATAATGCCATCGCATCCGTGTTCAAAATTTATTTTGCAGTTTCGGGCTTCAAGTCGTGTACCTGGGTGGCGCCGTACCGTGCACTCCCATCTGAATTAATCAAGTTGAACTTTGATTCATCGCTAAAAAAACAGTTTTCGATTTTTGAACAGTCTTATTTAGGTGCTCTTTTGGAAGCCTGAGTCTAAAAAACAATAAATTGCAACTAGTTGTCACAATTTCAGACAGAATTATTTAAATTGTAACACCTCACTTTATTTCTTATGCTTACCTGTAAGCAAATGTTTCTCTGCCGGTCTGTAACTTCTTTAATCTTTCTCAACGGCTCGTCTTCAAACAGTGCTGTGGTGGATATTTAAATCAAGTATCCGAACAACCTCTTTGGCTGTGGCAAATGCATTTCGTTTGAACACACCACAAATGTTGCTGTCATAACGCAGCGATGTTTTCCGCGGTCGCCCTCTTTAATGTACCGTTGTTACGTCTTTTGTGAAGGTATATTTCTTTATTAATCTGCAAACTATTGACCGATTAATATCAATCTGTTTCACGTTAGATATTTGCGAATTTTCGTTTTTATATTCGGAAATAATTTGTAATTTAAGAGCTTCACAGTATTTAAAACGTGCCATTATAAATGGAACAGTCACAACTACAACAAAAAAAAACTAAACTTAAATGTTTATGACTTACAAACAATAAGTGCTTTACAATAACGGAACTTTTACCAATAATTCTTCGAACTTTTTTTTTTTTTTTTTTTATATATAAATTCTTTATTTAACAATTGGTTTAAAATTCACATACAATTGCTTTTGTGCTCCAGTGCCAGAAGGCTATTAAGGAGCGTGCCGGTCTGGCTTATCTATATAATTTGATTCCTGATTTATATATATTTAATCTTATAGTAATTTCATAAAATAAATTATAATAAACCTACGTTATTTGCTAATGAGATCTGCATTTCAGTTGTTTGGTTTTAATTCTCTGTTTGAATAAAATCTTTTAGTTTTCTTTTAAATACTCCGATTGTACGTTCATTCTTGATCGTGTCCGGTATTTCATTGTAGGCTTTCGGTCCTGCATGTAAGTATCGTTGCTTTGTCATTTCTCTGGTGCATCTCGCCACTACTAGGTTGCTTCTGTTTCTGGTGCTGAATCTGTGTGTGTGTTGATTTAATTGCGTTGTGTTGTAGCTTAAATTATTAATATTCTTGTACACCTGCAACGTAAGTTGATATCGATATAGTTTGTTTATGGCCAGGACGTTTTTATATCTTTTTTGGTATAGCTGGTGGCTGGGGTATCTTGTTGTCTATGGATCGCCTTCATACATTTGTTTTGCATTCTTTGCAGTTTTTTTAGTTCGGCTGTGGTTTTGTAGGCCCAGCACATGGTCATATATGTCAGGTGCGAGAACTTGTGTTCTCTTTTTACATTTTTCAAGTTTTGTTGCTATTGTTTTGCTCACAGACAAATTGAATGTAGTCACATTAGTTTGAAATTTAATAAAAAAAACAAAACCAAATTTAAATTTGATTTGTTTTATATATGATGTATGAATATATGCTTTGTTTCCTATAATCATTTTTTTGTGTCCCCAATATTAAAAGAGATACACGATTTTGTTGCAGTGCACTTATTTTGTTGCTATTATTTTGCGCAACACTGTATATCTTTTTTATTTGAATTAAATAAAAAAAATATATACATACATTTATAGAAAAAGTATAACTTCTTTCTTGTTTAAAATTTATTGATTAAATTAATATAAAAATCAGAAATAAGTAGTAAATTCAGGTAAACGTCATTATTTTGTCACAAAACAAAAAATTATGAATTAATGGTATTATAAAAATAAGATCCTTATTTTTTTTATTTGAAATAAGTATGTACTAAAAATAAACTTTATGAAAGTAAATAAATAAATACAAAGATAAGGCATTTGATACTTTAAAAAATTATCGGTTTCTTCAAGTTGAAATTTAAATCAAATATGATATACAGTTCTTTTTCCAATAACTGCTCCTAAGCACAAACTATTGCATAGTATTTAAAGCTTTTGCTGATATCTTTTTACGTTTTAGAAAAACATATTCTGGGAGAAACGATAATTTTATTAAACTTATTCAAAGCAACTTTAAGCGGCTGGAAATCCCTAATTTTTCAGTAAGTTAGTTTAGAAATTTTTCCTATAAATTTTTTATGTAATCAATTTTCGTTATTTCAAAATATATCTGGAATTATCCGCAATATTTGCAATGGTAAAATGTATGCTTAAATTTCAAAGACAAAAGATATTTTTATGATTCAGACAATTCACGGTAGCAAATTTTTATATTATGAAAAAGTTTTAAACATTATGATTTTTGAAGGCCATTATCTTCAAAACAAAAGATAAAAAAGAATTTGTTTACAAAAATGCTTAGACCTATTCGGCCCTATTATGAATAACTTTTCCGGTGGAATCGAAAATGAGAGTTTTAATTTTTAAGATAAACCTCAAGAACATTCAGGAAACTTAACGAGGAAAAAAAAATTCAGGAAAAAATAACTTAAAAATGTCCAAAATGTTCTACAGCTTAATCTTAAAAATTAAAACTCCCTTTTCCGATAATGTGTGAAAAATTATACATGATAAGGCTGAATATTTCCTAGTCAAAGCTGTCAAATACGATCGAAATCGACTGATGCAATTTAAAGATATTATTCTGTTAGAACATAACAGGTTCTTACATTTTTGCCTATAACTCATAAACTAAAGCTGATGGCGAAAAAAATTTCAATTTTACATCTAAAAATCTTATTCTGGTGACCACACATAATGAGGCTTGTCTCTCATTTCGCAGAGTTCCTTTGAAATCATTATGCTATTTATTGTATCAAAACAAAACTAGTTTTGTAGCTCCGTTTTTATAAGAGACTTCTTTGTTAACGTTAAATTTCAAGATTGAAATATTTTGACATTTTCTTTTGACATGATTCGCAATATTTTCAGATGATGCGTTGATTTGAAATACAATTTTTTATATAAATCTTGCAAACGAACTGATTATTGTGAATTTTTAAGTTTTTTTAGTTTTTACATTAAAGGGAAAAAGTTACCAAAACTATAAAAAAATTACCAAATTACCAAGTCAAAAATTTTCTACCAAATTTGGTAATTAATTACCAATCTGGCAACCCTGCGTGTGTGCTTGAGAGAGAGCACAGTAGCCATCAACAAAGTGTAGAAAGAAGAATATCAAAAGCAGCTGTTAAAACTCGTTTAGCTGCGATAAACGACTTTCGGAAACTAGTTTTGACTAAACGGATTCTAAACATAGTTTATCAGAAAATTAAACTAGAGAAGTGATTTAAACAAGTTTAAGTCTGCCAATGCGTCACAGGTATTACACCTTGCCATAGAGGGAGTAGCTAAGCGAGCTCTGCTATCCATTGCTAAAGAGGGGACAGGTTTAGGTAAAACTATCAGTATAAGTGTTAAGGAGGATATTGCAAAGCACACCCTTTACATCGATCTACCAAAAGACGATATAGTAAAAAGGTACAACTTCGAAAAACACTTCGAAATGAAGCTAAGTACCAAGAAAGAGTAGGACAGCGAGATGATATCGCAAGTCAAAAAACCACACATAATATAGTGGAATACGGGTGGCTCTAAAACATTAAAAGGTATAGGCGCAGGGGTGTATAGGCCAAGAACCTAGCACTTTGAACCTATGGGGATAATACCCAGCATCTTCCAAGCGGAAATCCTAGAAATACAGCTGTGTGCACAAATCAACATTGACCGGAAATACAAAGGTTAGCATATAATTGTCATGTCAGACAGCAAAGCAACAATTAAAGAATTAGTTTCCTGTGAGATATCGTCAAGAATAACATGGAAATGACTGACAAAACTCAATGAACTTAGCAAGAATAACACTGTTACTATACTCTGGGTCGCGGGACACAAAGGAATACAAGGTAAAGAAGAAGCCCATAGCGTGACGGGGTGCAGCCAAAAAAATTTTAGGACCAGCACCATTCTGCGGATTGGGCACACATTTTATAAAAAAATAACTAAGAAGGGAGGAGAGGCGGCACAAAAGTTCAAACCTTTGGAAAAGCCGACCAAAGCTAAAACTATCCAAATTGTTCCTCAAAGATTTTGACACTCGGAGACCAATATTGTGCATTAGCTTAGGTACACCAAATCTAAGAATTCTAACTCATAATTTATATAGAAAAATACCGTGTAAATGCTTCCATATTCAGCTAGTTTCGTGAATTTTAAGTTTAAGTTTATTGCCTATAAATTTTACAATTTTTTTAGACAAGCAAACAATTAAATAAATATTATCAAAATAAATTAATCAGTATAATACAGATTAAGTGTATACATATATTCATTTTTAGAGTAAGAAAAATCTATTCTTATTTCTGAATTCAGTAAATTAAACTCACTTAAACATCTATTCATAGGTTCAAACAACAAATAGTTCGATCTACAAAAGTTAATTTTAAAATAATTAAATTTCCTTAAATATCAATTTGGAACATTGAAATTAATGATGCCTAGTAAATAGGAACAATCAATATTACCACAAACTAAGTCATATACAAAAGCAAGTGATTGTATTTTTCGTCTCGTTTCCAATGACTTCAAATTCAATAATAAACAACGAGCGTTATATCATGACAGTGGTTCAACAAAATTAAATGATCTAAAAGCAAATTTTAAAAATATTTTTTGAATACGCTCAATTCTCATGATATGAACCAAGTAATATGGGTTCCATATAAAGGATACATATTCAAGACGAGACCTTACAAAAGCCATAAAAAGATTTTTTAACGTGTAGGGACAGGAAAAGTTTGAACAGTTTCTTCTTAAAAATGCATATACTGAATATGATCGCGAAAGTGTGCACATTAAATGATTATTGAAAGAAAAGTTTGAGTCCAAAATTACCCCTAAATCTTTAATCTCATCTACAAATTGAAGCTGAGTATTTCCAATATAATATGTAGATGGAAAACTTTTCTAGTTTTAGCAAACGAAATGTGGTAGCATTTATTAATATCAAGAAACAGGCGATTTCGCAAGCACCAATTATAAACACGATTTAAATCTAACTGAGGTAGATAGACATCAAAACTATTACGAATGGTCTTAAAAACTTTTAAATCATCGGCGTACAGTAAAAAATTTGAAAAAGGAAAAACAAGAGCTAATGTCATTTATAAACAAAATGAAAAATAAAGGACCCAGTATGCTTCCTTGTGACACTCCCGAAGTTGCTATAAATTTGAAGGATCTAGCATTCTCCAGCTCAACAAAGCACAAACGATCGGCCAAATAAGATCTTATCCAAATCAAAAATTTAGAATGAAAACCAATACATTCCAATTTTGCAATCAATAAGCTATGTGATACCTTATCGAATGCCTTTGAGAAGTCGGTGTATATAGTATCGACTTGAAAACCATCAGCAAAAGAAGACAAACAAGAATTTGTAAATACGGCCAAATTTGTTTTAGTTGACCGTCCACTAACAAAACCATGCTGTGTCGGGGATATAACATTTTTTAAAGCATAATTTAGTTTGACCTTAATAATATTTTCAAAAAGCTTAGACGTATTGGACAGTTTCGATATTGGCCGATAATTTGTGACATAATTTTTACGTCGACTTTTGAAAATTGGTGTTATTGAAGCAATTTTCCAATTTTTAATGAAAGTACCAGAGTGCAATGATTTGTTAAAAATCAATAATAGTGGCTTCGCAAGAGAATATGCTCATTTTTTAAAAAGAAATGCAGATAACCCATCAATATCTGATTTCATTGATAATTTAATACTGTCTATACCTTCAATAACCTCTTGCTCTAACAGAGAAAACACACCTATATTAATAGTGCTATCAAATTCAATTTTAGATAAAGCATCATGATGATCAAGTTCTTTGTCAACTTCGTAATTAGACTTAAAGAATTCAGCAAACAGATTAGCAGAATCCTGAATGTTATTAAAAATTTTAGTATTTAAAGTTAAAGTCGAAAGAATAAACGAGCTATTATTTTTCGCCTGAACAAAACGCTAAAAAACCTTAGGATTGGATTTGATATTTTGCTCGATAGAAAGAATATGCTGTTTGAATAAAAACTTGTTTAAAAAATCAAATTCACGCTCAAAATATAAGTATTTGTATTGATGCAAAGCAATTTTCGTATCCTTGTAAAGATTATAAAATTTGTTTTTTTGAATTTTCAATCTTTTAAGGCTTTTAGAATTTTACTCTTTAAAACATTTCAAAAGTATATTTGCACAAATATTTTTTTTTTATATTTTTTGGCAATAATTGTCTTTGGGCGCGTTTATAGTGCCGACTTACGACCGAACCGAGCCGAGCCAAGACTCAAAAATTCATTGGGGCAAAAGAGATGCATGATTTGCGTTCTCTATTGCTCCCATGCGATTTTGAGTTCTACTCGGATCGGCAAAGCAACAAGTCGCCACTATAAACGCGCAGGAAAACTATGTGAACAAGAGAGAAAAAGTTATTTTTATCTCGTTTCTTAGCAGGGCACTGCCTCCGCCTGCCTGCCTGCCTGCTTCGGCGTTTACTCTGCAGTCAGCCTTAGTGTTGCTATTTGCAGACATAATTACACAGCTTCTGCATATTTTCTCGCTTTTGTCGATGTTTTCGTTATTGTCCATGCATCAGATATTTTTGCAGGCTATCGCTGCTCTAGTAAGGTACATGATCGTAAAAATGCATGTAGATTCTTGTACATGTAACATTCAGTTGCAATCAATTTCTAAAACTGCGTACATCGAAACCATTGTTTTTGTGTTATTTTAGCAAAAAAATATTTGTGAAAATATTTTGTGAAGTGAGAATTAAAATACAACAACCAAAATGTTGAAGAACATGAACAAAATGAATACTTCAGCAAGAGCAAGATTTTAACGTTTTAAAAGTGTCGAAGAAGGATTATCGGCTTCTGATACCAAAGTAGATTACATTCCACTGATAGACCAGACTGCTTCTGAAGTATCGGATGTTGAACAAGATGGTGTAATCAAAATAGAGGAGGATCCATACAAATCGGATGATAGTGTTGCAGTAAAGTCAGGAACTTTTTCTCTTTCAAAAGATGAAACACAGTGTATACTTGATCCAATTACACAAACAAAAACGATTGGTCGAAATAATATGTATTATCGAGGCTGTGCAGAACTTTATACACTTTATACAGCTAAAGACATTTTCAAAAGGATTTTATCAGCTGAAATGTGCGATATAATTTTGCGAGAAACAAAAACAAAAAAAGAAAAAGTTACTGAAAACTTCAGCAATAAAAGAAAATTATCCAAAAGCTAAAAAACAACCAAATGATAAAACATATACTACAAAAGCCATTCAACTCTAAATTAGATGCACATTTTGGTAAACTCATTTGTTGAGGTGTAAGCAAATCTGATAGGGAGCATCTGACTGAATTGTGGAAACCAATATAATTTGCCTTTTATTCGTGCTTAAATGTCTCAGGACAGATTCAAGCGCTTGCAACGCTCCATACGGTTTGACAACAATTCCACTCATCTCATTCGTCTAGCCACAGAAAAAGCTGCTGTTATTTGAGACATTTGGTAAAAAATTCAGAAGAGTAGATAGCTTATCTTAGTAAACACATAATTTTTTTTATTAATTTTTTATTGTAATGCAATAAAACAATTTTTTTTAGTTTCAAACAAAAAAATATTTTAATTTTTTTAAAAAACAAAAAAAGTTTGTTCCATAAAAAAGTTCCATAAAAAGTTCCATTAAAAGTTCCATAAAAAACACCAAAATTTACCCACCCACCACAATTTGTTGATTTTGCTGTTTTTGTAAAAAAAGTGAAGTTAATAAAAAATTATTAGCTCTCAGGAAGTTTTAGTACTTTATCCTTGGTCATTACTGAAAAGTTCTTTATTTTAAAATGCAAAAAATACCAGGTTACCATGTCACTCTCATAAGGGTTAAAGCTTTTTTTACTTATTTATTTAACACTTTATTCAACTTATTAACCATATTGTAGTGTAAACAATTTTACTTAACACGGTGACTACCAAACTAAATCAAATTTAATTGCTCGATAAACAGTAAAAAATATTTCTCAAGAGTAAAATCTGTTTACACAACAACTATTTATACTTTGACACAAAAATACTTTTACTCTTGTAGGAATTAAACAGCTCATGAATTATTGCAATGAATGCGTCACTGGTATCTTAATAATTTGGAAATTTTTGGTGTAAGCTTTTTTATTACAATGACTTCTTTGTTATGCTAAATGTCTTATTGTAACAGATTTTTAACAGAGAAAAGTCATTGTAATAAAACTGATTAATTTTTTTTGAGTGCAGTCAAATAAATCATTCAACACTTTAGTTTGCCGAAAAGTCAATGATGGTTGGTTAAATACTGTCTTAGACTGAAATACATAATTAATAAGGTTTCAAATAGATGCCAATAGCCCTAGCTGCTAGTGCTTAAAAATTTATCGTAGATTAACTTTATAACAAATATTTAATAACAAAAAAAAAGGTTTCAAGTGTAAAGGATCAAAAAAGTCGCACACGTGTTTAAATGGTATCTTTTTCTTAATAATGCTTGTAACGTATGTCATGAAATAAATAAATTAAGTTATGAAATACATCTTAGCCGTAAGGTCAAATGTCTTGAACTAAATAACAATGTGTTTAAATCAATAAAAGTGAGTTTATGAAAATTTAATCAACATTTTTTTTTTAAATTTAGGCAATCAAAATATAATGAATTTTTAGAATTAAAACACAGTTATTAGTACATACTCATTTTGGCAATGTTTCAATTTTATTTTCACTTAAATTTTTGCTCAAAGCCTTTTTCTCAAAACATATCTCTTTTTATCCAATTTCTCTATAAAACTCCTGCTGAGTTTATTGAACAAATAAAAATATACATAGTTCCTTGAACTCAATTATATTTGCTGCAAATCTATCTATAGCATACCATATTGTGTGACATATGATTTCACATGCAGCTTGAAATATTTTTCAATTGAGATTCTTTTAAATATACCAATCTAGACAAGTAATAATAGTTGCTCGATTCTATTGTTTGATATATATATATATATATTGTTTTTCAATCCCTTTTTGTTGTCAGTTGTTGTTCGATTGTTCTTATGCTACTGTCATACGTGAGCTTTGCCATTTCACATGACTTCTATCTGCTATTGTTTTGCAGCCAAAATAGTTCGTGACAGCTATTTGTTTTTTTGTTACTCTTCGGTATTCGGTGACCTCAAAATATCTTATTGATTTCTTTTTTGCTGCAAAATCACAAAAATGTGCAATCAGAGTGCAGTGAAGGCAAGTATAAATCACAGTTTTGCAGCCTGATTTTGTTTCTAAGAATAAAGAATAATTGCATGGAACTAAATATATTCTTTTATTTTTTTTAAGGTATTTTCGTTTCTAGCATGAAAACCAAGTGATAAATAATAAAAATATCTTTTGTACAATAAGTTTTTCCCAGTAAACCAGGTGTGCGCACACATATGCATACACATTTTTATGTTTGTGTTGTAAAGCTTTTGCTCTTAAAGTTTGCACTTGAAAAAAACACGAGTTCAACAAGGAAAGGAAAGCAACTAACTTTCAGTAGCTGTCGAGACTTCATGCTAGGGATGGCCACTTTTTAAAAAAAACTCCTTTTCAGATAACCGGTTTTGTAAATAACGGTTTTCCACCGAAACTAAAAACCGCAGAAAAACATCGGTTTATAATGCTTGGTTTTCACTACGTCATTTTTATGATGACACAAAATTTTATCACCGGAAATATCACCTTAATAAAACTCTAGAACATTTTCTGCATAGCTCCATTTAATATTTTATTTTTTTTTATTTTTTTTTATTTTTCAAGAATCACAAATGTAGAAAAAATGTCAACATGTTGTCATTTTCAACTTGATTGACCACAACTGACCGCTGAAAATGACATAGTGAAAACCAAGCATAAGATAGCCTTTTTTGCATCTTTACCGAGTGACTGTTTTGTAGATGTTGGTGCAAGTTTGAACTGCCATCTCCTATTTTCAACCTTTTTTGTGGAGGTTACACTCTGCCAAACCATTCTCTACTTTCTTAAAATATCGCCACACTTCACTCTTCATTTACGTTTAATATTTCTTATTTTATTCTATAATTTACAAATTGGCAATATTCATTCTTCATCGCCACCTTTTTGTCAGAGTTGCTGGTTGAAAAATTCTCGTTGTCGGTTTTTAACATATTCCACCGGTGTTACGGAATTTTTCCTTCCAAGGAAAAACCGAAAAAACGGGTTTTTACAAAAAAAAAAAACCGATCACTCTCAAACACAGACCGTCTTTGGCCATCCCTACATCATGCTCGCAGTTTGCAGTTGCTTGCTGTTCCGGTATTTTTTTTGTATGCGCTATCTAAATGAGGTGAATATTAACTGCTTTAATCTGTATAACGAAAATGCACACCAACGACAAGCAAGACACGAGAAGCAATAGAATTTCGTATAGAAAAAAGTATTGCTCCTCGTGTCTTGCTTGTCGTTGGTGTGCTGCTTTGTGATACAGAATAATGCAGTAAACTCATTAAACTATCTTTAATTTATTTCTTGTTGGGACTTATATTTTTTTATCTCTTATTTTTGTAACCGAAAATAAAATTAATTTAAATATTTTGAATTCTTATTTATACAAGAGTTGTTGAGTAATTGAACCACCGTTTTGTAATTGAACCACACTAAAAACTAACTATTTTATGTGTGGTAATTTAAAATGAAAAAGTAGTTGTGTACTCATTTAGTATTCAAGTACAATGGCATGATCAGATGTGCGAAAATAAAATTAATTTAAATATTTTGAATTCTTATTTATACAAGAGTTGTTGAGCTGAAATTCTTAAGAGCTATTTTTTGGTTTTTTAACAGTTCTTTAGCCCTTATAAAAAATTTATTTTACTACATATATGACACATTATGTTTCTTTATTATGTTTATGTATGCTTAAAAAAGAACTTTTTATATTTTTCAGTAAAAAGGCATTTCTTACCTTTCATATATGTTCAGTTTGTATCTCTTTTTTTAACGTGCATAATTAACGTAAAAACAAGAACATTTTAAGCAACGAGCAACCACAACCTAACTGCTTAAAGTCTGGATAGCTACTGAAAGCTTTTTTATTTTCACGTCAACAAAAACGCGTGAAAGCTCTCCGCACATGGGCGGCCTTTTGCGCACTCCTGCAGTAAACAGTGCAGTAAACAGCAGTAAAAGTGCACGAAAAAGAAATACTGAAAATTTTTGAACTCTAACTAGAGATTGAAATCAAAACAGAAAAAATAAAAAGTTATAATTTTACGAGTAATCGATAAAAAATCGATTAAGTTTTTTCAAAAGTGCCAATCTTCGATTTCTTCGGAATTCCCAATCTTATTTTTCTATTCAAGGTCGAACTACAAACGGCCTGTCTGCATTATGAGACTTCGGCCAATCTGTATCGTGTACAGTGTCAAAAGAGCCAATCTGCTTGATAACTTGATTTTTATGAGCAAACACCGAGTTAGCTCGCCATGGAAACGTAGTATGTGTTGTGTAAAATCAGATGATTTACACTATCAATAGTTTACTATGAATGAATGATTTTGAACTATCGAATTATTTGACTGATTATACAACGGACTATGTACGAAATCGATTCTTAAGGAGTTAACTCCAAAAAATTATAGTTTAAGCTTTTAGAAATTTTCATAAAGTTTTTAATATGTATTCTATAGGAAAATCAACTAATTTTAAAATAACTGAACTAGTAGTTTTTTGTCTGCCACAACTGGTTGCAATTCTGACTTTTTTCCATAAAACGAACTCACATACTTATTTTGTATGGCGATGTCCGCTAAATAAGTCAATTGATCTTCGTCTGCACATATTTTCAACTTCTTGAAATTTTTTTTATTTAAAATTAGTTTATAATAGAATTAAAATAAACCAATTAAAAACTAATAAATTTTGCACTCATTGAAAATAAATTTAAAAGCATAAAAATTTAAAAATTTCTATTAATCAAAAAATAACTCCAAAAAAATCGTAACGATTTAACCTATTATTTCTTAACTACTTTTACTACTTAAACGCGTGATGTGCCTCGACGCCAACGTAGTTTGACTTAAATGAATCCATAATACGCTAAAGGAGAAAGTTTCTATATCGAGTGGACATAAGAAATCAGTTGAAATTCAAATCTCGTTTTCGACTTTCGTAAGTTATCCGCATTTTTATATTTTTGAGCATAGGCCATTTCATGAGATTTCATAAAAAAAATGCCACAGCTGCATCTAAAACAAAATTGACAAAAATCTATGTGAGATCCCTATTACTAAAGACCACTTTTTTGGCCTTGAGGTGTGCCTCAAAGTAAACACAATTTTACAAAAGACACAGAACAATCTTTAATGATTCTCCGATTTAATTGATTTTTTTATTAAAGAGTTTCAATTACATACATGAATTCGTAATACTTAAGTTAAATAAGAAAAATTAAAGTAAAAAGTATTTCATTCAGAAATTATTCAAATGTTTGTTCCAAACAAAAAATAATTAAATTAGGGGCCGCCTTAATAATATTCAAAGAAGTTCATCAAATACATGTTTTTTAATTAGTTTTTCTAATTACTTGTTTTGAAAAAAAAGTTAGTTTATTCCTATAGAGTAAGAGTAAGTAGGGTAATAATATAAGTTTTTATAAAATACTATATTTCGCAAAGTTGAAGGTAAGACGTTGAAAAATTTATTTGCTGAAACCTTGTGACTGCTATCACTTTCCATTCCTGAATTAAATTCATTTTTATTTTTTGAGGGGTTTTAAGTCCCTCGTAATAATTTGAAGGAACAACATTGTTGCTCTGTTTTGGTTGGAAAAAGAACAAATTTGCTCTGTCTCAAATCAAAATTTTGGTTAAGTGATACAGGAAAAGATGTGAATAAAATTGTTATCAGTCCTTTGGTGGGTGTGTTCTAAGGACAAACCAGCCAAACAGAAATTTATTAATATTCATTAAGAAAAAATATAATTTTTTTATTTCAGCTTTAATCTCTTAGAGGAGTTATCTACAAGAGTTTTTATTAATTTTTGTAACTAAAAAAACATATCATTTTCAAAAAAAAAAAAAAAAAAAATAGTGGCTAATCTTAAGTTTTTGTGGAAGCCTTCCAAATCTTTTTTTTTTTTTAAGGTTAAAGAACAATGTTTGGTCTTTGACCTAAAAGGAAAGGGATAGATTGTTTAGAGGAATTGATTGGAACCATACGTGAATTATTGATTAGGCGAAACAACCGTAAAAGACAATTTGAATTGTTTTAAACCGAGGCTAGTGTTATGCCTTAACCTTGGCAAACATTTCCAGCCCTCAGTTGTTCCTGTCCTGTAATTCCACATTTTTCACAATTTAGTTGCGGATTTTTAGTTTTCCTTAATTCTTAAATGTAGGAAAGAATAAAGAATGTGAAAAAATCCATGCACAAGCCCGGATATGAACCAGGGACCTCTAGGTTGATAGTCTAGCGCACTCTCCACTAGACTACAAAGGCATTCAAGGTAAATATTCCTGTTTTGCTCTTGCGTCAATTTAAAAACTTTTTATACAATTTTAGTTGTGAGCTTTATATAAATTTTAAGATGGTTTCTCTGTAAACACAGCCGGCAGAAATGAAAGAGTAAAGCAAACTCTTTGAATATCACGTTTTTTTGTGTGTATGCTAATGTTGTTTGCTCGTATGTTTCTTTTGTATTTTGAATTTCATTGGCTTCCACTAAAGAACAACCGTGATATCTTCCGCGTGTTTTCTTTATTATCTTATTCAATTTTGCTTCATTTATAGAGAATACATACTGAAACTTATGTTAAGCTTTCTTAACTTTTCCACAAAAAAATAAAAAATATGTCTAAATTGGGACAAAGGTAAAATGGTGCATTTTTGTCATTCACCTTGAATCTGAGAGCCTTTCACAATGGCTTAGGATCATACACTATTTTGTCAAGAAAAACATAATTATACAGTTTTTCTTAGTCTTAAAACTATTTTGATGAACTTCCCTAGTAGATAACAGTGAAAATAAAAGAGAGGAAATAAACTTTTTTACTATTTTTCAACATTATTATTATTATACTGAAAAACTCATAGAAAGATCGCAGATGGTTAGCTCCAGAAACAGTCAGTAATTGTTGGAATTATTAGTATGTTAACATTTTTTTACATTCCGAAATTAATTCTGTATATTAAAAAATAAAATAAACAAAAATAGTGAGCAGTCGTGGGATGCCTGGTAGATGTGAAACATAAAAGTTATATTATATTGGAAAAATATAGTAGGTGTGTTTTTTTGCCATCGCTATGTTATATTCGCTTCAAAATATTTTTTATACAAAAAATTGATTATTGATATATATAATGAATTGAGCTCGTTCATAGTCGGCGATAGAAGCACTAACGCCAGATCAAGAAAATGATAAAGTCCGAAATTTATTGGCATCACTTTTTAGAAAACAACCATGATTATTTCAAATCAAGAAAAATGTCATATGTAAAAAACATGATACAATCAATCATCGAATGTTAAACAAAAGAAAACTCTTCTCACTCAAATTTAAGCACAACAGTAGCCAAGTGTTTGCTTCGCTGAATGCGGCCAATATGCGCGAAACACGATCTCTATTTAGTTTTCTTTATTTTGACATTCGATGGTCTCAGCTCGCGAGATTCTAAGAGCTATCAAGGCTACCTAATAATTATTGTATTATGATGGAAGATAAGTGGAACGCAATGCTGCCAAGCTTTGAAGAAAAATGTTAAGCGATATGTTAAGCGCCGATAAACGTTTTTTTTTTTTTGGACAAGGAGATATAGCGATGCCAAAAACCACACCTAGGATGGGATATGAGGGATTTTAGGAACAAATTGATATGTATTATATATGTAAATTTTATATTCCTGCTTGCTAAAACCCGGTGCGTTGCTGCCAAACCCCATTGTCCAACGCCCATAAAATGTAATCAGTTGAACTGCATGGATAAATTGAGGTCGAGTAATGAATTCCGAGGCTGTGTGACCTCGAAAATAAATATCTAAAATCTTAGGTTTAATTGAGATGCCACGTCCCCTTTTACAATCGGATCAAGATTTTGCTACCCTGGAAATTCCATACAAAAACTTAATGGATGAGGATCACCTCTCCCCCTTTTGGAGCTTGAAAGTGAAAACTTGAAAATATGTGCTGTTACGTCTTACTCTATATTTTATTTATCTCTTAACCGATCTCCAAAGTCAATAGCATCTTTAAAAAGAGACTACATGACCTTCAAACTAATGATACAGACAAAAGCCGTTTTGTAATCGAGCCACACTAAAACTAACTGTTTTATGTGTGGTAATTTAAAATGAAAAAGTAGTTGTGTACTCAAGCATTTAGTATTCAAGTACAATGGCATGATCAAAAACCAAGTCAATAGAAAACTTAATCATTAAAAGAAATTACATCATAATAATATTCCAAAATTTTATTTAATAAGTTGAATTGCAAATTTTTTAGAATGAGGATGCTCACACAACTCAACTAAAAATATTCAGACGTAATAAGCACTGTAAAAATCACGCCACTGCGCTCAAGCGATCAAACTTGCTCGAGTGCACATATTCGCTGTTGAGTACAAATCAAACCATGTTCTTCGTGTTGGCTCTATGATTTTAATCATCGATCGTCTTCATACCAATCGTTTCGTGCTTGTTCGTTCGGCTCAGCAATGATTATTTTGATCAAGAATAAAACGCAAAAAGCAAAAATCAACGCGTATGAGTTTTTGCATAGGCTGCAAGAGAAGGAGAGAGAAAGAGCGAGGCCAAATAGAAGCAAAAGCAAAATAATTTATTAACAATGAAACACTTGTTTATTGACACTCCTAAAAAATTGTTCTATTGGGGTTGGAATTAATTTTAAAGGTTTTTTTTCGGTTTTTGAGCATTTATTTAGAAACAACGGTACAATGTATATTATTCAAAGTATTGTCCATCGTTAGCTACAACATTTTCCCATCTTTCTGGCAGCATATGGATTCCGCGCCGGAAGAACGATTCGTCTTTTGAGGCAATCCACGAATCGACCCATTTTTTGGTATCCTCGTAAGAAGTGAAGCGCTGCTCAGCCAAGCCATGCGTTATCGATCTGAATAGGTGGTAGTCGGAAGGGGCTATGTCTGGGCTATAAGGCGGGTGGGGTAGCACATCCCAATTCAGCGCCTCCAACGTTTCCTTGACGGTTCTTGCAACATGTGGCCGTGCGTTGTCATGTTGAAAAACCACTTTGTCGTGTCTTTTGGCATATTCCGGCCATTTAACCTTTAATGCTCGGCTCAATTGCATCAATTGTTGTTGGTAGCGTTCCCCAGTGATGGTTTCGTTAGGTTTTAGCAGCTCATAGTACACGACACCCTTCTGATCCCTACAAATACACAGCATAAGCTTGGCGCCATGAATATTCGGCTTGGCCCTCGATGTTGATGCATGGCCGGGTGGTCCCCACGATTTTTTTCGCTTAGGATTATCGTAATGGATCCACTTTTCATCGCCAGTGACAATACGATGCAAAAAACTCTTCCTTTTATGCCGTTGAAGCAGTTGTTCGTACATGCAAAATCGCCGTTCAACGTCTCTCGGCTTCAACTGGTACGGCACCCAATTTCCTTGCTTTTGAATCATTCCCATGGCCTTCAAGCGTTTGCCGACCTTTGATAAGTCGACTCCCAATGATTCTGACAATTCTTGAAGGGTTTGACACGGGTCTTCATCTAGCAAAGCCTCCAATTCCTCATCTTCAAACTTTTTCGGCTGGCCCGGACGCTCTTTGTCTTCCGTATCAAAATCACCACTTTTAAACCGACGGAACCAGTACTCACAAGTAGAAATCGATGGAGCATAGTCCCCGTAAGCCTCAGTAAGCGTGCGTTGTGCTTCAACCGCTTTTTTCTTCAAATGGAAGCACAAAAGTAAACCTTCCCGCAAATTGCGTTTTGTTGGAACAAAAGTCGACATGTTCACAGAGAAAAAAATATATGTTGTTTACACTTCAGTGGAATGACACATACTAAAAAATGAAGCTTAGACAATGTGCTTTGAAATGAATATAGTCACAGGTGTGCCCGATGCGATCTATTGATAGTTACGCCATCTCTTAGAAAACCTTTAAAACTAATTCCAACCCCCATATTACAAAAGCTTGGTCGTCTGACATTATTTGATTTCTCTTTTACGAAGTACATACATATTCATTGCAACATAAAACGCCAACGCTAGTTCGCTAAAACATGTGCATAAATTATGATCATTCAGCAAACTCATACTCGCCAGCACGATGCTGATTTTACTCAACGCTGAGTTTTTTGCGTGATTAAATTTGAATGAAAAATGTTCGATCAGCCAAAGTGCTCACTCAAATGACGCGTTCGCCAGCATGATGCTGATTTTATTCAAAGCTAAGTTTTGTCGAGTGATATGATGTGTGTTAGAATATTGGTGTATGAATAAATCAAGAAGATATTGAGTTTTGCAGTTCTCTCATAACTTTCTTAAATGTGATTTATGCAAAATGTTTTTTAAACAACTTAACGTTAATTTGATTAACTTTTCAATTAGCTATAATCCTTGGAAATCAGATAAAAGACACATTAAATATGGAGGAAAATGTAATGAGACACGTTTTGCAGTATTTCGTCTCAAGCTTCCAAAGGGGAAACACAAACCGAGGGAGTTAATGCTATGTCTGAGGCACCTTGTATATAATTTATGCAGTTTTAAATAAGGTGTCCCTATTTCTTTGCACATCACTGTACATACCAAGTTTCTCTATGAAAACGTGATCATCTAAGGAATAAAAAATATTTCTACAAAGTGGGTGCAGATAAAGGGCGGCTCACTCACACGTATTTATGCCCATATGACACTACGTTTTTGTTCTGTTTTTTTTATTGTATTTTTCATTTTAAATACTAACGAAAAACCGACGAAAACTAAATTACAAAAACAATTCGGCAATATGTTAGAGGGAAACAAATGGTTTGCGTAAAAAACTGATTTTTAACATTTTGTTTCTGGCTGAAAAAAATCTGTTCAAATCGCGTTCAGTTAAAAAGAGTAATTTTCAAAAATTTTAAATATGAATTTTAAGCGGACAGACGATTACGTTTTATTTTTCATTTGTATTTATAAAATAACACATTCGGTCAAATGAAGAACGAAATACAGACAACTTTCAAGAAACCTAACGAAATACGAGTTAGCTACTATGTTTTTAATAGGCTAGATTGTTTTTCGTTTGTTTTTACTTCGTTTTTCAGCAGATAGCTTTGTCGTTTACACCACTTCGGATTCCTAATATGACCTGCTCTTTCGCTCGAAAAAAATCATAAAATACACTAAAAAAACAGAAAAAAAAACTTAGTGTGATACGGGCATTACGACGAAAAATAAATTTTCTTCTTCAACAGTTGCTTATTCTCTTTGAGCTATAGTATTGTGGGCGGTAAAATGGGTGTGGCAACTTTGTATTAAACCGAACTCGTATGTAATCTGCTGCCAAAATTTCAGGTCAATCGTAGCCGCCAACAGTAATCATAAAAACTTATTTACCAAATTTTAGTCTAATATGACCAAAATCGTCTTATATGTATATATATTAGGGCGGGTCAAATTCTGGCTCAGCGAAATTCGTAAAATACATGTAATTTCAAGACTTTTTCTCCACTACAGCATATACAAATTCTGAAAAAAAGCTGTGCGGACTTTCGTAAATAGATTCATACACATACATTCATACATTCATATTTTATAATTGAGAACAAAATCTATTTACGAAAGTCCGCACAGCTTTTTTTCAGAATTTGTATATGCTGTAGTGGAGAAAAAGTCTTGAAATTACATGTATTTTACGAATTTCGCTGAGCCAGACCTCCAAAAAATTCGTCCATACAAATTGACCCGCCCTAATATATATATATATATATATATATATATATATTAGGGCGGGTCGATTTGTAGGGAGTGAAAAAATTTACCAATTTCCCTATGATTTCCTTATTCTATGGGTTATTCCATGAAAATTTGCCGACTATGGGTTATTCCATGAAAATTTGCCGAAGGAACCATACCTCTATCGTTAAAATCGAGTCCCCTACTTTTTGTTGGTAAAAAGTTCAAAAGTTACGGGCATTTTTGTCCAAATTTTGGACTATTTTTCCATTTTTTTCATGATTTTGTCTAAGAATATTACTTTCATGGCCATTTTTTGGCTCAATCCATTATTTAATTCAATTTACAATTCAAAACGAAGAGTTTAAGCCCAAATTTATCGAATTCGGTTGATTAATTCATGCGATATTGCTAAAACAAAATAACAAATAAAACCAACTTTTTGATTTTTTTTCCCTTTTTATGTTTTTTTTCTACAAAAATTCAAATTAAGAGATAATAAAGTATCTATCAACCTATTATCAAAAAAAAAAAATATTCAATTTGAGTGTAGTAAAAGACAAAATGTGAAAAAAAACATTATTTTTTCTGAAAGTCTTGTTTGCTTTCAAGTCTTGGTGTTTTCGTACGGCTCTCTAATGTCGTCGCCATAGCGCCTTCTACATTCTTTCCTGCAACTCGTAACGTAAGGTTCATAAGCTTCGTAAGTCAAAAAAATTGAGCCAAAAAAATGGCCATGAAAGTAATATTCTTGGACAAAATCATGAAAAAAATGGGAAAAATGCTCCAAAATTTGGACAAAAATGCCCGTAACTTTGGGCAAAAAATGAACGTGTAGGTAATATTTCATACGAACGTCAATTTGGGAAAAAATCTACCAACAAAAAGTATGGGACTCGATTATAACGATAGAGGTATGGTTCCTTTGGCAAATTTTCATGGAATAACCCATAGAATACAGAAATCATAGGGAAATTGTCGAAAAATAAATCAACCCGCCCTAATATATATATATATATATATTTTAATATATATTATATATATATTTTTTTTTTATTGATTTGTGGGCGGTAAAAGAGGGTGTGGAAAAATTATTTATTCCTGTATTCTTTGCGCAAGTGCAAGCAATAAGTTGACAAAGTTGTATCAAAATCGAATGAACAATATTGCATCGCTAAAATACGAACTAAAAAAAAACTTTAATTTTTATATATTAGATTAAAAACAACACCAACAACACAAACAAATACTGAGAAATATTCGTTAAACGATTTGCATCAACAAAAAACAAGATGTTGCTTTCGTGATTTCGGCACAGTTCACACAGCTAAGCGTCGCCTAAAAAGACGACTTCAACTTTTCTCAACCTGCGCAGCGCCCAATTAGATCCTGACCCAAAAGGTAAAATGGCGAGCAAATTAATTTGAAAATTTAATTTTATTCGAAGCTTCTTACAAAAATTATCAGAAAAATGCTCATAAAGTGGACAGGAAATGCATTTTAAGGGTGGGGACAAGTGCATTTTTTAGAGATAAGAAAAATATTTCATGTAATTGGAATAACTCGAAAAAGGGCTTAAATGACTTAAGCCAAAGTTTGTTCAAGTATATTAAATTAATTTTACTGAATTTTGCCTTAATGTTTGCAAAATTCTTATTTATTGTCATTGATAAAATTTTATAAAAAAATATTTATATAAGAAAAATAAATTTTTCCTAAAAATATTACATATTTTAATAACACAACAAAAATTTTTAAAACTACCTTATAGGAATAAAATAACTTGCTTTTAAAAACAATTAGTTAAAAAACTAATTTAAAATAAACTAGTTTATGAACTACTCCGAATTATATTAAGGTGGCATTCACTTCAAATTCAAATAGTTGTCATTGCATTATATATGAAGTAATTGAAAAACTACTTCAAAACAAGTGGCTTAAAAACTACTTTGAATTATATTAAGGCGGCGACTACTCTGATTTTGGCATGTTTTTATTGCAAATTTTTATTAGATTGTAAGTTTATATATATTTAACCATGCTATTTCATCAAATATTATTAACTTTAGACTTTCACTAGCGTAAATTTATGTATTTTTTCAAAACAGTAAAATAAATGATCTCTTTGATGAATAGAAATTTAAAATTTTTATGCTTTTAAATTCATCTTCAGTAAGTGGAATATTAACTAGTTTTCAATTGATTTATCTTAAAATAATTAAAAAAATAATTTAAATTTAACTAATTTAACAAGTAGTTGAAAATATATACGGTTTTTAACTGTATTATTTTAAAGTAATTAAAAAAATAATTTAAATTTAACTAATTTAACAAGTAGTTGAAAACATATGCAAACGAAAGTCAATTGACTTATTTAGCGGACATCACCATACAAAATATGTTAGTTCGTTCTATGGAAAAAAGACAGAATTTCAACTAGTTATGGTTGACAAAAAACCAATTTTTCAACTACTTTTAAATTAATTGATTTTCCTACAGGGTAAATATAGAACACAAAAATCTTATAATAAACATATAACCTAAAAAGAATAATACAGCTTAGAAAATGTTTCTTCCTATTTCAAACTAAAAAACATCGAAAACTTAAAAAATGATATGTTATAAATATATTATTATGAAAAGTTTATAAAAACACATGATGATACGATTTACTCATATTCACAGCCATTAAATGCTTTTTAAATGAGCTTTTCAATTTCTCAAATAATACTCAAATAAACGGAAACAAAATGGACATAATTGAGTTTGTTCTTCAAAGTTACAAAAAAGTTGTTGTGAATTATATAGAGAGAGATAACTGTTGTAAGCAAGTTAGCATTGTTTCTAGTTGCAAAGATAGTTAACACCTGTCATAGGTAAGTTGGTGTTAGAAATACAATCGCCCCTCTAAAGCCAAAGCCTAAATTAAACTATAATACTCCAGAAATCAGACACTTGAAAGTAACGCACATGACAACGCATAGCAACGCATGAAAGTCCTATAATGTCACACTTGAGTCTATCGTCTATAGTGGCCGTACATGTTGTAGCCCATCGGTGTGCTGCCCATGGCACGTTCTGTAGCCTTCTCAATGCTAGCATGAACGCACCGATAGCAACACACATAAGCCAAACATCACTTGAACAGTATGCGTCGAAACGCTCTACGAAAGTCTTTGTTAAAAATAGTGTAGATGGCTGGATTGAGCGCCGAATTCATATAACCCAGCCAGAAGGCGATCGCGAATGCCGAATCAGGTATGTGGCAATACGTATTGCAGGCAGGCAGCAATATGTAGAGAAAGAAGAAGGGCAGCCAACAGGCTATAAAGCTGCCCATAATCAGTCCAAGGATAAGCGTCGCACGCTTCTCCTTCTTGCGTGCTATGCGTCGTTTCTCTTTTTCGGGATCGCGTGGTTTTTGTACTTTAGGAATGGCGGGCTCTAGTTCGGTAGCTATTTGAACCACTTCGGAGGGTTTCAATACTTTCACAGCAGCCGCCTTCGATTCATTGCGTCGCTGATGATTGTTCGACTTGCGACCGAAGATCGGCTGGCACAGTCTAAATTTCAGTGGTTTAACGACTGCACAGCGACTGACCACGCCCGAATCCGAGCTCGATGGATCGAATTCGCTGACCATGTCGGTGTCGATACCCACCGAAAGGGCACGACATCGACCTGCTAGTGGCGAGACGCGTAGCTCATTCGAATTAGTAATGGCACTGGTGGTATTTGTGCCCGACGTCGTCGTCGATGATATCATAGCCGTCGTTGATGTTGTGCAGTCATTGTTGTTGTTCATGTTGGGCGGCAGCGATGCAGCTGCGCTGACGGCGTTCAGCGCATTATGTGCGGTGGCGATTGTACTGACCTTGAGTGTCTCTTTGCAGTTGGTGGTCGGCGTCAGTGTTCCTGTCACTGTGCTCAGGCCGCCTGAGTTGCCGTTGGAGTAGATAAGCGGATGTGGTTCAGTCTCAGCTGCCTCAGAAGTTGAGATATCCGATGCCAGATCACAGGTGACTGTTGGTATCTGCATTGGCAGCGTGGCGCTGTTCGGTGGTGTCTCGATGGTGGCGATCTGACGCTGTTGATTGTGCTGCAGTGAAGCGGCACCGCTCGACGATGGAATTGGAATGGTGCCTTTGCCGGCGGTGGTAAAGCTGGTCACCTGAAAAGGAAGAATTTGAATCAGAACTCTTGTCATGAAGGCAATTTTTTAGAGCAATTTTGTGGAAGAACATGAAAAATACACCACCAATGCCCACCATAGAAGTTGTTTATCAAATGAGAGTTGTGAGTGGTGTTATTTCGTATTTTCCATAAAAAGTCATTATAAATATGTCAATATGTTTTCAGTCATAGAATAATTTAAATATATCCTGTTTTCCGATTCTACCATTAATTTTGATGTGAAAATTGTGCTTACATGCTTTTCTCTTTAATCAACGCTCAATTAAGAAAACATAATGAAATGCAACATCAAGCATGTAATGATGCGAGCTTCGCTAATGGATTTTCGTTTATTTTCTATTTCGTTCTTCTTTACGCATCAATTTTATTTCATTACATTTCAGAAATTAAAAAATAATATGTAAAACATAATTATAAGGAAACGAATTTTCTTTCATTTCATTTCAGACATTAAAAATAATATGAAAAAAAATTATAAGGAAAAGAATTCAGCAGTTGATTATCGGCAATAAGTTATTCAAAGCTCGTCCTTGTTGCTGATATGCTTGTTTGTCTGTGTATTACGCAAGGATTTCCGCTTCATCAGCTCAAGGATGAGCTTTTGTCGAAGAGCAATGGCAATAATTTATTTTTTTTCTCCTTTATTTCTACTTATGAGCATACGATTTATACTCGTATTTATAATAAGCAGAAAGTATCCATCAATGCCAGGACGCTATTCAAAAACCCCTTTAACCTTCCTTTAGGCGCAGTATCTTCTTAAACGAGACAGTTATGTTAAATGACAAAAAATGATATTATATATAATTATATATATTATATTATATAAGAAGCAAAGAAGGATTGAGGATAGATGCAAGATACTACACAAGAATAACTTCAAACTCCAGACTGAGACCGAGGATGATCCAGCACGAGGTCCCTTTTTCAACTGGGTTACTTTGATAGCTGTTATGTGTCAAATGCCTTGTCCATACGACGTTTGTGTTCAGTATTCAATACGACTCAATCATGAATAGACTTACTCCTGAACAATTTTATTAATTGTGGAAATTTATTACCAAAATCAGTCATCAGTTAGAGAATGTTAAAGAGTTCTTCAACATAATTTTGGGCATTATGAGCGTACGAACCATAAAACCATCAAACCATCACCATATTTCGAACCAATTTTACACTACTTGACAGTCATCATTCAACCAGAGTACATAGAACCCATAGTTTTGAGAATATTGCTGCATTAACAGGATGTGTTCGTGAAAACCGTGAACCATCGATTCATCGCCGATCTCGAATTTTGTCGAAGTTTGAAAATTTGACCCACAGAATGGAGCATTTATAAGCTAGTCGTGGGCAACATTTGAACGAAAGAATTCTTAAACATTGAGTTGTAGGAACCGAACTATCATTCCAAATAAAGATTCGCATTAATACATTGATTTTAATGTATTTAATTTAGAAAACAAAGTAGGAAGCTCTTATTAGATCACCCTTAGAGATCAGCTGCACCTAACGAAAGGTTAATACGTGGTATATCTGCACTTTATTTTAGCATTGTCTGAAGTTTCTGAATAGCTTTTCTCCTGTGATTCTATTTTTCGTCTTGATTATATCTTTTACAGGACATACATATTAACAATATGATTAAACCTTACAATCGATCTTTGTAAGATCGAGTTTTTAATTGACTAGCTGAAATGTAGACAACACATAGATTAATGCGCCCATACAGCGAGTTAACAAAAATAGAAGGAATTCCTATAGAATTTCGAAATTTTGCAGGAACCAAGTTGAAGGATAAGAAAATTGTTCTAATTCGGTTTATATCAAAAAAATGACATGCTTATCTCCGATATAACCGAAATCGGTAACCTTTTGGTTTATTTATAAATCAATTTCGTTTTTTTCATTAAATTTGTTAAAGTAAATATATGTTAAAGTTTTTTCCTAAATGACCTCTATATTTATTATGTTGACTTCATATATTTATATATTTAAAATCGCTTATTGAGCTTAAGGTCAAAGTTAGAACAATTAATTGTTCTAACGAATCCTTCCAAAGAAACAACAACAATAAACGATTTTAAACTATCAAACAACTAGAATTTGTATTTAAAATCAAGTATGATTTAAACTATCAAACATTTAGAATTTGTATTTAAATCATATTAAGTCAACATAGTAAATATATATTTTATTGCATTCCAATCTGGGCCAATACCTTTTGCCATCTTTGTAGCATTAGCATGATTCATACACCCAAAGAAATATTGTTGTATCATTAAAAGGAGTAGCATTGTTAAATTTATTTTAAAAATTTTCGTTAATATTACCTGACTCTTATTAATAAAAAAAAAAGTCTTTAATATAAAGATTGCCATTTCTCTCAGTTACAACATGCTTGTTATTATAAAGATATGCTCCTCGTTAAATTCTTTGTATACTTATTTTGTATTAATAAAGAAAGCATCTTTCATAAAGAAAACAATGTTGTCATTACACATTGACAATTACAAACATTGTATTACTACTTTTTTAATTGTGATTTTTCTCCCTATTGTCAAAAAAATATTTATGTTTTGTTTTACTATTAACTAAACAGTCTTTAATAAGAACGGTTTTTCTTTGTTTGACAAAGCTTGCTCTTTCTCTCTTTTTGTATTTAACAACACCTATCTTGTTGAATTAAAAAGCTTTCTTTTTGGAGTCAAAAATAAAAGATTTTCTTAAATAGGCACACAAATATTTCTAATGTTACAACATTTTTTTTTTGTGTGTACCTACTATTGTCATGATACCGTCATGCTTGATACCGTCCTTGATTTCGTATCTATTGTATTATTTTTTTACATTTTCTCCGTTTATTTTTTCACTTTGCTCTGGTGTTTTTTCTTACTTTATCCTCTTTTTTTTCACCACACAACAATGAAACTACCAAACTAAATATGTATTTTTTTTTAAGTATTTTCAACAATATCTGCAACTCTTGCATCAAGTTGAAGATAATGCAACTCAAGATGGAGTTTGTCTTTTTGCGACAACTTTTGTCTTGTTGCTCCTTTATTTTTGTTTCTATCAACATGATGTTAGTTGTTGGGTTTAAGAAAAAAGTTGAAAACTTTATACTGAAGGCAAAACATGATGACTAGTTACAACACAAAAAATAAAAATAAATTTTGTAAGGTTTAGCGACAAAATGATATAAAAAGTAAAATGATATAATACTAAAAAAATTAGTATTTAATATAAATAAAAACATATAAACTATTCATTCCAAACAAATTTAAACAAAGCAGAGGGATTTGTGCTACAAAAGCACTTTAATTGCTTAAACTTTAGCCGACTTGTTGATGAGTACAAACATACACCTACTCAAAGAGCATCACATATATACGTGCCACAAACTATTGCAGACCCAGTGTGCCAAACGGAGACGTTATGAATTCGATACGGACTTACTTTTTCGTATTTTTTATCCGAAACGGAAAACGGATTGCGTTTTGCATCCGGAACTGATTGATCCTTTTTCTACTTTTTCGGATTCTTCACGGACTCGGAACGGACTTCAAATACGAATCCTTTTCGGACTGCTTAGACCAGTCCGTTTCAGTAAATTTTTTATTTCAATATTTAAAAAATGACTAAATGGTCATTCAATTCAAATATAAAAATATTTAAACTACATCGTTCCAAATTTGATAATGAAGCCAAAAATTGATAATTAAACTTCCGAACGAATTCTGTGTGTATGGAACAAAGGAAAAGGAAACAAAATATTTCTATTTTTATAATAATAAACCTTTAAAAAACAAAATTCCTTTGTTTTGTAGTTCTACAAAATGTACATTGTAGGTGCATACTATTTTGAGTGTGTACTGAAGATATAAAGTATGCAATGCTCTTGTAATATAAGATAAAATAAAAAAATTATCTCATTTATTTTTATAGTACACTTCAATTAGTTATTATAACCTTAAATATTCAAATAATACTTTTTTATGTCAAATTTTTTTGTATGTGTATGAAAGTACTTTTGTTTCCTATTAATAAAAAAAAAAATATTTGTAAAAACTTAAATTTTTATATAAACAACCAGTTCCGGTTTCGGCCGAATATTATAAAGTGGCCGAATATTCGGTTTCGGCCAAAATTCCGGTTTTGGTCGGACACTACTTATGATATAAAAAAGGTATTTAAAATAAAAATAATTTTGCATATCCCTAATCCACTGAAAATAAAATAAAAGATTTTATAATAAATTTAAGACGTTAAATTTAATGGTGAACGTTGTGACCGCTTTTTGGACGGATTCGTTACGGGTTTGAAATGTGTCCGTTGAAACATAAGACAGCGAAATGCGTACTGACGGACTCGTAATGGGTTCGAAACGGATTCGCATCCGTTTTTGTCTACATTGGGGATGCACACTGTTGCAGCAAATGTCATTAGCCATTCATGAATGTGTTTGTGGTTCGATCGCTCTGCAATTGCGATTCTGTTTTTGCTCTTAGTTTGCTTAAGTGTATGCATGTGTTTATGCACATGTACGCTTGAATGTTTTAGTGTGTATGCGCAATTGTGTGCGTGCAAATTTCCGGCTGATTTTCTGTGCAAGCGCTTGCAATCAACAGAAGTCAACTAGGCAACCAACATTTTAGCCTTCGCCACACACAAACACATAATGAAAACATACACTGTAGCAACGAAGTTTTTCTACGATTCTTGCAGTAGCCTAACATTGTTAGCATCACTTGCGTTGTATCAAAGTTCGTTTGTGTGACGTTTGTTCTTAAGAGCGGTTTTATATTACTGCCATATCGTATTTCAAATTACAGGCACCTCGGTTATATTCCTATATTTTTTATTTTTAATCCTCGTGCTTAGGTCATTGCAGACATAAATGAATTTTAAAATGAACAAAAAAGAGGCTTTAAAATGCTTAGATGCAAAAAAATACCTGCACGTATCTATGTATTGTTTCCTTTTTTACCCTGCTGTTGTAAGGTTGCAAGAAACTTACAAGTTTAGAATAACAGACCATTAGGATGATCACAGTCTGGGTTTCATACAGATTAACTTCTCGAACAAAGTTTTTGTAACATTTTTGATAAAAGAATGTTTAAACACAATTACTGCCAAAAAAATGTGCCACGTAAATTTGACCATTGACAAACAATTTTTGGCTTTCATAAAACGTTGTTCATTCAGTCAGTGTAGTTATACTATCAAAACCTGCGAAAGACTGCATATATTTCAGAAAAGCAGTCTACTTAACATTGCTTTATTTTGTAATTTTAGTGACAGACACTAAGGATCGGTATCACAAACTATACTTAAGATGTACTTAAGTTTAATCAATTAGATTTTGCTGATTAGTTCAATTATTTTGCAAAATATAATCAGATGTTAACTGTCGATAACTTAAGCTATCCATTTAACATGAAATAAGCTTTATTACTAAACAAAATGATGTTTACGAAGAGCTCTATGAACTTCGCGAACAGATTTATTTTATCAAATTAAATTTCCACCATTTGGAAGCGTTGTTCTGGCATTAAACAATTCATGATGAATTGCCAAACTATATTATATATTATATATTATATATTATATATTATATATTATATATTATATATTATATATTATATATTATATATTATATATTATATATTATATATTATATATTATATATTATATATTATATATTATATATTATATATTATATATTATATATTATATATTATATATTATATATTATATATTATATATTATATATTATATATTATATATTATATATTATATATTATATATTATATATTATATATTATATATTATATATTATATATTATATATTATATATTATATATTATATATTATATATTATATATTATATATTATATATTATATATTATATATTATATATTATATATTATATATTATATATTATATATTATATATTATATATTATATATTATATATTATATATTATATATTATATATTATATATTATATATTATATATTATATATTATATATTATATATTATATATTATATATTATATATTATATATTATATATTATATATTATATATTATATATTATATATTATATATTATATATTATATATTATATATTATATATTATAATGAGTCGAGTCGTTGATAATTAGTCGAGTCGAGTCGAGTCAAAAAACACATTGAAGCCATGGCAGAATAACCAGGTAGGGCCGACTCGGAGAGGAATGAAGTAGAAGGCAGAGGAAAGCGAGCTAGTTGTCAAAATCAGCTGTTCATCTCGAGTTTTTTTATGTTCATGTTTAGCTGTTGACGCTTCCTTGGCATTTTATAGTTATATTTACATTGTCTTTATAATATTTTCACTCAAATTAGCACAAACTTTTTACAATTTAAAAACATAATATTCTTATTTCCTTTGACGTTTTACGAACTTCTTCATTTTAACAACCACTCAACTTTTTCATTTTCCACTCTTCGTTGACGCGTGAGGGCACAAAGCGAGCCGGCCCTACCTGGTTATTCTGCCATGATTGGAGTAATAGAGAACGCCGAACATGCATCTCTTTTTCCACAATGCGATTTTGAGTTTCAGTTCAGCTCGGCTGAAAAATCTTGTATTCAGTTAAAAGTTTCAGCCGTCCGAAAAATATGTAAGTAAAAATGTACACAAATGCGAAAAAACACGTTGCCTTCTTTGAGATTAAAAAAGTTTGAAAATTTTGCAACCTCCTTATGCATTTTTACTTGGAAAATATTCATCCTTGATTAATATAGATCCATGTCAACACGTGTTATAATGTTCAATTTCAGCACTTAATTTTATAGTCGTTGGGAAGTTGCCCAGAGCCAAAAGACTAAAGGTCAGTTTGAACGGATGTTAGATTAAGTTTGATTAAATATTGTAAAGTGCAGCAAGTGCTTGGGCAAATATGTATATACATGCGTTAGCCTTGTTCTTAGTATTTGCTGCGTCGCATTTTATCACCAAACTGTAGAATATTTTATTTTTGCTTATATCCGTAGAATAGAGCTGCGTTACATAAATTATTGAAAGAAAATACTCTGTGGCTGCAGACAAAAACCATAGACAGCAGATTGCCATCCCTCAGGAATAGTTATATATACGTATGTGCATATTTCCAAGTTTAGCAGACCATCTGTTTGCCTTGAAACATGCTGCTACTTTTTTAACTCAAATAAAAAAAAAAAGGGAAATAGAAATAATATATTCACATCGACATTAAAAGCATCGTTTTAACAAAGCACAACACGGACTTTTACCAACCCATTTCCAATACTATGGGGAATACATGCTTGCAAATATAGCTTTGACCATTGGCAGAATTCGCAAAAAAAAAACACACAAGGTCACTGCAGCACTCAACAACATAGAAGGCTCACACTGACTATTTGCCTTAAACTATGCAGCGCATCACACTTTCCGGTACGCCTCCTAAACTTAAAGCTACTAAACCCTATCGCATATTGCAGGATTTATTTAATGTACACTAACAAAACTACTTTAACGTAAGCTATTTCAGTAACCTTTTAAGAATGTAAGGATGATTTAGCGTTTATGAGGTAAATTTAAGAAATTTTTTTTAAAATTTTACACAATTTTTGTTATTTCAAATCTGAGCATTTTATAGAATTCTAAGAATAGAAATCTAATCTTAAAACTTGAAAGTGTTTCCAAAAGCACTCTCTTTTTTAAAGACTCTGTCTCCCAAATAAATATTAAGTAAATTTTAAAGAGCATTACATCTGATTTGTATTAAGATTATTGGTTATAGCTTATACAATCAACTTCAGCTATGAAAAAATAAGAGTTTATTTTTAAAAGTCGTTGAAAACTTTACATTTTAACCCTTAACTGGTACACTTGAGCTGTGGTACCAGAACAAGAAACCAAAAGAGTTTATTTCTCTAATTATTGAATTCAAAACTGCATTAAATTCAATTCAAATAATTCTCGAAATTCTGTCCAAATAAAAAAAACTGTTTTTAATACGTTCCTAAAAACAACATACATTTCTAACTAAATTTGTGTTTTTTAGCTTTTTAAGTTGGTGTGGTCCCCGAGACCAGATGTACTATAAGTGTGATTTTTTTGGGGGTGCCAGTTAAGGGATAACTATAAAGTATTCTTTATCAGGTCTTTTTTTAAGCAGTTATTTGTTCTCTTATCCTTTTATAATATTATTTTTCCAACACACCTGTTCGTTGTTTGATTTTCGCGGATGCTTTTTAATGCCTCGTCTCGCTCTAGCTTTCGCTGCAAAATAAATTCGTATGTAGACGAAGACCATGATGCAGCTTGGGATGTAGAAGGACCCGAGAGCTGAGTATAACACGTAACCGATGTCTTCACTCAGCTGGAAAGAAAAAAAAGCCATGTAATAGTAAGCAAATTTTTGATAAAAGTAAAGTAAAGAAATGATAAGAAAAAAATTTTATATAGGTTTTCAATTGGCAGAGCTTCACAACAAATACATAAACATAAGCTTATATTAAAGATTTTGTTTTTGTATACGAAAGTTTATTGGAATGTTAAATATGAACAATAAAGGCTTAACAAGGCCGCTAAATTATTTTTTTTTTGTTCTGAATATTTAAAGTATATAAAACAGAAGTTGCATTAAGAGTTAGAATACTGTTTATCCAATAAAGTTCTTAATTTGGAGAGTTCTTATATTTTTAAAAACTGAGAAAATATTTTTGTGTTATATAGCAATATTTTTTCCAGTATTTTTGTTTACAAAAATGTCCGACATAGGAACCGATTTGTTAATTCAATTCAGTCTAATAAAAAATTTATATAAAACTAGCCGATATACCCGGTGTTAATCGAGAAGTTATATATCTTAGTCCAAATTTTTGATTTTTTTTTTCACCGCCAAGCCAAGCCAACTATGGCCCTCAGATTCATCAAACACCTTAAAATATAAAGCAACATTCTTGGGTTAGATGTCTTTTATCAGAAAAATTTCCTTTTTTATAGAAACATGTCAGTTGCTTAAAATATCCAAGAAATTGACACCACAAAAACTTTCGTAACTGAAACACACAAAAACCTTTTTAGTACGAAGTAATTTTATTTTTTGGTGAAATAGAAAAAAAAAATCAATTAAAAATGAAAGTGCTGGCTTTAAAAGTTAATGTTACAAAGGATTGTATAATTTTTTTTGTTTAAAATTTTGATTAGTTGTCCGTCTAATCTTGTCTCAATCTTTTTAATTTTCGTTTTCCTTCTAATTTTTATTATTTAAAAAAAAATTTAACGAATGTCTTTATTTCGCAAAAATCTTTGGTAAAAATATTTGATGTTGAAAAAAATATGCGACACCAAAAATGGTTTTTTAATGTTAATTCATATGGTATGCATAAATATAGGGTTGATTTAAAGTTTCTATCGTAAAAATTGAAAAACATTTTATATTGTACGATCGAAAAATCAAGCAATCTATATAAATAAAAATCAAATGTCGTTCGTTGGTAATTGCATCAGTTGAGAACGGCTGAACTGATTTGGATAATTTTTTTTTTTTAAATGTTCGTAATAGTCCAACTTAGGTTTTTACGGAAAGAAAAATTGACCACGCCCACTTTGCGCCCACTTTTTTTGATTTATCTAAAATCTGAAAAGGGCTGGACCGATTTGGATAATTTTTTTTTAATGTTCATAGTAATCCAATTTAAGTTTTGTCGGAAAGAAAAATTGACCACGCCCACTTTTGCGCCCACTTTTTTCAATTTATCTAAAATCGGAAAACGGCTGGACCGATTTGGATAACTTTTTTTTCAAATGTTCGTAGTAATCCAATTTAAGTGTTTACTGAAAGAAAAATTGACCACTCCCACTTTTGCGCCCACTGTTTTGATATCTATATAAATAAAAATCAAATGTCGTTCGTTGGTAATTGCATCAGTTGAGAACGGCTGGACCGATTTGGATATTTTTTTAAAATGTTCGTAATAGTCCAACTTAGGTTTTTACGGAAAGAAAAATTGACCACGCCCACTTTTACGCCCACTTTCACGCCCACTTTTTTATTTATCTAAAATCGGAAAATGGCTACACCGATTTGGCTAATTTATTGTTTAAATGTTCGTAGTAATCCATTTTAAGTTTTTACTGAAGAAAAATTGACCACTCCCACTTTTACGCCCACTTTTTTATATATACCTAAAATCGCAGAACGCCTGCGCCATTTTGGCTAACTATTTTAAAATGTTTGTAATAGTCTACAAACGTTTTTTACAGAAAGAAAAAATGGGCGTTGGACAAGGGGGCGTGGCACTCTCATACAACCCAAATTTGCGATATCGAATAGCTTTTTCGTTACAGACCGCACAGGTTCGGAATTTAATATTCGAACTCAATTTACACATTAAGTTTAACTGATAACATTTTATGTATTTATTTGTATTTATTAAATTGCGACAAGCTAGTACAACAAGATTCAACACAGAAACCTTATTATTATAGTACTAGCTTCATATATTGATTTAGATTATAATGATTAACAATTTTGCTTATAGCTAAAGAATTAAAAATAAATTAAATGTAGCAGTAACATTGTAACAATATAAATTAATGGTACGAAAAAATGAATTAAAAATGAATTAAAATTGTTTTAATTGCATTTGAAAAAAATTTGATCAAAAAGCCTACTTTTACAAAAATATTAATTAATGTTTAGAATGAGAAACAAATTAAAAGTGCTGAAAATAACAAAAATAAAATAAAACAAACATAAAAATAAGTAAAAGAAAAAGAAAATAAAAGAAAGTGAATAAAATTTATTAGAGAAAAAAAATTAATAAGATTTTTTTTTTTTTTTTTTTTAAGATTTTTTTTTAAGATTATGGTGTTGGACAAGGGGGCGTGGCACCTCCCATACAACCCAAATTTGAGATATCGAATAGCTTTTGAGTTATAGTTCGCACAGCCATGGAATTGGGTTTTCGACCACAATTTACACGTGCCGTTTTACTGATAAAATTTTATGGGCGTTGGGAAAGGGAGCGTAGCACCTCCCTTAAAACCCACATTTAATATATTGAATAGCTTTTGCGTTATAATTCACACAGCCCCGGAATTCAATATTCGACGACAATTTACACGTGCTGTTTTACTAATAACATTTTATGTTCCTCCTCCCTTGCAACCAGAATTTGCGATATCGAATAGCTTTGGAGTTATAGACCTCCACAGCCTCGGTATTCGAGCACAATTTGCACATGTCGTTTTACTGATAACATTTTATGGACGTATGGTGTGGCAACCTCCCATAATTTGCGATATCGAATAGCTTTTCAGTTACAGCTCGCACAGCCTCGGAATTCGGTATTCTACCACAATTTACACACGCCATTCAGGGGGCGTGGCACCTCCCATACAACCCAAATATGCGATTTGCGATATCGAATAGCTTTGAAGTTATAGCCTAAGAATTCATTATTCTACCACGATTTACACATGCCGTTTCACTAATCAAATTTTATGGGAGTTAAACAAAGGGGCGTGGCACCTCTCATTCAACCCAAATTTAGATCAACCCAATGCAGGTTCACTGATAACATTTTATGGAAGTTTGGCAACGGGGGCGTGGCAGCAACGCGCCGGGTTCCAGCTAGTCTATCATAAAAATTTATGATTTTTTTTTGTTTAGTTTTATTCATTTTGTATTTTTGTAATTTTGTTTGCATTAAAAGTAATGGTGTAGGATCATGACAATTTCTCAATTCGTTCCTGAGTTATACTCTAAATTAACTCTTTTAGCACTGCCACAGCAACACCAGCGCCACCTAGCGGGTGAAACTTTAAAACAATACCATCTACAGACCCAGCAGCATACACACACCAAATTTCATCAAAATTGGTCCAGTCGCTTAGGAGGAGTTCAGTGAGAAAGCCATGCGTAGAAGAATTTTATATATAAAGATAGGCTCACCGGAGCCTATCTTAAATTAAAATTCAACTTTTTTATAAATTTTTTATTTAACCCTTTTTACGGCTAGGCTAAACTAAGAACAAAACAATATTTGTACTATTTTTATAATTAGGTCAAAAAAAGATGAAAAAAACAGACCTTTGATTTTTACCTGAGCTGAAAAATTGTTTTTTTTTAATCCCCTGAATATTTTTCAACCCTTAAGAACATTGTTTTTTAAATATTTGTATCATTAAGGCCAAAAAAATATAAAAAAATTAGTCATTTATTTTTTGTTCGGTTAATTTTTTTATTTTTTCTTCGGCACAAAATCGAAAATCTAACTGACTTTTATGTCAAATATCTCTCTAAATTTATTTATGTCATGTTGGTTCTTTTTTTCATAGAAACAAATGATTTGATTTAAAAAAAAAAGTGTTGCAAAATAAATATAAAAATTACTTTCTGACGTGTCCAATATATTGGGCAAATCCACTTAATGGTTTAAAAAAGATCATTATTTTTTTTTAATAAAAATAAATTTGTTTTATTGAAAAAAATTCATAGCGCAACTATTAAGAATCTTTTATCCTAAGTATAACAGCCATATTCAAAACAGATACAAAAATACAGTCGTTTCTATTAAAACAAATCAGTTGCTCGATTTTTCAAAAGTGGTAGCGAAAATAAATTTTGGTGTGGTTTTTTCTTTTGTGTGTGTGTTCTTTAACACAGGCAAAAACATAAATATATTCAAAATGGCACAGGTACAACAATTTAAAGAAGTTCATAAAGTAAAAATGCATAGCAGGTAGTGGGGATGCTTCACAATGCCCTTTTTGGCTATATCATTAAATCTTTTTATACATATTTCTGTCCTAATTTTTTAACTTTTAAAAAAACATAAGTCGACCATTTTTCAACATGGAATGGTTATATTCTCTTAAGTAAAGCAGTCATTTCATTAGAAAGCTGTAAGCAGATACGTTATCAATATAAAATTTAAATTTGAAAATGTCAATTCAAAACCTTATCGAATTTGAACTTTTCAAAAGTTCATCTACTGAAATAGAATTCAAAGCAGCAATTCAAAAACATATCGATATTGCAGAGGAAAGTTTCGCAATATATGAAATCCAGGAACGTAGAAACTAGTTATTTCTTAGAAAAAAGTCACAATGGAGGAAGAATGTTCATCGTTTAACTAATAATTTCAATGGGATGGATATATTATAAAGGCTGCAAGAAATTTGGATATCTACATCGAAATCCGCCAAGCAAGTTGACGACCGATGAGGAAATTGCCAACATACGCGAAGAATTGCCATGTACATAAAAACCCGCAAGAGGAAGACCAAGAAAGTCAATGGACGAAATTCCACATTTACCAGCAAAAAATAGATCTTATGAATGCTACGGAAGCTATCAGTACAGAAGAACTGCCAGCAGCATTAATAGTTAAATGCAACAAAGAAAAAGCAAAAGTAAATGGCGACATAACCTCGGCAGTTTCTGTTGCTAGTCTAATTTGCAAAAGGACAGCATTTTTACTCCACAGAGTGCATATACCATAAATTATGCCACTGAGGAAACTTTGTAAAAGGACTCAAAGCCAATTCCAAAGCACCGACAAAAAAAATGAATATAAGCAAAATTATGAATACGGAATCTCTCTATTACATTCAAGAACTAGAAGTAAGGAATTTATCCTTAATCGTGCATACACTTATTCTCGAATTGGCGCAAATTTTAGTGAAAGCACTACATAGAAGGATATATTGGCTACGAGGACCGGAAAAAATTAAGATAAATTCCGAGACAAACTTTGAAATACAGTACGCTATACTTTAAAAACTGATTAAAAAATCTCTACAATAAATATTGTGAACATTTATTGGCGATTTTGTAAAAAAACCACGCTATGCAGCGAGTTTTTTCAATTTTGTCTGAAAATCAGCGTCTTTTTCCAAAATATGTATATTTACTCTACTATTCACGCTATTTGAGCGTGATTTCGCTCAGAGAGTCTTAAAAAATGTATATCTCTCTACTTTTCACGCTATTTTAGTGTGTTTTCTCTCAAAGAGCCCTAAAATATATATATTCTCTACTTTTCACGCTATTCCAGCGTGATTTCGCTCAGAGAATTCTAAAATATGTATTTTTTTCTACTTTTCACTCTATTTCAGCATGTTTTCGCTAAAAGAATTCTAAAATATGTATTTTTTCTACTTTTCACGCTATTTCAGCGTGTTCTCTCTCAGATAGTCTTAAAAACGCTCCAGCAGCGGTATTTTACGCTTGTCCTTAAATAAACACCTTTGCTTTAACGTCATAGAATTTCAAAGAGTTTATTCGAACAAGTGTCAAATTATATACAACTTAAACAGTGGATTGGTCATATCTTAATTACTCAAGCCTACTGATGTAGGAAAGAGTAGCGCCTTCTGCTGAGTTATTGACTCTTTACAGAGTTGTTGTTGTTGCCATGTTCAAAACTTACTTGAGAGACTTCACGCATTTCTAGCTTTTTTTTTATAAGAGCAGACAAGATTGGAAGAAATAATTTTAGAAGAGAGATTTTACAAGAGAGCGAAAGAAATAATTGTAGATGAGAGGATTCACGCATTTTTAGCGATAAATATTTATAATTTTGCTCTATGGGATTTAACGACAATAAATGTAGGCAATCAGTTGCCAGCAATTATTGTAGTTAATTCTCGTGAATTTTTGTTAGAGTGTAACTAAGGGCAGGAAATAACTTAACAGCTGAGATAACAGGTTGTGACGGAGAGATCTTCAAAAGGTTGAAAGTCATCCTAAATGTCTTGAACTACAAGGAAAAAGTGAACGCTGAAAAGTACGAGATATATGCAACAAAAATATTCGATTTGATTCAGAAAAAAAAACTTGAAAAAACTGGATAAAGTCCTAACGGATGGTTAACACATTATATAATATCAGTAGTTACCAATTGGAGAATTTTTTGAAGAAACACAGGACAGGATAAAAAAAAGACTATAAAAAATAGAGATACTTAAATACTTGCACAATTTCTCGAAAACGGGAAAAAAGGGCGGTACTTCAAAATATTTAAAAAAATATTCCTCGGAAATGTTAAAGTTATAAGTTATTAGCTGAAACCCGGCTCGTTGCCGCCACTCCCCCATTTCCAAACACCCATCCAATGTTATCAGTGAAACGGCATGTTTAAATTGTGGTCAAATACTGAATTCGGAAGCTGTGTGACCTATAACTCCATAGTTATTCTATAAATCATAAAGTAACTTAATCATAAAAGCCATAACTTTTGATTAGAAAGAGATATTGGGGTAATTGTTTTCACAGAAATTATTTTGGGGACTTGGCTTTTTTGTAAAAATATAACAACAACATTTTGGAACAAGTGAATTTTGTTAAAAAAATCAAAGGGGTACCTTGTTGTTTTGATGACGAAAACAATAAAATGATTTTTGCGCTTAACTGAAAGCATTTTTGCAAATAAATGCTATGTCATATGCAAGGTAGTCAGATGTGGAATTTTTACTTCATATAATTTTTGCAAAAAAAAAAAAACATTTGTTTTTTGCAACTTTTTTTTTGTGCACTTTTTGAGTAAAAAGTAAATATTTTGGAGCTTTTTTGAAAAAATTAAAAAATATGTTCACTGACCTTACGGTATAGTTCGAAATACTTTTGTGAAGAGCTTTTTCTTAACTTTTGAAAAAAAGAACGATGCATCGAAAGTCAAAACTTTGATTTTAATTCGGTTTTTTTCTCATTCTTAGGCAACGATGTCTTATAAAAAATTCTTTGCACTAAAAATTGTTGCCAATTTTGAAGATACCTGAATGTTGTTGATATCAAAATTACAGAAATTTGTTAAAATTAAACTGGCCAGAATGTATAATTGTCAAAACTTTTTAAAAAGAAAAATTTACGTTAGTTGAAAAAGGGGGAAGGGGTTAAACAAATTTTGGCGCAAAACTGGAAGAATTTTAGCAAATGAATAATATACTATATGAATACAATTTTACTTGGTTTTATTTTTACTACACAAAACAACTTTGAATCAATATTTTACTAAAAAGTCAATATTTTGGACCTATTTTGAAAAAAAATATCAAATATTATTTTCCGGCAGACGTTGTATATATACTCCGAGAAAATTTGTGTTTATACTCCATTCTTTGTATAGTTGCCAAAAGTAATCATATGAACTAAATTATGAAATTTAAGTATAATACGAACAAAACCCACCAAAATATAGCATTTTTATTTATATGTGGGTGATAAAAGGGAGTTTGGAAACGTTTTTGCCCATGGGCGTCTGCAGAGGGGGCGTGACCGATGAACATTTTTTTATATATTTCTTATTATTAAATCAAAAAAGCCGTAATTTTAAATTTAAAAATTTTAAGAGAGAAGCAAAAACCTTTCTAAAATGTAAGTTGCGCTTCAACATAGGGATTTGAGAACTTTGTGAATAAAAACGTCGTTTTAAGTTGTAGAAGTGTAATATTTTGCGAAACATGTATTTTGATAAGAAGCATCATAATCAATCAAAAAGTCGATTTTGAATTTTTTGTAACTTACGGCTTGTTTTATTTTATATGAAGATATGTATATTATGTATTTAATATATTTTGGAGAGAAAACAAAAATAATTTTTTTAGGTTAATTTATAAACAAAGCTTATTTATAAATAATTAATAAATAAATAAATAAATTCATTCATTTTTAAATAGTATGTTGTACCCGTTGCTGTAAGGCAGTGTTCAAATTACGCGTTTTTGTCGCTAACGACAGCGCTCTCACGTTTTTTTTTTCTCAGAAGCGGCTGAAAAATAGTGAATTTTGAATTTACTGAAATACATTTATTTATTTAATGTTCAGTATTTTTAAGCAGCGTTTGCGAAAAAAATTGGTAGTGGTGTCTCAATAGCGACAAAAACACGTAATATGAATACGGCCTAATAAGTACCATACCATTACCATTTCATATACCCTTGTTTCACAAACACTTTTCAATACGTATTCTTAAGTTAAAAAATTTTTCTACGAATTTTTTTCGTACTTTTCAGCCACGAATAGAATTCGTAGAATGGACGTTGTTTGGTACACATTTCAAATATTTTATTCGTACTCATACAAAAACAAAAGTATATTGTACTTTACATTTACGAATGATCGTAATACCTAGTCACGAAAAAACCCTTTTGTTCAGCTAGGGTTTGAACCGCGGTTCTTTAGCGTATAGGGCACGTACTCTTCCAGTAGGGGACGGCCACCTTACAGTCACACATGTCCTTATATTCGGTAATTGTTTGGCAAACCAGTCTGAACGATTTCAGTTGTAAATTTTTTAAACTCAACTTAAACTTCGTACCTTCTACGAATAATGAATTTTTTTAGCTGTACGGTCAACCTACAAATGAATTTTTTAGTAAACACTACGAATGTAATGAAAGAAATTACGAAGTAATTCCTACAAAAAATTGACAAATGTTAAGGAATGATATCCCTTTTAGTCGAAGATCATTCTTCGTAGCAACAGATAGCAAGGGGCATTTAATTCAATAACGGATATTAACTTTAACGATATGCAAGTATATGTTTGAAATTCATTGTAAACAACAAGATGATAAAGTTAATAGAGTAGAGGGGGGTAATGTCGTGCACTCAACTTTAAAGTTCTCGTAAAGCCGTACATGACAAGAGAATACAACGAGTAAGCATCCGATCGAAAGATAATTTGGTTGGTAACATTTATGTGTAACAATATTCGTGTAGCATAAAATCGTGTTAGTAGAAATTAAAAAAAAAATGTGCACGACACTACCCCCCTCAAAATTTGTGGGGTAATGTCGTGCATTGTATTGTAAAGGTATCAGAATGTGTGAAAAACGATAGGTAGTGGTTCGATTCAAGAAGATATAGCATTATTGTTTATTTATTTATTATTGTTAATTATAAGGCAATATACACAAGTCCGAAATATTATTAAAAAATACAATTTTACGAAAAGAAAAGTGAAAAGAGGCAATTTGCTATATGAAACACGGAAAGAAAAACAATATTTTTTCAAAAAGTGCTTGACATTGAGAAAAAATTTTGGAAAATTTTATTTTGATTGTAGCGTTTTGTTATGGCTTCACGACTCCCTTGGTACACTAGGGCAACCGCGTTTCCTTCCCCTTTCTTTTCTGTATAGTGCACGACATTGCCCCACATCAAATGCACGACATTGCCCCAAAGGTCGTTTTCAAGGTTGACTTCGACAAATCGGTAAAGAACAAAAATTTTTTCGATGACAATACATCTTTTTTTTCGGCGGAAAATTTGCTTTATGAAAACACTTACCTGGTATATTTTCCTGCGAGACAAATAATTTTTCTGATCCGATAAAAAAACACTTTCGTCGTTCCGAGAACGTGCGATTTTTAAAAAACGTCGCACATATTGCCCTTACACATGGATATTGCTAGTATTGTAAGCATGAGCTCTGTAGGTCAGTAGGCCCATACCTTACCAACGGCTGGTATATCATTTAATTTTTTATGCTAAAAAAGCCAGTGCACGACATTACCCCCTGCACGACATTACCCCCATCTACTCTATATTTTAAAAAGAATTTATGTTTTTCTAAAAGTCGGCTCGTTTTTCTATCATAAATATGATTTAAATTGGATTTTTTGTTTTAAATTTTTCATAAAAATAATAAAATGACAAAAAATTTTGCAGCATTTAAATTTTAAAAGGTTTCAGAGATCTAGGCGAGAGCAAAGCTTCTAATTCAAAAGCAAAAGAAAAAAATTAGGAAATTTCAAAAAGAGGCCAATTTTGGATCAAGGACTAATTTTTGAAAAAATCTTATAGATATCATATTAAGCAAACGATTTTACATTAGAATTTATTTTAGTCAAAAGTTTTATATGCAATAAACGTAAATAAGACACTCTATTTGAAACAAATATTTTTTATTTCTTAAGATTCACGTCATTTAGCGGCGCCCACCCATTTTGAGAATTTTTTCGGCTCTTTTCGCGTCACGTGCTTATAATAAACCAGGATTCAGAATCAAGCCTTGCAGGGAGGTTCTGGAATATGTTAAGAAAATGTATGAAACCCAAAACAGATCTAATATACAAGTACCTCTTTATTTATTCATACGTTTTGAATTTAAAAAAAATACATTTCTTAGATCATTCAAGCAATATATATGCTTCCGTGCACGATTGTAGGAACTTGCAAACTGCTCGAACTGATTCATGTTGTAAAAAGATATAAGTAGATTGGTGTCAATGCGGTGTGAGATCCGGTGAAAAATATCTACCTTAGCATGAGGGGAGCATTTCGAGAATAGCGACAACTCAAATTTTTGCAAATGATATGAATTTTGACCTTTTAAATGATATAGGCCTGATATAGGCCTCACATTATTGAATTTATTAAACTATTAAAAATGTTTGCTTTAGCAAAAAATGACTGAAATGTATTACATGAAAAAAAATTAAATAAAATTTATAAATATTTCGGACTGATACGGGAAAGATTTTTACACGATATTTAAAATATATGATTTTCTTACGTGTAAAAGCGTGTGGCATTCGGTGTAGTATGCGTATAGTTTTTACAAAATTAGTAACAAAAATCCGAGTAAATAGCATTATATAGGTTACATTTTGTTTATGTTCATTCTGGATTCCTTTATGCCTTTGGCCCCCCTAGAACAAATTATGCGGACGCCCATGTTTTTGTACTTAAATTCTCGTACTTTAAATAAATTAACTGCCAAAATTTCAGCATAATTTAGTTTATTCCTGGCTCATTTTGGTTCACTCCACGCTGATCTCATGAAAAAAGTGTAAACATTGTGCGACTACATCCATTTTTAGTTCAGTGGCCGAAAGTAGCCATACAAACTAAATTACCAAATCTTAGTCTTACACGACCAAAACCCTCTTAAGTAAAGAATTTTCATTTATTTGTGGGAGTTAAAAAGGGGAATTGACGCCCATTACCATATAAACTAAATTTCCAATTTTTATCTATTACGAACAAAACCGTCCGCAATATAGCATTTTTATTGATTTGTAATCAGTTAAGAGGAAACCCATTTTTAGTACAGTTGCTGACAGTAACAATACAAACTAAATTACCAAATATAAGTCATATACGACTCAAACCGTCTGAAATTCAGGATTTTTATTGGTTTGGGGGCGGCAAAATAGGATGTGGCAAATTGTTTTTTCCTTAATCATCTCCTACCTGAAACAAATCAACTGCCCAAATTTCAGCTCAATCGGCCCAGTAGTTTTGGAGTATGTAATCATCACACAGACAGACAGAATATTTGTATGGGAGTATGAGGGGAAATCTTAAAAATGTCATATATTTAAAATGCCGGTAGCACAGGGCCGATTTCGTGCATTCTTCACGTAAGCCACATACAGACCATACCGAACGTAACCTGAAGTTTTGATTTAAATCGGTCGACCCGTTTTTTCAGTTAGTGCATACACCAAAGTGTACACTTCTTTTATATATAAGATTATATAAATATCGATGAATATTTTCAACAAAATAAGTTTCAGTTTTTAAATTTTATTTCGTGTTATATTAAAAAAATTTTTTAAATTTTAAACATTTTTTCTAATATAAGAGACGTCCCGTAGTGTCTTTTGGGAAATTTGACATCAGAATTTAACAAGCTATAAGTTACAACGATGTTATCACAACTTACGCAACAATGAAATATATTTTCAAACATAGATAAATAACTAATGTGTAATATTCCTTTAAATAACGAGCCAAACAAAGCCTATGTTTTGTGTTACTATTTTATGAATGAATGTGACTACTGGGACACTAAATAATGCAACAACCATGCTTACCTTTATTAAAAAAAGTAGGAAAAATATTACAAATTGTGACTACTGGGACAGGTGAAAATAATAAATTATTTTAATCAGTTTTGTTATTGTTTTAAATTGGGTTTTAAATAATTGATGTTATTTATATATCTTTCTGTAAAACATAAAAAAGAAATCAGAGATATGAAAAAATTACCTAATTAATATATTATTAAAAGAATATGTTGTCATATTCTCTAAATTGTTGAAATTTTACCAACATTGTTTGTAGTAGGTTTCTAATATATTTCATCATTTGCATTAAAACTACTGATTTCTTAGGCAAGGTGGAAGACAGCATTTTAGTTTTTACAGCTGCTTTCTGTGAGGTATTTTAGCATTCGTATGAGACTAGATGTAAACTGTTAATTTTTTCTACTAACCTTAATTTTTTCTTTTTGCTTTGCTTTTTTGTGCAATCTTTCTATTTTCTTTCTTAATTCTTCTAGACGAGAACATATTGGAACAATATTTGTCGTATAAAAAAAATTGTTGGTAAATTTTTTCAGATCTTTTTTAAAGTATAGGTATTTATTTTTAGCCTTTTTACTTTATTTATGATAGTTAGTGGAAAAAAAAGTTTTTCTCACTTCCTCTTTTAAGTGAAATGCCCCATAACTTTTCTTATGGCGTTGTCGTTTCTTGAAAAATTGTTGCATTTGAGAATTCTACATTTGTTCTACTTTTGAGGTCAACATTTTCGAAAAAAGAACACGATTCAATTTAAGAGATCACTATTTTTTTTCTCAAGAGGGCGAATTACAAAAAAGAGCAGAAAAAATTTAGCATTTCTTGGAGAAACAAAAACGCCATTTGTTTATTTTTTCTTTTATATAAAAAAAAGTTGAAGTGGGAAAACTGATAAAAATGAATTCAAGTAGTGGTGAATAAGTTGAGTTTTTGTTATGTTTTGAGCAATAGTTTTAGACTTTAAGGAACGAAACTGACTTCAAATTCATGTTGATTAACCATACATTAGAAATAAGTAAAATTATTCATCAGTTTTTTCGCAGACATAAATCGAATGGAAAAAATTCGTTTGAATAGTTTTTTACACCTTTCAGAAAACTTACCTAAAAATAATATTTCTTCAGCATCGTGTCGGTCTATTTAAATCAAATTGTGCACAACATTCTATTCAACGTGAACTAACCAACACCAACTGATTAAACTTGAAACGTGTTTTACTCGAAAGGAAATTCTTCAAAGTGGCGGAACTGTTTGTTAGGCAAACTTTCATGAGCTTTCGACTTGTTGAGTACAGTTATTTAAAATATTTTTAAATTATGCAAAAGAAACCTAAAAACAAGATACTTTTTTGTAGTTGTCCATTTCACGTGGAGTACTTCATAGTTAAAAAAAAAATAAAAAAATTGTGAAAAAACATAAAACATTAATATGTAAGAAAAAAAGGATAAAATGCTGAGGTGGACCAAAGTAAATGCATCCCAGTAGCGGATGGAATATATTCCGAATATATGAAGCATCAATTACCTTGTAATGACCACTACTTCTGACTATATTACCTTACTATCCATAAAAGGCCTTACATTTAACATTGAATGAGACAGGAGGTAAGTGATCGCCTCCCTTCAGCATTACCTAGAAGTTATGGAGTAACATACTACTTGTATGAAGTTATAAAAATCACAGCATTACTTTTCCTTGTATGCTACATTACAGGTAATGAGGTATGAGTTAATTACTTCTGCTATATGCAGACGCATTACTTTTTGAAAAAAGTAATGCTTCCTTACCTGGTAACTTATTCTGTATTAGTTCTATGGTAGCCACTGGCAAATCCGCTGCTGGGATGTTATGATAAACGCTGTTTTTGACGCAGTCACAAAATACATTTTTTGACTTCAGCAATTCCATTTTAAATGCACTGGCCGTACGGAATGACCATATCTGATTCAGATCATATTGTGCACAGAGCATTGCTGACGGATTTAAAAAAATTTATTTGGAAAAATAAGTTTAGCATGATTTGGTGCACAAAATTGATATAACCTCAATAACTCAAACACTTCTTAACCGAATGCTGAGTTTAAACTAATGTTAGAAAGGCAATTAAACGGACTTTAATTAAAAAAAATTTTTAGGAAATTTCTGAGTTTGGCGTTTCGATCCCTTGCGGTACTGTAATTGATTTCGAAGAACACCATTTCAAGGTTTTACATTTTTTTTTCTTAAATCTGGCAAAACTACTTTTTAAAAAACATAGAAATTAAGGTGGGGACCCAACAAATTAGTGAGAATCCAAACAAAAATTTAAATAAAAAAAATTTAAATTGTTTAATAGCTAATTTTACCAGCATTACGAAAAAATTATTTAAAACTTAAATAGTTATCTTCGAACTCCTTCTTCGAAAACAATTACTTTACCGCAAGGAATGGAGCCCCTAACCAAAAATATTTCCCAATACAATTTTTAGATTTAATTTCGTTTAATTTCCTTTCCAATTTTATTTCAAACTTAACGTTCGGTTTAGAAGTGTGTAAGAAATAAATTTTTCTAAAAATCGATTTCTGACGTTTCTGCCGATTTTTGTCAATTTTGAGCACTCCGTAACTTCACCAAGAATCAGAAAAAATTTTCTCAACATACAAACATACGCCTCAAGTATAGTGTGTATGCAAAAAATAATTGTTCTTATTTTGTTTACACTATTAGTTTTAAAATGTATTTTACTTTGGTATTAAACATAAATTAAAATATTATTTAAAAAACAAAAATTATAATTATATTTAATAACAAGTAGATTCTTTTTGAAAAAACGTAAAATTTTTTCAGATCATTTGCCAAATGGGACTAAAATTTGCAGTTCTATGTTTTTATATTCAATAAATTTATTTGTAGGATTGATTACCTTCCTAAATAAACCATTAATTGGTTTTGCAGTACAAAAATTGTCCAAAAATGCAATTCCGGGGACGCCAAAATTGGTTCAGATCAAAAAAAAAAAGAGTATACCAATCGAAAGGATTTTTTATATACTTTTTAATTTTGGTACCGAAATTGGTTGTCAAATTTTTCCTATGCAAGTCGATACACTCAAGTAGGCACTATTGTATTTAATACTTGCTTTGATTAAAACTTTTTTCAAGAAGCTGTTTAAAAACAATAGGCAAATATTAGTAATAGTTTGATAAAAGGGTTTAAGGACAGTTTTAACTCTTTGCGGCACAAATTTTAATTATCAGATATATGTTTTGCTTTTTTTGTGAATTCATAGTTGTTCAGTTTTAGTTGTTGCAAGACAAAACATAATTAATCATTTCTCATTGCTACTCGTAATTGCATTACATATCATTATATAATTACTCATTTTTACACTACGTAAACGTGCTTGTTTTTGCATATATATAAAAAATAACTTGCCGATAAAATAAAACAATTGCAAAAAGACTAATTCAAATTTCAGTAGCTTTCAATATTAATTTTCTATCCCCTATGGGCCGTGGAGCCACTGTCTATAGGCAGTGGCGGATCCAGAGTGAAATTTTGGGGGTGAAAAATTTCTGAAAATTTCTTTTGCATTTTTTTAACAATTTTTGGTATTCCTTATTTTAAGAAAAAAAAATATTTCTTTTATTTTTTACATAAATTCACATATGTAATTATTTCAAAACTTAAAATTAAGGCTTTGCTTTTTTACCATACTATAAATTTTCATAGTGAGATTCTATAGTTTCCTATTTTTGAAAATTTTTCGACCACAAAGTTTAGATTCAAAGCTATGTCATACTGAATATGAAGCAACGCCAAATCGTTGCTTTTCTCAGAAGAAAAACGTTGAAATTTTTTCTGATCAGTTGCAAATGCATGAAAACAAAATAGGTATGTCAACATTTTTGATGTTACTCTCTGTACGCTTTTTAGATTCTGTCTTTGCATTAGCCTTTAGCAGATGTCATTAGATTGATATAATATATGTATTTGGTTGCTGTACATTAAGCCAAAGCGAATTAAAAATGTAAACTACAGTTTTTGTTTCGATTTGACTACATCTGTCTTCCCTAGTATTTCCTTAAAAACAGGAGATTTTTAAAAAAATTATTTAATGAAAAAATCTTAAGGGCTGGTTCGGTTAGGAAAAAGATGAAATGGAGCAACAAAAAATATCGTCCTTTTATGATCCCATCTTCTTGCTTTAAAATATCCTTAAAGATGACATAAATTATACAGAAGAATTATATTGCAAAGTTTATTAGCTAATGCCAGCACTTTATTATATTCATATATATTTAAAATCGTAATATCTTCAAAGTATGAGCCTAATCATCTGATAATAGGATAATCTTGATGTTTACGTGAAAATTAAATACGAATTTATTTAAAATTGCAGAAATATACATAAAAAGAGAGATAAAATATTTTTAAAAGGATAGGAAAATCTTTATTAAAAAATTAGAATAGTAAATTTATAAAATGTAATTTTGAAATATGAGGGCCTACCGTAATCCAACTTTTTTTAACAATTATTCAAATTTTCCTAAAGACTTGCCTTATTTTATTCAATTTTATATATCTCAACATCGATAATATAAAGTGACTAATATTTTAATACTCGTATCTCAGCTAAAGCAAGTTCAGCTATTCTCATTAATACTGCGATAAAATTAATTTTCAAAAATATGTTGTTTTAAATCACCTTCCGCAGTTTGATAATGGGAAAAAATCGTGATGAAATTTTTTATTATACATCATTGCACTGATGTTTTCTATTCTATTCATTACAAATTTTTTTAAAAATTGTTCAAAAAATATCGTGCTTTTTGCTCCATTCACGCAAAATTTTGGTGCATTAATGTATGGCATTATATCTTTTGATTCCCACCGAGCCAGTTCAGTACAAGGCTATTTTTTAAATATAAAATTGCTCCAGCCTTCTGTACATACTTAATAAGCTTAATTTATGCATTTTATAATAGAATCCTTGTTACAGAATTCATATTTTTTCCTTCAGTTGGCCAAAAAAGCAATATTTGCTTAGTACTCGAAAAAGAAAGGGTAAATGATTATTCAACGTAACAAAATCAGCACCATATCATGTCAGCAAGCCAGGAACACAACTTAAAATTATTAAAGTGATATATTAAAATTACTTTTTTAAGAGATTTGTGATCTTGGGGGGGGGAGGGGAATTTCCCTCTTTTCATCTCCGTGGATCCGCGCCTGCTATAGGCGCCATTCACAACTTTGTCTATACACTCTTACGTAATAGTACAAGCAATTACTAACAGATGTTTGTAATGATGTACACATGACATATGTACGTACATCTCTACTGACCACTATGAAGAAAAGAGTTAGAAATTTTTGGACTGAAATTACAAATGCTTCACTTTCACGCTTTGCAGTCAGTGACTATTTCATTGTCTAAAGTTTGGGCTCTAAACGATCTACCAAAAATACTAAAAATAATTGTAAGTGACAAGGATATTTTGCAAATGTGCCAAAACCCAAATTTATTTTAAGGTACTTAATTTTTTCGTTAGGAAAATTAATAATCGTAAGTATCTGTGACAAGAATCAGGAAACAAATAGTCTGAACGATATTTCTTTTATTCGTACAAAATGTTGCCGTCTTAAAAGTGTTATCGATATCTGCTGATCAAGTGCAAGTCTAATGTTGCTAAAACATCCGACCAAGCTGCATGAACGTGCTGAAATCGTGCTACCGTGGAACTGTATAAATCAGCAATGTTAACAAGCTTAAATTTAATGTGCAGGCAAAATTGTGTCCTTGCGCGAGTGGAGCTTCCCTGCCTTTGACGTATTAAGAAGTGGTTTGTTTGAAAGTGATTTGTATATAATTTGGAATATTTAATTTAGTGGATTGTTTAAGAAATTGAGTTTGTTTTTATTTCTTTTTTGATAACGTTAAAAAGGCACTCGTATAAACATGCATTCAAACACACACAAGCACACACATAAAGCGGTACACGTACTCGCAGTCAACATATTCAAATTCAATTTGATTATTTTTGCTAGATTTGCTAGCAGCGAGTACGGGAGTCTGAGCGATTAAATATACATTTGCATAACAGACAGACATGCAGGAAGACAGACAAACACGCAAAGAGACAAACATACAGAAATGTTTCATTTACAAATACAAATATTAAGAGATTCACACACACTGATGAAGCAGCGGCAGCAGCGAAAACATTTGTGTAACAAAACGGCGACGTAAAGGACTGCTTCAACAACATACAAATGCATACACCGTCACATTTTAATATCGTCATATACTAACACATACTAACATATTACGACCAAAGTCAGCACCGACTTAGATTGCAACAACAACAATAAAAGCAACAACATCTACATTTTCACCAACAACCTCTACGAATGAAACAGAGAAGCAGAAGCAATTTAAACTTAAATGCATTTCGTGGCTTTGAGGCGGAAGCTTGTAGAAGCCATCAACAAGATAAACATTGAACGCACTGAAAGCGATTTTGACTGTATGTTGTGGCTGCATGTTTGTCATTGGAACTATTTTAGAGAAACATTTTTGGTTCATTCTTAAGAGTTTGGTTTTGTTTTCAATGCCATTATTTTTCTTTTAAGGACATTTTTGGACACAATGAATGCAATGTGTCGTCAGGCATCGGATTAAGTTGATGGATAAGCAGAGAGAAATGTTGTAGTCAGCATTAAGTTAAAATATTTTTCTGTTCTATTCTTATTTATGTTTTCTATATATGTTTGTTCGTTAACATTTTTTTTTTAACCAATGACTGTTCAAAAGAGTTACGTTCTATTCGCTTCCTTTTCTATTAACTCATTCCTTTAAATTATTATTCTCCTAGCTCTCTTTCATTTATCATAATCACTGAGCCTTCAGCTGGAATATTTGACAGTCACACAAACACACTCATACAATATAACTACGTGTAGCAACGTTGTTGAAAACCTAAAAACCGCATCATTAGAACAGAAACAACAACAAAAATAAACAGAAACAGCGACAGTCTGACAGCTAAACTAACGCCAATGCATCATTCAAACGCCAAACCGATAGTGGTAAGAAGATTTATTATCTTTCAGGATAGCAGCTGCCAGTTCTGGAGTGCACAAACATTGCAACAAATGTCAAGGAACAAACATAACAATAGTACAGAAAAAAATCAAGTCTGTAGGAGTCGAGTGAGTTTCTTGAAACTTCAATATTTGTGGAGTTTTAAAAATTTGAACGCTTCCATTAGAAACTTCAATTTGTAGTGCAGATTCATAGTGGTTTCTATGAATATGGCGTGCTTAAATTTTAAACTCGGCAGACAAATCAGATTTTGTAAAATTTGTAGAGCTTTCAGCATTCTGATAAGCAACTTTGCATGTGAGGTAGGTGAGGTTATCACCTGATTTGGCTTCTTTTCGAAATTGAAGTTTATTTTTCAAAAGAAAATATGTTTTTTTTTATGGTGGCTTCAAAATAAAGCCTTTTATCGTGAATCGAATCAGGAGAGGCTGCTGATTATATACTTTTCTATACCAGTCATGCTTCTTTATGGTCGTTACAGTGTAAAAAATCTATTATGTGCACTTTGCATGGTGATATCTAAATAATAAAAACAGAATTTGGAATTTTCGTCGCATTGATGCTCCTTCTTTAAATTGTCGATTGAATAAAAATTCATTCTTCAATTTTTCATAAACAATAACTCGTTTTATTTGGATCTTTACGATCAAAGTGCTAATCTAGAAGATTGTCGTCGTTATTAGACTTTCACGAGTTTTTTTCTACAAAATTTAAACGAAATTTTGTTAAAGAAAATAATAACTTCGTATTTTATTCAAGTTAGCCCAAAATTCTAAAGTTTATACCGTAAAACTATTGGCTAGATAATAATTTTGAATTTTTTTGCTTTATTTGATTACCAAATCAGACGATCCTTTCGTGAGTTGTGATCTACAAAAAATTAAAAAGAAACTTATTCATAGAATCTAAAAAATTTTTTTCTAAAAAAAACATCAGAGATTAATAATGGCTACGGGAACACTTCTAAGTTGTTGTCGACTTATATCGAGGTGCGTTTATGGCAATAACATTAATTTCTTAAAACTAAGGCAAAATACCACCTCCTAATTTAATCAGAATTTTAAAAGTAAATTAAACTTAATATATAAAAAATTAGCATTTATCTAATTTCTAAATTAAAAACTTTTTAATAACTTCAAAGCAAGCCACAATTATTTAGAAATGTAATTAATACATATGCTATATTTATAATATAATTGCAACAAACATTGAATGAATGTTGTAATAAACATTTAAAAATGCATTTTTATTTGAAAAAAATTAAATAATAAATTATTAAGGAATATCCCATTTGCAAGGACTTGAAATTTTAAATAGAGTATGATTTAAATCAAAAAATTTCAATATTATGGCATTATCGTTACACTCAATTGATACTGAAAAATTGTAATGATTTTGATCAGTAGCTCGTTTTTGTAACTCGTAACGATCGCAGTTACCGATCCATTTTACCAATATGACGTCACTCTGGCGTAATTCTAACCTACACTGTTTATGTAAGAATCTGAATCGATTTCTGTTCGATTCGTTTGTTTCAAATCGATAAGCTGTCACATGTTCCGATTTCACTTCAATGGAATCTTCAAAAAAAGTGTTTGTATAAGAAAAGCGAATCGGTAAAACTTTAAACTTTTCTTATTCACTATGCGGCAAGTGAGAACTCTACCAATTTGTATAAATGACAGTAAATTTGTGTATAGCTATATGAAATAACAAGTACTCGCAACTTATATTCTAAGACGGGTACTTTCGCTTAGGTTATATTTTTTACTTATTAAAACATTTTTGTTTATCTTAAAACGTTTTAGTTTTCAAGGTAATGCAATTTAATATGAATTACTTTTTACATAAAAGAAGGAAATCTAATAAATCAAAATATATGTCAGAGTAATGCAAAAGTACCCGGTTACAAAGATTTGACAAGTTTTTTTACACATCACTTAGTGTCAAATTATAAACATTCATAATAGTTGAATATTTCCGAAAATATAACTACACTTCGATATTACATATTGAGTTTTCTTAAACTTCACCTTTTTTAACAACAAAGAGCATCACCTTTTTGTTATAAAATTTTGGCGTCGTACATAAAATGAAATAAATGCAAGTAAACAGCTGCTTGTCATATGACTCAATTTCACAACGTTTCTTCTCGATTTTTGTTCTTTTTCATCACGGACCGAATATTTACCGATTTCAACGAGCAGAAGCATTACGAAATCGGTAACTAGGAATCAATATCGCATCACGTCACAAAAATTGGTAACTTGCCGATTTTGTTACAGGAACGAGCTACTGGTCTCTATTGATTCGTATTCTCTCTTAACTGTCTAAACCGAATAGCTTTCATAACTCTCCACAGCCAGCTGAAAAATTTTGTCAGCTGTCTAATGTAATAAGCATATATTTTTTATCAGAAATGCATAGATTTGTATATTTAGCTTAGTCAAATGATAAGTTGGGTGCTTTTGTCCAAATATTTAAATATTAGCAGCATTTTCTTATTTAAAGAGATGCTTTTAAGTTCTTAGAAAATAACGGTGGGTCAAGCAAGATATTCTTACTTTAAAGAAATCCTTAAGTAGAATCAAGAAGATATTTTCAGTTTTTTTGAAGTAAAAACTTCTTTAGGCTCGTTGAATGATTTTGGTAGAGGGTAAATCTTTGGTTTCCGTCATCCTCATCGTCATTTTGCGAGTAACTCTCGTCATCAATACAGACAGCGAGTGGGTTTTTAAATGACGCTCTTGGATCTTGACTACAAGGCGCTCAGCAAATGTAGCAAGCAACCATCAATAAGTTCCTCTGCTGACACATCATTTTTGATGCCACCACACATAGTACAACTAGACAAGGTAGTGTTAGGGCTGAATTTGTTCTCTTAATTAGTGACCATAACTGTCAAACTCAGCCATTTTGGTATTTTGGCCAATTTTTGCTTTCATATTGCATTCTCATTGGTTGCATATTTTGTATAAAATGTCAACTTCGTTTTGACAGTTTCGGTCACCGGTTTTCCGCTTTAACAGTACCTTGTCTAGTTTTGCCATTCCACCACTTGAGATTTTGCTACCAGGCAAACAGAAAGCATAGCAAGCAAAATACGGTTTATTTCCTGACGCCGATTCGTTCATCCCCTCTAACGTTGCGCAACCGCTGTGAACATTTCCATTCTCACTGCGTTGTTGATGCAGATTTGAAATGTAATTGTTGTTGTACAGTTAAGGTCTCTATCCAGCTCTCAAGTAATTACTCAAGAAAAAAGTTACTTAAGTTTCTTGAGTGTAAAAAAGTAGTAGACAAGTAATTTTGACGGCGAGAGTTTTGACAGTTCCAGCATTGTATCACTTTGTATCGAAAATTTAGGCTGATTTGTTTTCATCAAACATTGAAATAAATTTGTTGCAATAAATATTGAAATAATTCATTAAATGAGTAATGGCTGAATTGCAAAGGTAAGTAATAGATAAAAGCGTTTGTTTACATTTTATTACATTTTGTTTACATGTTGGCAGACCGCTTCTTCCGGACAGCTTTCGACCGCTTCTCGGAAGACATCTGCCCCTCAAAATTGACTGCCTCTTCTTCTCCCTCCGTAGAAATGTTCATGTGCATGTCTAAAATATTCTTTTATTAATTTTAAATCAATTAATCAATGATATCAATAAAATTATTTACCTTTGAATGTTGGTTGCCAAAATTTTACTTGAAGTAATAATATAAGTTGCATATATTTCTTGACATTCACAGTGTTACCGTTGTCACTTTTCAATGAAAAAAAAGTAGTAAGAACAGAAAATTTTTCTTACGAGCTGGATTCTCTTTCAAGTAATTTTGACAAGAAAAAATTACTTTTCGATTACTTTTCAGATTTAAGGTCTCTATCCAGCTCTCAAGTAATTACTCAAGAAAAAAGTTACTTAAGTTTCTTGAGTGTAAAAAAGTAGTAGAGAAGTAATTTTGACGGCGAGAGTTTTGACAGTTCCAGCATTGTATCATTTTATATTGAAAATTTAGGCTGATTTGTTTTCATCAAACTTTGAAATAAATTTGTTGCAATAAATATTAAAATAATTCATTAAATAAGTAATGGCTGAATTGCAAAGGTAAGTAATAGAGTAAAGCCTTTGTTTACATTAATTAATAACGTGCGTGATTTGTAGTGATAATTTAGTTTCGCTTTTAAATTGTGGAATATTCCTGGCTGGCATGGAGTTAATGGAGGAGGAGGAAGAGGAGGAGGAGAAAATAAAGCGTCGGCGAAGTCCCAGGTATTGGGTGAACCCATACCTAAAGGATCGGAATCAGAAGGGGAGGTTCTTTACTGACTTCCAAAATTTGCAAAGTGCACCACAACTATTTTGTGAAAATTTTCACATGTCGCCTGCAATTTTTGACAATTTATACGAGCTATTCCTTCCCCACTTGGCTCCGAAACGGAACACTAGGCCAAAAGATTTTATCCCTGCCAAGGCCAAACTCGCCATTGTTTTAGAGTAAGATTTTTAATATCTTTTTTATAGCATTTACATCACATACTATTTTTAGATATTTAGCATCTGGTGACTTACAACGTCATCTTGCTTCCTGCTATAGAATAAGCAAGCAACACTTCGGCAGAATTATTGATCAAGTTTGTGAAGCGATATGTATCAGTCTTCAAAACGAAATACCTCAATGGAATGAAGGCATGCTTTTGGAAGCCGCTGATGGCTTTCGGACTCAGTGGAATTTTCCGAACTGTGTCGGTGCAATCGATGGGAAACATGTCAGCATTGTAGCTCCTCGAAATAGTGGTAGCATATTTTATAACTACAAGGTATGTTGAATATAAAAATGAAGTGATTATTGCTGATCTTATTTATATACAAATTTATTTTAGGGATTTCATTCCATAGTAGTGTTAGCCACTTGCGACGCCTACTATAAGTTTACGTATTTGGACATCGGCGCGTTTGGTAGCGAGGGCGATTGCAATATTTTTAAAAATTCTAAATTTGGAGCCAGTGTTATAAATGACACCTGCCCTTTTCCTCCAGATGCTTATGTGCATGGAAAAAAACTCCCATATTTCATCGTTGCAGACGACGCCTTCCCGTTAAGCAAGCGGATGATAAAACCATTTAATTGTAAACCAATTATGCCTGAGCAAAGGATTTTCAATTATAGATTAAGTCGTGCAAGACGATGCATTGAGAATGCTTTCGGCATCTTAAGTGCGAAATGGATTTGTCTAAAAAAGACATTATTTTGCAGTCCTGATCGAGCACAAAAAATTGTTTCAGCGTGTTGTTTGCTGCACAATTTCTTGATCAACAAAAATCGCGGCAATTATTGCTCAGCAACGTTCTCAGGATATGAAGATTGCGATGGAAACTGGGTGAACGGAGAATGGGAAGCTAACGAGCATCGAGAAGGTTCAATGATGCAAACTGACCTATCAACCTATCATGGCAGGTCTTCCGATTACGGAAAATATATTCAAAAAACGCTAGCTGAATATGTAAATTCATCCACTGGGTCTGTTCCTTGGCAAAACAAAGCAGCTTTTCTTTAGTACTTATAATAAAACACAAACAACATTATAAAACTGAAATATATTTATATAAAATATACTTATTTCTTATGAATTTTTAATAATAACTAATATATATTTCCTTATATTTCAAAATGTTAACTATTAATAAATTTATATAATAAAAACATTGTAATAATTATGATGATGATTATGATTGATGATGACGATGATGGTAATAATAATAATAATAATAATAATAATAATAATAATAATAATAATAATATTAATAATAATAATAATAATAATAATAATAATAATAATAATAATAATAATAATAATAATAATAATAATATTAATAATTCTAGTGAAATTGTGATAATAAAAGTTGTTGTTGTTGTCCTTTTGCAAACATACTTGATCTAAATAGCTCGCAACTAAAATCATGTTATAATAATTACAACTGGCCATATAAAAATTACCTATTAAATAATAAATCATAACCCATTATTTATTAATTTTTTATTTAATATTAAAATAAACAAAAATTTAAGAATTCAAACAAAACAAAAAAACAAACATTTTAGTGTAGACACCGTACTGCACATTATTCTTCAATATTTTGTTGGGCAATTTTTGCCAACAAAGACGCCGAAAACTCAAGGCAAGCTGCATCAGCTACCCTCTTCGGCAGCTGTTTAAGCATCCACTCGATACTTCCTAGTGCCTCTTTAAATGGAGACTCAGGTACCCTTTCCTCACGATTACTAAGGATGCTTTCCTGCTTTTGTAGAAGATTGTCGAACCTCTGCCACATTTCTGCTTTTTTTGACGTGCTTGGTCGGCTGTCTTCAGAAGTTAAATTCTCCTGGGATATGGTCTCCTAAAAACAAAATAATAAAATTTATTACATAGCTAAATTAGTGAAAATTTATTACATAGCTAAATTGAAGACATGAGTGGATGAAGGTGATATGTCGAAGTTATCTAGTTCCAATAAAATTGAGTTCAAACTTTCACATATGTTTATTCCGAAATTACTACTAAATCGAGCTTTGTGAAGTAGTTAAGTTCTAAAATAGCCAAAACAATTTTTAAAATGGTTTGCATGCACATAAGACTTTCATCTATGCGTTTAACACCGACGATCCGAAAATGCGACATATCACCTTCACCCACTCATGTCTTCAAATATCTTTGTGTTTATTTTCCTATCCAACTATGTTAATGGAGCGAGGTATGGCAGGCTAGTGTTATTGGTAAGCGACTCATGCTCAACCATACTTACATACGTATATACCGAGCAGCGATTACTTCCAGGTGATACTGGTGATGCTTCACTTTCCGAAACAGGAGTCGTAAAAGTCCTGTTAAATTTCACACATTATTTCACACATTTACACTTGCATAAATTCTACTTACTTTCTTTTTTTAGAGGTGCTAGGCAAAAACGACAGGTCTTCACCAAACTCCCAGTCGACGCTGTCGTCGACAGCTGGTTCTTCCAGTGACTGGCCACCTGCGCTATCACTCTTCTTCTTCCTTGCTACTTTGGCATGGTATCGGTAGCTTTCCCTCAATGCCGTCCATGCCGACTTACATTCATTTTCTGTATTAAAACACAATTAGTGTATATGATATTTTAGAAGGTTATGTTTACTTACCTGGTTTGTCCAAGATACCAGCTATGGTTCGCCAAGCCTGGTCAACCGCATTTTTATTGCTGTGGTGGGTGTTGGTTATGTCCCAGATGGCTGGCCACTCCTTCACCTCCCTCGCTAGCCAATGTTTTTCGTCCTCGGAAAAGTTGGCAGACCGCTTCTTCCGGACAGCTTTCGACCGCTTCTCGGAAGACATCTGCACCTCAAAATTGACTGCCTCTTCTTCTCCCTCCGTTGAAATGTTCATGTGCATGTCTAAAATATTCTTTTATTAATTTTAAATCAATTAATCAATGATATCAATAAAAATATTTACCTTCGAATGTTGGTTGCCAAAATTTTACTTGAAGTAATAATATAACTTGCATATATTTCTTGACATTCACAGTGTTATCGTTGTCACTTTTCAATGAAAAAAAAGTAGTAACAACAGAAAATTTTTCTTACGAACTGGATTCTCTTTCAAGTAATTTTGACAAGGAAAAATTACTTTTCGATTACTTCTTAGATTTATGTATGAAAATAAGCTTTACTTGAGAGCTGGAAACAGGCCTTTATGTATGAAAACAAGCTTTACTTGAGAGCTGGAAACAGGCCTTTAGCAGGAATTTTTTTTAGACTTTTTTAGCTACAGTCGGCATATGACAACTGATTTTTTTTAGATAAGAGTTTAAATCAATTTTTGAAATTTTGTATAAATGGCTGAAACTATTTCTTTTAACTAAATGTACTACCATATCAAAAATATATATACATAATTCATATCATTTTTTGAAATTATTTCATTATTGAATTAATTTAAAAATTTAAATATTTTTTATACCTTTTTATATAATAAAACAATATACATGCACGCTATATATAGTTTGTGTTGTGTATTTAAATAAGAATATATAAGAAATAGATATAGTATATAAATTATATATAATTTAATATAATAAATATACCTAGACAGTTTAACCGCCTAGTGTTGTAAATTGAAAACGCAAACCAACGGCAAGCAAGACACGAGAAGCAATGGAATTTTTTATAAAAAAAGGTGTTGCTTCTCGTGTCTTACTTGTCGTTTGTTTGCGTTTTTGATTAACATCATCAGGCGTTAAGAAATAGAACGCTTATGATAAGCAGACTGCAGTAATTCAGTTACAACTGTAAATATAAATTTATTTTGCAGTTTTTTGTGTAAGTGCTTTTATGTACATTATGTACATTTTAACAACTGTAGCTTTTTTGATGTTAACTTATCGAAAGGTCAACTCAAAAGTAGATTGAAAACTAATGTATGATTAGATCTATGTTAACGCATGGTTAGTTGTTATGTATTTTATTTTATATTTTACCCACCATATTATGGTGGGTAAATTTTTCTCACTTTGGATTGTTTTGGACCACTTTTATCTACGTATATCGTTGAGATATTTCAATGATATTAAGTTGGTTCTTAAGATAGTCTAATGTGGAGAAAGTGCGGAAAAGCTGTAGTAGCTGAACTCTATTGTTATTGCATGAAAAAAAAAAAAATATATAAAGCGTTATAAAAATACTTCGATTGTCATATGCCGACTGTAGCTACCAAAGAACATCTACAAAAAAATTAAAGCTAACTGCACAACAAAAATTACCAAGCAAATCTACAACAAAAGCGCAGAGAATGACATGATCACAGCGATTGCGCAGCGTTAGAGGGGATGAAGCGAATTGTCCGCGAAAAATAAATAGCACTTTGCTTGCTATTTTTTCTGTTTGCCTGCTAGCAAGATCTAAAGTGGAGGCATTAAAAGAGACTTCACGACCGTCAAACAAAATACAAATATGAAAAATTTAAATTTAATTTTATTTCAGTAGTTAGCTCTGAAGTCTGTTTTAATGCCTCCCTCCACTTGAGATCTTGCTAGCAGGCAAACAGAAAATATAGCAGGCCAATTGCTGTATATTTTCCGCCGCCAATTCGGTTCTTCCCCTCGTACGCTGCGCAACCGCTGGGATTTTGTCATTTTCTTTGCGTTGTTGTTGTAGATTTGCTTGGTAGTTATTGTTGTACAGTAAGCTTTAAATTTTTGTATATGTTTATTTGTAGCTACAGTCAGCATATGACATCTAACTATTCTAGAAAAGAGTTTATACATATGAATTAAAGAGTATTTATAATATTGGTAAAACTAATTGTTTTTGGTAAAAGTGTTACCGTATCGGAAACACACTGAGAAAACAAAAAATCAAAAACGCACATTTTAAAATAGTTTAGTAAAATTAATATTTTTAAAAATATTTTAAGCCATACAAAAATGAAAACTAACATTTTTAAATAGAAAAGTAAAACGAATCGTTTTTAAAACAATCACGAATATTTTACTATGATAAAGTAGGTTAAAATTAATATTTTTAAAAACATTTTACGCCCATCAAAAATGAAAACGCACATTTTTAAATAGAAAAGTGAAACGAAACGTTTTTAAAACTACTATGGATGTTTTACCATGACATAGTAAAACTCACATACTTTGTTTCAAAACACTTGTTAATAACGAATTGTTTGTTATATATGTTTCAATGACTTATGTATTTGATTTTTGTTCAGAAAATAAAATATTTTTCATTCTCGATTTCATTACTCTGCAGTTTGCCTGTAAGTAAGTAATGAAAGAGTTTGAGTTGGAGTATTTGCTGCCACAACTAAAAGGTAAGTATCTTAAATAAAACGAATAATATCTGACAAACCTATATATTTTTTTATAGACGCTGGGATACAGTATAATTATCAGAAAAATTTTAAAGAGATCAACATAGCTGTTGTTAAAGAAACTATAATAAAAGTGTAATTTTGAAAACTAATATAGCTTTTTTTAATTAATAGAGGAAATGAGGATTTCTATAAATTTTGCGAATTAATGGGAAATAATGAACATTTTCGTTTTTAAAAAATAAATAATTGTTGTACCATTGCATTTTAAAATGTTTATTGTTACAAATCGAACGAAAGTTTTAGAATCTTATTTTAAAATTTTCGTTTTTAAAATGAAAATAAACATTTTACATTTGAAAATATTTATTATTAAAAATCAAACGAACATTTTAGAATCTCGTTTTAAAATTTTCGTTTTCAAAATGAAAATAAACGTTTTACTACAGCATTTAAAAATATCCATTGTTAAAAATCAAACGAACATTTTAGAACCTCATTTTAAAATGTAAGTTTTTAAAATGAAAATAATCGTTTTACTATTTCATTTTAAAATGTTCGTTTTTAAAATTGAAATAAATTTCAGAAGTGCAAAATCTGGGTTAAACGTTTTTAAAAGTAGCTCGTTTCTGCCACTTGCGAAAATGCTGTTTTCTCTGTGTATATATTCAATATATATGAACAATTTAACTCATTGAGGAAATTTAAAGAGTATTTATGAATATTTATATAATAACAATTACGTAATAAACCTGCAAAATAATTAATATTTTCAGTAGTAATTGGATAACTAAAGTCTGCTTAAAGCGAATGCTTAGCTTTTTTAAACTGTTTAGCATCAATTTATTATATGAATTAAATATAATTTGTATGCTTTAGATATTTCTTAATTTTATAATATTCTATTTTTAATACACAACGCAATATAGAAATGGTGAACATGTATATTGTGTTATTGTCATGATATAAATATATATAAATAAGCTTTAATTTTTTATATTAATTCAATAATGAAATAATTTAAATAAATTACTTAAATTATATGTATTTTTTATATGGTAATACTTTTGCTTAAAATAAATAGTTTAAGTAATATTTAAAAAATTTAATAAATTGCTATAAGCTCCTAACAAAAATTATTCTAATTTCATATGCCGACTGTAGCTACACAATTAGAATTCACAACGTCTACAAAAAATTTCCAGCTAAGTGCGCCAACAACAGGTACCAAGGAAATCTACAAACAAGGACGCACAGAGAAGAACAAGATATTATTTTTCATTCTCGATCATGGCGAACCTTTTAGAACTTTTTGATTTTCATCCTACATGTAGTATGAGCTGCAGTATGAGCTTTCGCACATTCCTACATGTCTATCCGACCTGTCAAATCCATCCTACATGTAGGATAGTCCGAAACCCTATATTAGCATGAAAATTCTAATATAGCAGTAAGGCGGTCGTGGCAGGACAACCGTCTTCCAGGCAATACTAATATTTTATATATAGGTTTTTGCTTCGGTCGGCAGTCCCCTCACTGCTATACTTTTTTTTTTTTAACGATAGTATTATATATTTTCAATACGAGAAGATTAACCGTAAAGTGTGATCTTTTTGCATGAGAAAACATTTTTTCTTTTTTTATTTTAATCATGAAGTGCTTGAGTTCAGGGGCGTACTGAGACCATGTTGATAGGGGAGTAGCTTGAAACTTTTGCCGACTGGATTTTTTTAACACAACATAATTAAATTAATCAAAATTACTCATCCGTTCGACCAATTTAAATCTTAAAGGCAGTTGCTATAACGTTCCCTCAGTTATTGTAAAGAAAATGATAGTTTCTAAACAATGTCGAATCAACATATAAACATTTATTTTCGTGTCTGTTATAATAATATCTTAGTTTATATATTACTAAAAAATAAAAAGAGCTTTACTATTTCATGAACTCTTTTTCGTATAAATGTTTAAACTAATATTTATTCAAGTTCACGGGCTCAATTACTTATTTACAAACAAATAATTAAAAACTTTTAACGTTGCTTAAGCTAATAATAATACAAATAATGTATTAATGAACAAAATAAAAATTTATTTAATCAGTATAAAAACATATAAATTTTTAATCCTTTTTTGTTTATAAGGTAGACCATAGTTTTGCAATTTTAGTTTAGTTAATGAGATCACCTCTATTCTTTTTTTAATGAAAGTATTATTAAGTCATTAAGATGTGAGTCACTTTGAGTGATTCTTCAATAATTTTTAACTTATTTCTATTTGCTAAACGTTCTCTCATTTCTTGCAACAGTACCTGGTGCTGTGCACAGCAAACGAAACATTTTTTCAACAGCAGAAAGTGATTTTTTTATAGTTTCTGCGAATTCGCAAAGATCATAGAATACTTCGAACTCCGCTTTTAATTGAAGTGGATTCACCAAATATTTTTTTGGTAACAACCTAATTGAATCTAGAGGTCGATTTTTTGTCAAACTAGTCGAAAATAGAAATATAGTAAAGAATTCATACAAAGGCTTAATTGCAGGGTTCAGAATATTCACACACCTTCACTCACAATTATTTGCTTGAAGCACACAACACAAAATTTTATTTTCATTACGTTTTTATGTGTAATGGAGTTGGCATTCTGTTGATCATTCAACATGTATTCTTCGTTTTAATATTTGCTTGTGCGTCACAAACTCAAACATAGATAGATTTCAACAATTTTCTGTGTTTCAGTTTGCTGTTCTGGTTGCTGTGCAGCGTATGCATTTATTCTTCGGCCAAATGTAGCAAATATTTTTCTAATTGGTGTCGAAATTTCTTACATTCAGCCAAAGAACACTTCAATACGCTGCACAGCAACCAGAACGTCACGCGACGGTAGCGATCGATTTATGCATAGCAAAAAACTAGTCATTGCATGTATTTTTCTCTAAATGACCGACAAAATAAAGACAATTTTGAAAACAATACTTGTTCATGTTGAAAAAAATTGTCTTTGTTTTGGTTTTCACAAAGACCTGAATTCTCCAACATGAGCATTTTGAAGCAAACATAAGTGTAAAATTGTTGAGATCGATCTTTGTTTGAGTTTGTGTCGCACAAAGAAATATCAAAACGAAGAATTCATGTTGAATGATCAACAGCATGCCAACTCTGTTACACACAAAAAAGTAATGAAAATAAAATTGTGTGTTGTGTGCTTCAAATAGTGTTTATTTTCATTTATGTTGGAGATTTCTGTTACATGAGTGAAAATTTCTGAACCCTGATTAATTGTTTCCAAACAAGTGCAGAAGTAGCTGTTTGTTGTTCTTTCTAAAAGCATTTATTTTATTAGTCATGTTGCAAGATTAAAAACAAAATAAAAAATAAATAAAAAACGTCCAAGAAAAAAAATTTTTTTAAGGACCAATTTTTTTCTATTTTTCTTTACTTTAGCTTGCAAAATCAAAACCAAATTTGAAATGCGCTTAGAGAATCAACTTTTTTACTATAAGAATTTCAGCTACAATATTTTACCAGGTGATGCATTGGGGAGTGTAGAACAAGTTTGCATCAAAAAGTCAGTTTCGGAAAAAAGGCACAAACGATAATTTAGCGCAAAGAGGTCGACATAATAAAAACACAAATATATACATAACTACATATATACTATATATTTGCTTGTTGTAGAAACATATATGTCGTAGACAAATTCAATCAAGGTCTTTAAAAGCAAATCAATTCTTAATTTGGTCGCAAAAGCTTAATCGGGCTTCATTTAGCGCCGTGGTCAATTTTCTAAAAATTAGGTATATATTTTTCGTTAAATTGACACCAGAAGTGTAAAATAGTTTTGGAAAATTATCCAATCATTTACGAACTATTTCGCTAAACTGAGTAAGTTTTTCTACCGTTTCTTAATCATCTGCGATAAGTAAGAGGAAAATTTACTCTGAAAATAAGTAATTTTCTACTGGTTATTAATCATCGACTATAACTAAGAGAAACTTTTTCTTTCAAAATAAGAAATTTTTCATCGAATCCCAGGTAAAATTTTGGAATTTTTGAAAAAAACCCTTGTTATGATTTTAAACATCACTCTGTGAAAGTTAATATTTTTATACTGGCGAAAAACTGCAAACATTATTATTATTAATATTAAATTAAATTGAAAAATTACTACTATCCGGAGACTTGAACCTCGGCCACGTAAGTGTAAATCCATCAGCTTATCCATTCGACCATCGCAGTTGTTAAACAATCGTCGCTTAATTAGCTTCATTTAGACCGTTCGCTTTGTAAGTAATTTTAAAGCATTTTTTCTAGAAATATAAGAAAAGCATCTTTAAAATAATTCACTTTTGGTGTACAAAAAAAAAAGAAAAACTTACATTTATTTCTATGAAATATCCAAGTATTATAACTTATATTTCTCCAAATTTAGGAAATCATGCTGCAAGCAGACTTGATATCAATACAGTTTTTCTTCAAATTATTTCTGCTTTTATGCAATTTATGTAAAATTTGACTTCTATTATACCTTCATTTCCTTTATTTAAGTTAAAACTTGTCTTCAAAACCAAGAAGCTGTTTTGATAACGTTGCAAAGAATTCAAGACGTGAGATCGTTAATCTTGTAAAAATTCTCTACTTTAAGGAGAAACCTCAATAGAATATAGAAAATCCATTCTAATGAATTGATGAAACAGTTTCTTAATTTAAGGGAAGCAGATTTTTTTCGAGTGTATACAGATTTAATGAGCCCTTGAAAAAACATTTTTATAATCAACATCACTGCTTACATATTTCAAAAGTATCACAAAAAAAAAACCCATAAAATTGTTTGTTGCAGTAGATTTGGAAAAACCGCAGTGACGCAGTAGAACATTAAGTTTTGCTAAAAAGCGCAGTAAATCTACTGCAATTGCAGTAAAGACCGAACACTGGTGCTCGCAGTACTATAAATGCTCTGAAATAAATCAGTTTCTTGCTCTCATGAAAAGTTGCTGAAAAACACATAACCTTTTTGTAGGCGCTGCGACGATATTCAAAGTAGTAATATAAGTAATAGTAGTAGCATTAATGTAGTAGTATAGTAAGATAAGAGAGTTGTAATATAAGTTAAAGTAGTAGTATGAAGTTGCTTTTGGATATTTAGGCTGTGTGTCAAAAGGAAACTTTTCAGTCGTGGTAGGATAGAAAATATCAAGTTGAATAAAATTTGTGTGTGTTGAAATAAATTTGTCTTTTTAGCTGTGTCAAATGGACGATGAAATTTTGACAGTTAGAAATTTTGACGTTTCACATTTCGGTCGTGTTTTAGCGCAAATATTTTATTTAATTTACATTTTATTCAATTTGTGACATATTTAATTCGAGTGCTTGTACTTGCAACTTATTTCGTAAACTTGTAATATTGTAAACTTAAAAAACTTAAAAAATAACAAAAAAATAATAAAAAAAAGCGAAAGTGCTTGAGTTTGTGTATGTGAACCAACGATCTCCCGGTGCATCAGCAAGTGCAGCAAAGTTAAATTGGCTTTTTTTGCTGACGAAAGTCCTCCAAGTGCCACCACCAGCAGCACAAGCAAGTACAGTGCGAATTTCCTGATTCTTTTGCTTGCCAACGTTCTTTCCAACAATTCAATTGACTGGTCAACTCTCCAATATTTCACAAGCACCATTTCAGCATGTCTCAAGCGCAGAGGCAAATTTCTGCCATTATACTCCGGCGTGAATTAAATAAATTGAAAGAGGAGAATTTGCGCTTCATTTGCTTGTGCTGCTGGTGATGGCATTTGGAGGATATTGGCTAGCAAGAAATTTTGCACTGCTCTTGCTTGTGCTGCTGGTGGTGGCAATTGGACGATGTTGGCTAGCAAGAAATTTTGCACTGCAATTGCTTGTGCTGCTGGTGCCACTTGGAGGACGTTCGCCAGAAAAGAAAGCCAATTTAACTTTGCTGGACTTGCTGATGTACCGGAAGATCGTTGGCTCACACACACGCAATCACAAACTCAAGCACTTTAGTTTTTTATTTTTATTATTTTGTTAGTTTTTAAGTTTTTTAGGCTAACAATATTACAAGTTTACGAAATAAGTTGCAAGTACAAGCACTCGAATTAAATACGTCGCGGGAATTGATGTGTTGTTTTTTTCTTCTTTATTTTTGAGTGTGTCAAAAATTCGCTTTCGATTGTCAAAATTTGTGCTAGCCCCAGGGGCTACTACAAGTAGTATTACATTCACCTCACAAATGCCAAAACTTGCTCTACCAACTGTCAAAATTTGATCATCCGACTGAAAAGTTTCCGATTGACACACAGCCTTAAAGTGAAGTAGCTGACTAAAGTTGGTTTATGGTATGGCTGTTAATAAAAATGGCGAAAAATGGAACGACTGACTGTGATAAGTGTGTTAAGTAATGCAAATAAAACTCAATATTTTAAACAAAATTCAGCAATAAAATAACAACTAGGCCGACTCTTAGAAAAATAAGAGGGTAGCTTACTCTCCATATCACTCGTTATATTCGCCTTTGATTAATTTGTTCTCTCTGTGTACGCTAGAAATTGCTGGTATGAAAATGTATGAAAGTGTTTGATTTTCGGACTGTTGATAGTGCAAAGTGTATGTGATTGTATGTGTCGACATATAAACAACCTTAAACCTTATGTGTTTGTATAGAATTAACTGGTACAAGCAGCAGTCAGTATACAAAATCCTTTTGAATATACACAGCTCAAATATATTTTTGGAAATTTTATTTTACACACACACATACACACATATCCGGATATGTGTATACAATTCATATCTGGACGCACTCATACGAGCATTACACAAATATTGCATTACTCGCTAGAAAGCATGCTAACATTTCAAAGCCAAAAAAAATATCCAAACAAAATGGGGTTCGAGCAGCCGGAAAAATGGGAAAAATAGCTATTAAAATTGACAGAGAGTGCTCATGTGTGTGTGTGTGTATGCCTGTATGTGGCTTACACATGTGGTTGCTATTTGGCACACCCAACTTAAAAGTGGAAATGAGTGTACGTGTGTGTGGGCTCATTTTCTTTTTTCATTATCTTTATTGCTACTGCTTTTCATGCAATAGCTGACTTTTTTGCTTTTGGTTCACTTTTGAATTGTTGAAAGACTTAATTATTTGTGTTGCACCTCAAAGTGCAAAATGCTATAAGCACGAATACAAAAAGCAACAAATAAGAAAACAAAACAAAAAAAAAAATACTAAAAAACCACACATAATTGCTTTAATTCGTGTGAGCCAACCATAAACGAGTGAGTGCCAAGAAAGAATGAATGCAAAAAAAGAGTGAAATAATAATCTTTGTTTTGCATGAACACAATGAGTAGCACCGGGATTTCATCCTTCATCCATCTGAGTACTTCCCACACCCTCAAGACTATAGCCTGATCGCTGTCTGTGGCAATATTTTTGTTCTTGTTGTTATTTTTGTTGCTTGAATTTGTCTGTGGGAGTGTGTATGTGTATGTGTAAGTTTGTCAGGGAAAAGTATGCAAATTAAGAAACTTTATAATTCAAGCGCTTGAAGTGCACTTTGTTGAGTGCATTTATTGCAACTGTTGCTGTTGTTGTTGTTCGCCTAATAAACTTTCCTGCTGTTTTTGTTTACAAACGTAGTACAATATTTTGTGTTGTTTTAATAAAATCTTGAAATAAATCTTTTTACATACTTTCTCAATTCAATACAGATGAATTCCAATTTGTTCAGATGAATTTACACATTTTTTTACAAGATTTTGTTTAGAAGAAAAAACTAAATATTAAAAAACAGCCCAAACAGTGGGTTGGTCACAGCTTAATCACTCAAGACTACAAAAGATGGAAGGGTAGCTCCCTCCTTGTCTAGTAGGGTGGGGCGATTTGAGCATCTTAATGGGCGCTTCGCGTTTCTGATTCTTGGAATTGTACTGAGCAAAAAAGTCCACTAGACCATACGTCTACGGTGAAAATCGAGCTTCCAGATTTTGACTTGCAGTTTTGACGTAGAATTACGTCTTACAGCGCGGTTTGTATAGGGGTCAGTTTCACGAATTTTTTCAAAGCGATATTTGACACTTCGGGGTATACCTACAGCCTTTAATATTCATCGTACAAAGAAAAAAAAAATGCCAAAATATCAGTTTTAGTGGAAATAAAACGAATATCTAATAAAATAGCAAAATCTAAGAAGATGAAAAATTCATAAATTCATATGAGAAATGCACAAGCTGCTTAGCTGCGTAGCTGCAGTAACTGCTTATGCTGTTTTTAAGGTTGTTGTTGTTGTTGTATTTGCTTGTTTGCTTCGTAATCACGTCGTTCGTTGTTTTGCTGCTTTTGTTGTTGTTGTTGTTGTTTTTTATTAATATGTATGTAAAACATACATATATAAATACGCATCACTTAAGGCCAGGTTAGAACAATTTATTGCTCTAACGAATTTTTTTCAAAGAAACAACAGCATCAACATTTTCAATATGAAAAGAAAAAAAAAATCACTAGCTGATTAATTAGTTAGCTGATTGATTAACTAGTTAGAGAAATTAATTGTTCTAACTTGACCTAAAGCTCAATAAACGATTTTAAGCTATCAAACAATTAGAATTTGTATTTAAATCATAGAAAATCAACACAATAAATAACAAGGTCATATAGAAAACTTGAAGTTGTATATTAATTTTATTTGTTGTTAAACAATTGTAACCTTTTCTTGAAAGGTTTTTATTAAGTTGCAATAATAAACTAAACAATGAACGGCAGCTCAACTGCACTACCTTGATTTCAATGCAGGATTCAATGCATATTTTAGAGTTATTTGGCGAACGGGTGAAAAGAGAGGGAAAAAAGACAAGAATAAAGGACGCATCAAGCGAATATGACATTAATTTCAATTCGATTCTTGATAAATATAAAAAAGGACTTTACAATAATATAGAGAACGGTTTAAAGGTGCAAAAACATGTTGTTTTCATACCAGCAAATCAGACGTTGCCGTTTTAAGTACCGTTTAGCTGGCACATAACCATTCATGGCTTGTTGGGTTGTAATGCAATAGAGAATACAGATGCATGTAGTTAGAGAGCCAGAGAGTATAGGGCTGTTCACATTTCAAACCGCTCATCAAATCATTTGTCAAATCGTTTGACCACAAAAGTGTTCAGACTCATCAAATTTTTCATCAAATTTCATTTTATCTTGAACACCGAAGTAAGCACATCGCTATGACGGAAAATTATTAATACCACTTGTTATTTAAATCGTATTGGAAGGAGAAGAAATTATTTTATAAATTATTATAAATTATTTGCAACAGTTATTTATTATTGTTTTGCTATTATTTTCTTCCGCTCCCTCTTTTGTCGCGATGTGCTCAGGTCAGGACAAAATCGTACTACACAATTTGACGAGTGTTCACACTCGTCAAATCGCCATCAAATCCATACAAATTCTGTTGGTCAAATCATTTGTCAAATCAGTTGATGATCGATTTGATGAGCGGTTTGAAATGTGAACAGCCCTTATGCGGCTACAAAAAAATGTACTACTACTAGCCAAGGTTGCCAGTTAAAATTTAAAACAATTCCGACAAAAAGTTACTTTTTTCACAATAACATAAATTAAACACAACAAAAATAAGTTACCGTTGTAAAGATAAACAAAAAAGTTTCTTCCGCAATAAAAAAATATCAAAAAAAAAAAAAAAATCTCACGATCATTAAAAATTACCACAAAAATACCACGCGTTTTAAAAATACCACCACAAATTCCATATGCATTTAAAATTGCCACAAAAATCTCATTCGCATTAAAAAATACCACAAGTCCCATATGCACAAACAATTTAAAAAACATTTTGAAATACCAAAGAGAAACTTTGCTTACTAAAAAAGAAAAAAAAAATGTAAGAAGAATATTACCAACCTCCCACGTAAATTTAAATAATATCCCGCTGAATTTCCACGCCAATTAAAAAATACCACGCTGAATTAAAAAATTTAATAGGAATTCCCAGAGACAAAAATTCTTAAGGGCAATAAAAATTTACCACGAAATTTTTCCAACATAACTGGCAACGTTGCTACTAGCTGCTGATATTGTTGTTTTGGTTCTGCATGAGCTGCAAAGGGCAATTCTATGAGCAATAATTGCTTTCGCCGCAAGTAGTTTGTTGAATACTCGGGTTTAATGGGGACTTTCGTAAGCCCCCTCATGCGGGCGAATAATCCACAAACTGCTTGCGGTAAAGGCAATTATTGCCGAGTGAAATGCGAGACAAAGAGATCTTGCTACCTGAGCAAGAGAATTATTGCTCTCGGAGCAGTCTTGCTCTTTTCTGTGCGTCGTTGTTTTAGATTTGTTGGTTTAATTATTGTTGGTTCAGTTAGCTGAAATTTTTTTTAGGTGTTCTTAATTTTTACTTGACAGGAACAGCTGTATTTGACAACTAGCTCGCTTTTCTCTGCTTTCTACTTCATTCCTCTTTCTAGTCGGCCCTACCTTGGTTATTCTGCCATGAGTTGGAGTACGAATAAAACGAATGTTTATTTTCAGCATGTACATATGTATACTACTACGCAAATTTGCGCATGCGCTACTAGCATTCGTTGTGCTTTAAAAACTACATTTATTTTTTAAATACCATAATAAATTCGAACTATTTTTACTATGCATTATATTATTTCCATATTAAAAATTTATTTTGTTAACTAAAATTTTAATTTGAAACTACTTTTAAAATATACATACATATATGTATATGCTCTTTACTACAGGAAAAATAAATAATTCAAATTTACCCATATTTATTTATTGTCATTAATTAAACATAACTTTGAATTACATTTAGTTTTAACCAACAAAACAAATGAAAAAGAACAACAAATTCATCATCATAAATATCAAACGAAAACTTTTTATAAAACAAAACAAATTTTTACATGAATTTAATTGTGAGCTTTTTAGATCAGGTAAGTTTAAAGAAGGACAACAACAACAAATTTGTTTTTGAATAATTTTTATTTAGAAGATGAAATACTTTAAAAAAGTTTTGAAGATAATACATGAAAAAAACCAGAATTTTTCCCTATTACTGTATAAAAAGGAATTCTACGTCTATACTTACGATACTATCGAAACTGTGTCTTTTTTCTCAGACTTTTGTCACGTTTTTTTTTTTTGACATTTTGGCCTATAACAGCCAAACCATTGAAATTTTCGATCCAATACTAAGACAAAAATCTCCATGGTTTGGCTGTTATAGGCCAAAATATTGTGATCCATTTGTATTGGAGGTGCCACTCCCACTAGTTCAACCACGCCTACTTTTGACACATTTCCTTTAAATGATGCACTTGATAACTGACTAAATTTCTGTTGTCATGGGTTTTGGTTTTTTAGATATTGCGAAAAATAAGATACGTTTGTATGGGAGGTGCCACGCCCACTTGATCAAATATTTAAAAATCCTTTTTTTTTACTTTTATGTGCCTAAAGCACTAAAAAGTCATCAAAATAACTTATTCCCTCTAGTTTATATCATTAAATTGTGCAATGCTCTGTATGGCTCGCACAAGACAGATAGTGCAGATTTAAAACATTTCATAACAGACTTGTTTATGGATAATACATAATTTTTCTTTTTTTTTTTTATTATTTCTACATTTGTATAAATATATAAACATTTTTTAAAAATTTTCTATGTGGTCCGGAACGTTTTTTTTAATTTTTAAAAAAAAAATTATTTATATAATTTAACGTGTATTAATGGTACTTGACCCAAAAATCAAGAAATTGAAACAAGCAGTTACTTAGCAAAATTAATTTTACTAAAACAGTGGCCTTAAACTAAATTCTTTGTAACTCGTTGAAAAAAAAAACTTAAAAAAATTGCACTATAATTTTTTTTTTTATATACACTTCAACAATATCTATTATATATATATGAAAATTACGACTTCCTGTTTTAGGTGGCTAGTTTCTGACCTAACCTAACCTAATGTTGCACCAAACATTTGTTTCTTATTTTGCGTAATGCTTTGTTTAAGGTTTTCATAGTTTGAGATTAATTCGAAGACTATGCTATAAGATCTATTAGGCGATGTAATTTTCCTTCCAGTAACTCATCCATGATATGCCTTAATATTAAATCAAGCACATGTTGTTTATATCTAACATATTATGTCTGTTTCCAAGTGACTTGAAGTTGCTTCAAAGCGTTTTTTTTAAATTTTTGAAGCTCGAGAAAGAAGAATAACAAGCAAAATATAACTGTCTATTCTATACAAATACTTGAATTTAGTACGGAAACAGACCTATTGTGGTGGAGGTAGTGAGAGAGATTCAAAATATTTTGCCAGTTTTAACACTTGTTGAATCATCTTTATATATTTTCAAAGTTCAAACCTATCGAAGTTTTTCTTTAAATCCTTCAAATATTGTTTCACTTTTACCATTATCAAGAACCAAAGCAGCCAGTTTTACTTCTGGTACTTCATTTCCTGCTCATCAAACTTTTTTCATCAAAATGAAGGCACCAACTTTTATTTTTAAGCGTGTACTCAAATAATTTTGTAAAGCTTTGTAAATTCCTGGTTGCGATGGTCCTGATGTGTTAAACTCCGGCTTTAACCAGCTCCCTGCATATTTTTGCTGCACTTTTAGTGGTAACGTTTGCTTTTTGAACAAGTTCTTCCGGTGCGACTGTAGAAGATTTTAATATATCTGGTTTTTCGAAGTCTTCATCATTCTAAGCATTTCACACATGGTCCTCTTCGAATGATGTTGCTGAGTCGGAATAATTTTGATTTTCTTAAGAACTATTTGTATCCATTGCTGCTCAAATTACTAGGCAAGTTTTTGATGGATGCAATTTAATCAAAAACAGTACCTGGGTTTTCCCCATTTGTATATTTGAATAATTTTGAGCAGCTGTTTATGAGATTTTTTCAATTTTTCTTGAAAATTTCTTTTCTTTCTGGGAAAATTTAGCTTAAAATCGATCACTTTGGTTGCGATGGTCCTGATGTGTTAAACTCCGGCTTTAACCAGATCCCTGCATATTTTTGCTGCACTTTTAGTGGTAACGTTTGCTTTTTGAACAAGTTCTTCCGGTGCGACTGTAGAAGATTTTAATATATCTGGTTTTTCGAAGTCTTCATCATACTAAGCATTTCACACATGGTCCTCTTCGAATGATGTTGCTGAGTCGGAATAATTTTGATTTTCTTAAGAACTATTTGTATCCATTGCTGCTCAAATTACTAGGCAAGCTTTTGATGGATGCAATTTTATCAAAAACAGTACCTGGGTTTTCCCCATTTGTATATTTGAATAATTTTGAGTTCCTGTTTATGAGATTTTTTCAATTTTTCTTGAAAATTTCTTTTCTTTCTGGGAAAATTTAGCTTAAAATCGATCACTTTAGCTGACACCATTTTATACCTTTGTTTTTTACTTTTTGGTAGAATTGTTTATGTATTTTACATAAGTCCTTAAAAAAAGTTTCACACTTGGTATTTGGTCTTTTTGTTTTGATTATTCGAAATAAGTTCAATTTAGGTCTGTTCCCGTACTCTAAAGTTTTAGTCCAATTTACCAGTTTTGCAGGTTTTAGTCCGAAAAGCGTTCCCGTACTTGAAAAAATGGTAAAAGAGAATGCAGTCGAGAGAGTAAAAAGTTTCCTCTCACTGCCAAAAGTTGCAAGTTTTAGTCCGAGAAATTTCCTCTGGTAAAAATGGTAAAAGTGTCAAACTGCTTAAAATCAGCTGTTTACAAGTTAGCAAGGAAATTGCAAAACATAAAAAGTTCTTTGAAATAAATAAAAACTATTGGAATGGAAACCAGAAGCATATTAAATTGTAAAAACTAAATGTTAATGTTTATTTGAGAATTAATTTCAATTTTGTAATACATATGAAAGTGACAATTTTTCTTCATTTCGACAAACGATTTTATTTGACAATTTACACAATTTTAGTCCAAAAAACGTTCCCGTATTTTTCTGTGTTTTTATGTATTTTTAAGAGATTTTTTCTTATTCTCACTCTTTTGACAGTTTAAACACTTTAGTCCAAAAAGTACGGGAAATTACCTTTTATTTGTCCAAATTTTAGACATTTTTTCCAGCCTTCACTTTTTTAAAAGACATTTAAAGCAACTTTACATTATTTCTGCATAAAAGAATAAACCCAAATGAATTAAATTGCACCACACGTTACCGTTACGTTGGATATTACTAGTTTAACATTAAAAAAAGATAAGTGAAAAGGAGGTAGATATAGTAATAAAAACATATGCTTTTTATGCGTTATTTTTTACTCTTCCTCGTCACAAAACACTTTGTAAAATAAAATTTGAAAAAATTAATTTTTTAATTTTACCCCTAATAAGCACATTAGCGCCGACTTTAACATATTAAATTTTTTCTTACTTAGTTTTATGGTCTATGAAATTATAACATGAATTAAATTGTGAGCTTTAGATCAAGTAAGTTTTTAGATCAAGTAAATTTTTACATTTTGTTGTGAAAATAGCCACCTTTCAGTTAGAACACTAGCTTCTGGCGAAGCAAAAAACTCGTTTAATTTTCTATGGTCCATTTAGACAAACTATCGAACACCAATGAATATTGAAATAAATAAAGAAGCAACTAGAATAGATGGCAACCCTTGATAGAGTTGATGGCGGTGATCTATAAATAGCCTACTGCTTTGAAATGTCATATGATTAGCAGCCATACAATTCAAAAGAATGAATTCCAAAATCTGCCCACTCATATACTGGTTTAAACAGTGAGTTGATCACAGCTTAATCACTCAAAGACTATTAAAGAGAAATATGTAGCGATTTCCGATATGTAGTCAGCTAAGTGATTGACTCTATACAGAGTTGTTGTTGTTGTTGTTGCCTTCTTTAAAAACTTACTTGATCTAAAGCTCACAATTTAATTCATGTAATTTTTTTCTTACCACAATTACATAGTAATTTATACAAAATAATTAAATGAAAGAGTTTCATTATTATTTATAACGTCCTCATAACTTTGTTCTTGTACTAGATCTGCTTCAATATTTTATAAGGCCTGTGCATTTAATCGCTCCTCAATTATAGTTGCCCGCAAATAGTTTTTAATAAGTTTTATTGAGAAAAAAAGGGGTTTTCCTGAACAGTTTTTTGCTTTTCTTCTCAATCTTCAATGAACTTTTTTTTTTTAAGCGTGTACTCAAAGGTGTACTCAAAGGCGTTTTTTGAATGAATATGAACGAGAAATGTCGTCCGCAAACGATTGGATTAGGTTTTGTGTCAATGAAAGAAAGTGGTTTTTACAAATCAGAAACAAGGTTGGCAGTAGAACCGAACCGTCAACCGCCGTGGAAGAACTACCGTCAACTACTACACGATTCGATCTGTCCTTGAAGAAACACGTAGTCCATCGAGCAGTGTTATCACCAACAGCATATGGAGCAACAACCTTGTTCTCTCCGAAAAAGTGTACTCATTGGTTCCATTTTTCGGTAAGGAAGGTCACCATAAGGTCACTAGTAGACCTACAGAAACCATATTGACGATCTTTGAGCAGTTGGTTGTGGTCCAGATAGTTCATAATGTTAAAGTGTGTTACGCTATCAATAGCTTTGAAAAGCGCAGACCATATCTATCTAAATGGGTCGGTAGCTTGGAGGGTTCGTGGCATCGCAATTTTTAGGTACTGGCTGATTATTTGCGATCTTACCTTTCTAAAGATGGAAATACTCTTGTTCTTTAGAAGATGTTGAAAAGGTTGAAAAAGCGAAAAAGCACACATTTTAAGCACAATTGCTTTTTTTATGTTGAGGTTTATGAGGAGCCTTTTAACTGCTCTCGTTTGAAATTTAATTTCTTGCATTACAGAAGATCTACCCTCAACAAAGGGCAGTAGCTGATTGCTATCCGAAAGATTGGAATACTTAGAAAACAATCTAGTCAGAAGGTTCACTTTATCAGCCGAGTTAGAAAAGATTTGGTTATTTTTAAGACAGTTGGAATCGATAAAAATGTCTGATTCCTTACTATTTCTGATTCCTTGCTCACTTTGTGGAAGAGTCATATACGTTCAGAAACTTTTCGCCTTTTAAAATTGCATTACAGCTTTTTCTTGCCTCGATGCGAAATCTTTTGTTATCAGTACTCTTGTAGAAATGCCAATTCTGAAACGCTTCCTCTGCATACATGACTGCAATCCAGCAAGTCTCATTAAATCATGAGTGATATTTTGGTCTAATGTTTCTCATATTATTCAGAATGAAAAACCGCATACTCAAAAAAATGTTTACTGTACGATAACAGTGTGGCACTCACATTTCTATCAGCGAAACATAATTTCCAATAGAAGTCCTATTTGTATTTCCTTAAAACCATGCAGTCTTTTTTGAAAGTTGTAACAGGAATCCTTAAATAAATTTACAATGATATTTCTGCATACACCGCAAAAATCACGGCAATTAAAAATATTTTTTATTTTTGATGCAAAACTTATATTTTGTATCTCTTCATGCCTTAATATTAGAAGAAAACTTTTTAAATGAAGGAAAAATTAGCGAAAAAAAAAACCTAAAATTACTTTTAAAATAAGCTGTCGTGCTTTAGATTTTTCGGCCATTAAAATGATTCCGCCCTCTAAATACTTTCAACAAAACATTTTAAAAATTTTGCAATTTATTACCCTAATTTTTAATTCAATAATACCTTATATTAAGTGAGAAATACCAAAAATGCATTAATTGCATTACGTTATTCATTGCTTTTTTTTTAAATAAGCTCTCATGAATAACATCGTTAACGGAGAAAACTGTTTGCTAAATTTGTATTGTGGTTAAGCAAAACTTGCGCTTGATTCTCAGCCACATAAAAATTATGCTAAATTTCAGCAAAAACTAATCAAAATTTGCTATTTCAATTTATAATAACAAAGCAAATATTTGCTTGAATTAAGTAGAAATTTGCTATTCCAATTTATAATAACTAAGCAAATGTTTGCTTGAATTAAGTAAAAATTTGTTATAGTTATTATAAACTGCAAAAACAAATTTTTATCTAATTCAAGCAAGTATTTGCTTAGTTATTATTATGAATTGAAATAGCAAATTTTGATTAGTTTATTGTAGTATTATTCAACTGAGTTTTTTAATTTGTCTCAAAACCTTGCAGATATCAGGTTCGCAAAATTTCTTGGGATTTATGTATATATATATGGCAGCTTCATTCCCATGAGGACTCCTACAGAGGAAATCAAATGCAATAAGGCATAATTCTATTTCCATCCCACTGCAGGGAATTTGTGATGCAAATTTGGAATTCATAGATGTGTGATTCACGGATGCGCCAAGAAGAATTCACGATTTGTGAATTTGAGAGCTATCATTTGTTGGAAAAATCCTTCTAAATATTTCCAAAATATTTATTTGAAGATTTAGTATATCCACTGCGAGAACGGTTGACACCGTATCGAGAATATGACAATTAACAAATTCTTAAAAGAATTGCCATATGAAATTTTGCCAAACTCTAGTCAAATTAAAAACGAGTTTGGGATGCTGAAATTCATTTGCACTCCCCAATCATTTGCATTGAGAAAAATTATTTTTGTGACGTAGATGCAGTTAAAACGGAAGAGCCGGACAACACTCAATCTAAAAATGCATAACATATTAGTAGCAGAGATGCTTTGTTTATGAAGCTGGCATAAATAAAGCGGTATATAATTAAGACACAATTGTAAATAAAATATTTAAGTTTATATAATACTAGCTGAGACCCTGCTGGATATCCCAAATTTGGGTTGTATGGGAGGTGCAACGACCTCTTGACCAACGCCCATTATATGTGATCAATGAAACTGAATGTGCAAATTAAGGTCGAATACGGATTTCCGACGCTGTGCGATCTATAACTCCACAGCAATTCGATATCGCAAATTTGGGTCAAATAAGAGGTCCCTTGGCGAACGCCCATAAAATTTAATCAATGAAATGGCATGTGTACATTTAGGTCGAATACTTAGTTCCGAAGCTGTGCAACAAATAACTAAGAAGCTATTCGATATCGCAAATTTGGGTTGTATGGGAGGTGTCACTCTCCCTCTTGTCCAACGCCCAAAAAATGTTACCAATGAAAGTGCATGTGTAAATTCGGATCGAATATTGAATTCCGACGCTGTGCGACCAAATTCCAAAATTTAGGTCGATTACTGAATTTTGATGCTGTGCGATCTATAACTTCAAAGCTATTCAATAGCACAAATTTTGGTTGCATGGGGGGAGGTGAAACACCACCGTTTCCAGCGCCCATAAAATGTTATTAATGAAACTGCATGCATAAATTGATGTCGATTACTGAATTCCGATACTGTATGACCTGTAACTCCAAAACTATTCGATATCGCAAGTTTTGGTTGTATCGGAGGTTCCACTCCCCTTTGTTTAACTCCCATAAAATGTCATCAGTGGAACGACATGTGTAAATTGTGGTTGAATATCGAATTTCGGACTGTGCAACCCATAACTCCAAAGCAATTTGATAACGCGAATTTTTTATATATTTGTGGGCGGTAAAAGGGGGTGTGGCAATTTTTCTTAAATCCACTGCCAAAAATTTAGCTCGATCGAACCAGTAATTTCAAAGTCTCTTTATCTTTTCTTAAAAGTAGGCGTAGCTATAGTGGGACCACGCCCATTTTAAGTAATTGGTAACAACAATAGCTATCATACAATATTCATTACCAAATTTAAGTTTAATACGACAAAATCTGTCTCAAATATAGCATTTTTATTAATTTGTGGCCGGTAAAAGGGGGTGTGGCAAATTTAAAATATGCCTGTTTTGTTCGCGTAAGTGCAAGCAATATGTTGACAAAGTTTTATCGCAATCGGATGAACGGTATTGCAGCGCATAGCGAACGAACAAACAAACATTCATTTTTATATATTAGATATAAGAAGCATGGCCGTAGCTGGAAGTTTTGAAAGCTGCTACCGTCCTAAGCCCCATTTTCGATTTCGGCACATATTTTTATTAGATTTTTGGCAATAAAAAATGGGAGGCCGAACTAAGTTTGGGGCTTTTATGAAGAAATTAGGTCACAAAATTGCAGTTCGGGGCCCCTCACCCCTTTTTTTTATTGCCTAAATTCTAATAAAAATATGTGCCGAAAGTGAAAATGGGGCTTAAGCCGGTAGTAACTTTCAAATATTGCAGCTACGGCCATGATAAGAGGGTCTTTTCTTCTTCTAGAAAGGCACGTGGCTTCGCCCACTTTTAATATGAAGCGACTTCATCTTGATACCAACACCATACGTACCAAATATAATCACACTACGGCTACCATTGCCTGAGAAATGAGGATTTAAAGTTTTGTTTTGTATGGGCGTGGCACCTCCCCTTTGTCTAATCACAACTTTCCTTGAAGCCTGGGACTTTTCTGAACATTTTGCAAAAAACCCCACCAAAATCGGATAAGCGGTTTGGCAGCGCATAACATACGAACAAACAAACAAATAAACAAATATTAAGGGTTCTCGTTTTAATTCTGTTGATAATAATTAAAAAAAAATAATAATAAAAAAATTATTTCAGAATGTTTTTGTGCATCAACACTTTTTAAAGACACCAAATATATACCATATTGAAAGCAGATTAATTATAATTAAAGTAAAATGGGGCGAAAAAGGGGGATTTGGTAATAAAAAAATCTATGGCTACCTTACCTGTAGATAAAAAGTATATAAAACTGTAGGTTAATACATATTACAAAAAAAGTATTTTGTATAGCAAACATTGTTAGTGGTATAAGTAAGTATCTGAATTTAAAAAAGGGGCGGTGAAGTAGGCGTGGTTCATAGTAATATGGCGATGTTAACAGTATTAAGAGCAATATACTACCAAATAAAAAATAATCCGTTGGAAGGAACAAATTTGTACAGAGAACGAAAAGTTTAAAACCTAAATTTGGTATGAAAAGGGGCGTGAAAGGGGGCGTGGCGTGAGAAATATTTATTTCTACCTCGCCTGGAGTATAATGTGTATACAATTTGAAGTAAATCTGTTAAAAACTAAATGGGAGCAATGACATAATTTTAAAAAGTGGGCGTAAAAGTGGGCGTGGTCGAAAAATTACCCTATTAATCATGCTAGAGTCCCAGTTAAATGCTGTGAAAATTTCAGGAAGATCGGTCCAGAGGTTTGGTCTCCTATAAGGTACAAACAAACAAATAAACAAACACACATTCCATTTTATATATATAGATATTTAAGAAAGTGTCACAGTAAGTGTTTTGTTAAATTCCACAAAAAAAATGGCTTAAAATTTTGCAAATAAGTTAAACACATATATTTTGATAAATATTATGTAAACTGAGTTTCAAACTTGAAATATTTGGCTAAGAAGTTTGGTTGAAAAGTCTTAAAACTGATATTCTTATTAAAATTCAAGTGAAATTTTTTAGTTGTTTTCTTTTTTAATAATTTTCATAGTAAATTAAGTAAAAGTCCTATTTTTCGAACGAAAAATTTGTTTCTTTTTGAAAAAGTTTCATTTAATTTCATTCATATAAAAAATATTGCATTTGCTTTCCTTTTTGCAATCTTTTCCTTTGCTCGATTTGGTCATGATTTATTTGTAATGGTTTAATTTTCCCCATTTATTTAACTGCACAGCAATTTGGCTCTAAATGAGGTTTTACACATTTTCAAATTGCTCAGAAAATAATGGTGGCACCAGAACGTTTGAATAAAAAATTTAAAATCTTGTTAAATGATGAAATATTGTAGGAGTGAAAAAGAACGCAGATGTGTGATGAAATCTTGGGAAACATACGCATTGAGATGGAAATAAATCAAATACGCTGCGGTGCTAAAATGGCACAAATGCAAGTAAGCAGAGAGACACGTGTGAAAGCATACAAATATCCATACATAAATACACTTAAAGCACCTGCTACGTTAAAGGACAAAACAAAAAAAAAACATAAATAAAAAAAAAAAAATAATGACATCGCAATCCAACATCAAAACAATACCTTAAAGTTACTCTTGCCTTGGAGAAATTTTCAGAAAAAAAGAGAGAAGGAGATTTGCCTTAACGCAAAGTAGGTCAGGTGCGACTGCGGCAGTTGCTGTCTTAAGTGGATAACGGTATATTAACCTTTAAAGTGAATAATGCTGCATGATTAATAAATGAAAAGATTTTTTTACAACAATAGCAATGTACAACAACAGAGCACACAGCATAACATCTTTAGCTTTTTATTTGTGGCCTTATGCTGAAAGTCGTTCTGTGGCGGAAAAATAAGTGAAGCTCATTTCAATTTTAATGCTGGCGCTTGCAGTGGAAAATTTTAAAACTTCTTCTCCTTTAAGGATTTATATTTATATATATATATATATAAACCGGAAAATTTGTTTTGTCCTGTTGTAATAAATATTTTTCTTCAGTTATGTTTTTTATTTACCTTCCAAATGTTAAGTCTGTTTATTTTAACATGCCAAATGTCTAAAAAGTACTACCAAAAAGTTGTGCGCATAAATTAAATGTTTTAGTCAAGAAACTAAAAAGTTAGAGATTTTGAAAAATTTTCATATACTACGTCGATAAATGTCCATTCTCTAATACGGCAGACCGGTCCATGGTGGAGCGAGCCCATACAAAGGGTTGGACATCGCATATTGCTTTAAATAATTGATTGTAACTCTGGAATCATTTGATGTATTTTGGCCAAATTTTAAACATGTCTTCTTAAAAGAATTTCTCATGAAATCCGTTAACCTTTATGAGCGTAGCGAGTTAGGAGACCCTTTATGTACAGTAACAGCCCTTTAAACCAAGTTCGGAGCGCTCATAGTTCGGACTCTGAAAAGATCCTTATTGAAGAGGATTTTATGAGTTCATGAGTTCCCTCCTATTTATGAGTTTTAAAGAGTATCTTTTGTATTTTTATAACGAACACTCCTGAAAAGAACATGCTTCGGATTGTTTTTGGAGTACTTCAGTTAAGGACTCTGAAAAAACTCGAATTTAAGAGTGTTTGTGCAAAGCCTCCTGAATATGAGTTTCTTATGTGCATTTACAAAAATCGACCTCCTAAAAACATTCGAATTAGGAGCATTTTCGGAGTAGAACTTTAAGGAAAAAAAAAAAACAATTTTATTCGGTTTCGTAATCGTGTTAGAATAAGGTGTTTTTAAATATGCTTATAATTTCATATTTCAGCAAAAGAATGGTGGTGAATTTCAAGGAGCAATCCGCTTTTTCTGACACTATTTTCAAAAATAAAATTTTAACATAACTATTGAAAAATTCAGCTTTATTCAAGCACGTGAAGAAAACTTTGCTGTTTTTTGCCACTTTTAGGAGTCTTATGAAACCATAAAATTCTAAATAAGTATAATGAAAGAGTCTTGTACGATTCTTATTGATGCTCATAAAGAGTGACCAAAATCAATGGAAAACAAGCGAATTTTTGGCACTTTTATGATTATTTTATGAAGAAAAATTGGGCAAAAACAGGAATCATAAAAAAGTATTTTATGACTCATATTGTTGCCTGTTAATAGCAACCAGTTTCAAAGAAAAACTAGCACATTTTTGAAATTTTTAAGAGTCTATTATGAGTTTTAAAATGCCAATATATGACTCATAAAAGAGTCTTATAAAATTCCGTAAAAATTGCTTTTGAGAGTCAAAAAAGTATCATTTTGTAATCTTATTTGAGCTCTTAAAAAGGGACCACTTTCAAAGGAAAAACTGCTCTTTTATGAAACTTATAATAGCTCATTAGGAGGGCTCACACTCCTACAAATGAGTCATAAAAGAGTCTTAAAAGGCTCATATGGTTTGCAGGGAGGTATGTAGTACCAATCATAAATTTCAATGTATAATTTTGTAGTTTCTAAGCAAAAATTTTTTAATTTTGTGATATTAATTTTAAGACCAGATGCTATGACCTGAAATAAATAAAAATTTTTACGCTTTAATGTAAAACAAAATAATTCAAATATGTATATATTAAAAGGTTTTACCTGCAATAATCGTTTAATTAATTTTTTTTCTACTCCAGTGATTACTGAACTTTTCTTGTAATAAGCTAGTAAAAAATCTGCGAGCAATGTTACGGTCATGACTTTTACCAGAGCCTTGCAATACTACGTCTATTAACAAATCTTAAACAATTTTAATTTTGTCGTCAGCAAAATAGTATAGTGGTGTTGATTCAAATGCTCTTATTATAATATTTATATTTTGGTTATTATACATGTAAAAAAAAAAATGTTTACTGGAAACATAATATGAGATGATATTAATGTATGTATTTAAAACCTTTTTTGTAGCAAACGATTTTATTTATATAAGAAACATATTATGTTTGCCATAAATATGTTATTTCACTGCAAACAAGCTAATTTGTTGCAATGAATATATTATGTACACTGGATTATCATATAAGCAATATGTTCGCAGCAAACATTTTCTGATTGTCTCAAAAATAATTATGTTCAGTACTTTTAAAATATATTTCATATTAATTATTGACGGTTAAAGATAAAACAACTGTGTATACTGGCAGATCAATTTTAAGTCGATTTCATATCCTTTATCTGTACTGTACCAGTTTATGTAATTTTTTTACTGAAATTTTTGAAAAATATTTGCATTGTGTCTAAGATATATCTCAAGAACCAGACGTTTCAGATATATAAACAGTATACCAAAAAAATACAAGATGTATCCCAAACTTGTTTTTTTATCCATTCGCAAGTTTGTATTGCTAATAAAACTGAATCAGTTTCTATAATTATGCTGTAATACGCAAGCTTTGTGAGAAATGCTATAAAAAAAACACGAGGAATACAATTTTGATATTGAAATTCTCAGAAGGCGCTGGATGGCGCACGATAATTTTTTGTAAACATTTCTTACTATCATTATTTGCAATGTAAGATACATTGATCCTGGCCAACCCTGACCATTTTTTTATTTTTCAAATTTAATAAGTTTTTAATTTTTAATTTGTATTCCTTATCGCCAGAGCTGTAAAAGAATGCATTCAATTTGATTTAAATCACAAAAAAATGAATCAATGAATAACGAAAAAAGAATGCATTCAATGAATGCGAAATTGATTTATAAATACAATATTTAATTCACACTCAATTTAATAAAAATGATTAATTATTCATTTCAATTATTCACTTTCGTTATTCAGAATAATGAATCAAATTTTTTATTCATTTGAATGCTATTCACAAAGAATGCCATTCACAAAGAATTGCAGAATTTTCAATTATTCTATTTTTATTCATTATTCATTTTTTATTCATTATTCTTTTGTTATTCATTATTCATTTTTTATTCATTATTCTTTTGTTACTCATTATTCATTTGTTATTCATTATTCATTTCTTATTCATTATTCTTTTGTTATTCATTATTCATTTTTTATTCTTTATTCATTTGTTATTCATTTTTTTGTCATTGCTTATCAATTTGACGATAGTGATAAGAACAGAAAAAAAATTTAAAAAGTTAATATACATATATACAGGGTTGTTGCCTTCTTCAAACTTATTTGATCTAAATAGCTCACAATTAACCTGAAACACCCTGTCGTTGCCATATGGACACGCAAACACAAACACTTAAAATGTGCTTATTTTTGTTTAAACCATTTTATATTTGCGTTAACAGGTCATTCTAAAAATTTAAAAAAAAATTTATTCAGGGTGATTCGGGTTAAAGTATTTTCATTTAAAAATTGGTTTAAGAAATCCAACATAAAACTTGATATAAAACGCGTCATTCTCTAACTTCAGGAACAGAAAGATATCTGTTAATAAAAGTATGTACAATTTATGTTACCAAAAACTGGTGAAAACTTCAAAATAATTTTGTGTACTTTTATATCGATGGCTTAATAAAGAAAATGCGTAACTCGTTTTTTTTTTGCGAAAGCTACGATTGTAAATTTGTTGCCTACTTTATATATAATATGCATTTAAAAAGTTATCTACAGAAAAACGCTTTTTCTATATAAGGCCATCGATATGTAAAAAAATTGAGTTTCTCATCTGAATGAAACATGAAATAAACATTTTGAAAAAAGGAATCCAAGTAACCGAACTACCCCCTTAAATATGAAATAACTTCAAGTACTTAGAATCGTACGCTTGCAAGCACAAACTAGGTTAACACTAAACTGACCGCAATCGGTAAATCTGACCTGCTACTATTGTTTTTCGGATCTATACATGGTTTTTCATTCTATACCATTATAAATACATTTAATAATAAATAAACCGTTATCTGCGTTTAAAAATAAAAATTATGGATATGTTAATTACCAGTAATTTGATGATGAGGTTCAGGAAAAGGTATAGAAGAAATATCGGTAGGCTGAATGTTAATAAAATTCAGAGTAAGCTAAGCACGCAGTCATGACTATTTCCAGCGAATTAATGCCGAGCTTGCATCTTCGTCCCAGTGGTAAATGGATAACCGAAGTAACCAACTACATACTCTTAAATTGTGTGTCATAACCGATATACTTATTCCAGCGGGGTGTGAGGAATTGGTTCTTCATAAGTTAAGACAACAGAGATCAAGCGTACGTTTAGAAACTAGTAAGGCCCAAATGAAACATGCTTTTAATGCCACCGAATGCTCTCACCAATTTCCTAAAATTTTTTTTGTTGCGTTTTTTTAACAGATTGTAGACACGATGATTTAGGTTTGTCTGTTATATTTTTTTTTTTTTTTTGATTTCTTAAGATATTTATAAAAAATTTTTTGCTGTTGTTATCTATATCGTCAAATTAAGAGCCCTATTCTGGCAAATTAACAAATTGTTAACCAGTATTTTGAAAATTGCTATGCTGTTGTTGTTTTCAATACAAAATTTAAAGCTCAAAAAACAAAATTTGTTAATGAAATTGTCAATAACTGAAAAGCAGTTGACAATTTTTATCAAAATTGAAAAAATTACAACAAACATATAGAAATATTCAAAATACTGGTTAAAAATTTGTTAATTTGCCAGAATAGGGCTGCTATAAAAAAAAAACACAGCCCGAGTCCTAAGCAATGACAAAAAAATTAATAACAAATGAATAAATAATAAAAAATGAATAATGAATAACAAAAGAATAATGAATAAAAAATGAATAATGAATAAAAAATGAATAATGAATAACAAATGAATAAAGACTAAAAAATGAATAATGAATAAAATATGAATAATGAATAACAAATGAATAATGAATAAAACATGAATAATGAATAAAAAATGAATAATTAATAACAAATGAATAAAGAATAAAAAATGAATAACGAATAAAAAATGAATAATGAATAAAAATAGAATAATTAAAAATTCTGCAATTCTTTGTGAATGGCATTCTTTGTGAATAGCATTCAAATGAATAAAAAAATTGATTCATTATTCTGAATAACGAAAATGAATAATTGAAATGATTAATTAATCATTTTTTTAAAATTGAATGTGAATTAAAAATTTTATGTATAAATCAATTTTGCATTCATTGAATGCATTCTTATGTCGTTATTCAGTTGTACTTAAAATTCTGAATATGAATGCAGACTTTACAGCTCTGCTTATCGCAATAACGGGATAGCAAAAAACTTAAAAACAAAATATCTGGTTTAAAAGTTTAGAGTACACCCTTTCATAAAATATAAAGATCTGTTCAATCACTAAAATAACTAAAATAACAGTACGCACTTAAAAATAAAAAACTGCCCAATGCCAAAAGCCCAAATATATTTCTATCGAAATGTATCAAGTTGAAGTTTTTTCGGGATGTTCAACCCTTTGTATGGGATCGCCCCACCGTGCGGCCGTTGTTTTCGTTGCTGCCAAACTAGTTAAGCTAAAAATTTTCATTTACAAATGAAACAGCGAAAAGTTTATTTTAAAACTCTCTTAGGCTATTCGTCAATACGTCAATAGCTATAGAAATAGTATTAAAAGTATATACAGGATGCGCCATCTCTTATGTCGGCATGTGAATATTGAATAATTTAAAAAAGACTACCGATTTCCATTTATGAGATATTTTTATTTAATTTGGTTCTTTAAAATTAATTTGGACTAGTTTTTAACTACAACATCAATCAAGGCCACCTTTTGACCAAAGCTAAATGTGCCCTTTTTGCTGCGTTTTTCAGAATGTTTTAATATGTGTTAATAATAATATAGATAAGCTTAACAAGTTAAGAACTGAAAATTCGGTGTTGAAATTTTTCAGAAGCTATTATCTCTGTGATAGAAAACGATTTGTTCAAATTGACTCTTGTATGTCAAATGCAATAAATGTAACCTCTGGAGTTCCTTAAACTATGTACAAGAAATAATTTAAAGACTTAAACATTTTAAGACATTGTTACATCTCAATTTAAAATTAAACTCCTCCATACTGACATAAAATAAATGAATCTGTCAATATTTGATAGACGTAATTAAAATCTAACCACAGCACTTCTACTTGATGTTGTTGTTGTTTCTGCTGTTTTATGTGTTCAAACTTAATGTGTGGTTAATTATAAATGTTCCTTAAATCCAAAATAATGACTACGTTATGAACTTTACAAGTTAAAATGTTAAATTAATAATTAAGGAAATAGCAATTTTCCATTAATATCTGATAACCTGCTTAAAACGGGGATGGTCGCAGCAGAATGTTTATAGCAGAATTAGTAATTTCCATTAATCAGCTTTAGAATTTAGACAGAGAACGAGTCATATCAGCAGCGACTTTCTTCTTAGGAGGAAATTCATTGAATACTAAAATTATTACTGAGCTAAGCAGCTTATAGATGATTTTGCAGAGGGCGAAAGCCAAATATTTGAAACTCTGTTAATAAAACAGCTAAAGTACTAAAAGAGAATATTTTAAAATTGTTAATCTATAGCCAGTATACGGGTATTAATTTGACACATCCGGTTGTGTTTAGTTTTTAAAATGCAAAAATAATTTTACTTTTTTTGTCTGCTTAAAGAGACTTATAATGAAATTTTCCAAGTAATAGTTTGATAAAATATTGAAAATTGAAATTTCAATGTTATATAAAAAAACAACTCTGCGACTGCGTTTTAGAGTATTTTTTCAAAAAGGGTGAAATAGACACACAAAAAAGGGCGTTAGAGGTTTTAAATATTCTACAAAAATATTTCTCATACTGTCATTTCTGTCAAATGCATTTTTTCAGTAGTTTCCTTTTACTTTATATTTTAATAAATTACTAAATTTACACTTATATTTTTTTTTTAGATTTCTCAACCATAATCCGTTGATTGAAGTCTATAAACTTGGAAAAAGTTGAAAATGAAATCCGAACAGTTGTTTTTTTAAGTGCTCATGTGCTCATTAAGTGGCCTTTTGTCATTCAAAGGAAGGAGTACAATTAACAAAATTGTTCTATTGTACCGTTTCCCCTCAAATTTTTTAACATTGCCTACATATTTTGAAGAACAAAAAAAAAAAAACATTGGATTAGTTGACAAAATGTCAAAAGTTTGTAGTTTTTTCTACTCGAGGTACGCAGGCTGACCTTCTCTGTTTTTGCTCAATCGTCAAGTGTACTAAATGCACTTGTTCGTTTAAAATTATTGTTTTTTATTTTTTTGATTCCATACAATGTAGCAAATTAGATAAAATGGTTTCTTTACTATTTGTAATAGTTGATAACGCAATAAAATAAAAATATTAAATTGTGTTATTGCATGGTATAAATTTGTCAATGCATTTCAAGATAATCTTCTAGTATATGCATCGATTTCATATTTCATGAATTCCTACAAAAACTATTTCTGAATAACTATATATGATTATAATTGAAAGTTTTTTTATGACCTTTCTCTTTATTATTATGTTAATTTTCTATGATTTAAATACAAATTCTAAATGTTTGATAGTTCAAATCATTCTTGATTTTAAATACAAATTCTAGTTGTTTGTTAGTTTAAAATCGTTTATTGAGCTGAGCTTTTTAGGTCAGGTTAGAAAAATTATTAAAGGGAGAAAAACTGAGAAATTGACATTGAAAACTCATCCCTTATGTTTTGTATCATGTAAAACCTTAATAAAGTATGAAGCCTGTAGCCGAAATTACAATAAAATCAGCTAGTGATGTTTTTCATTTCATATTGAAAATGTTGGTGTTGTTTCTTTCGAAAAAATCGTTAAAGAAATTTATTGTTCTAACCCGACCTAAAGCTCAATAAACGATTTTAAACTATCAAACAACTAAACTATCAAACATTTATAATTTGTATTTAAATCATAGGAAACTTAAGCATTATTGTTTTTGGAATTCATAAAGGTTTTACTATTATGATGGCGTCACTTTGTATGGGAGGTGGGAGGAGTTTAATTTTGTTATTTTAAATTATAAACATCGAGTGCATAGTTAAGATTAAAAGAACACTCTAAAAAATAAATATAAATTTACTATAATTATTATAGTAATTTTTTTTTGAAATTCAAACTGATGTGTAATTTTACTATAAATCTTATATTGATCTTTGAGTATTTACCATTAAACACTATTCTTAGCAAAATTAAGCAATAAATTTTTAATTTTGCTGCAATATCAACTACAATGCTTTATATTACTACCAAAATTGAACTAATGAAGCAGATGTTGAATATTCAACATGTACAATATTTTCAACAGATATTTAGTCGACTTTGCTTGTCAACGTGTATGGATCATTATATAAGAGTTATATGGTTTTAAATTGAAAAAAGTTTAGTAATTATTCGATTTTTAGTAAAAGTTTTATTATGTTGTAGTATCTTATGTTGTACAAAACAACAAAATGGGTCAATAAGAGCAATATGCTAATAATTAAATAAAAATCTATAGAAAATATCTGTGTTTCATTTGTTTTTTTCTTTCGGGTACTCATCGGCAGGAATTTCTTTATGCAAGAGTGTTTGTCTCATTCTGGTGTTTATTGTGTTAATTTAATGAAGGATAAGCAGAAAATATAAGTCAAATTTATTTCTGCACGTGTCGTCAAGAGTGTAAAGTTTTAAGATTTATTTAATTGTGTTTTAAACTAAATAAACGAATCTCAAAACTAAGAATGTTGCCTTAACTAGAATATCAACAGAAAATTAATTGATTACATCAATTGTAGTAAAAACAAATTCTAGTTGTTGAATTTTGCTAACATGGAAGTAGTAATTTTGTTATGGTACTACACAGATGATAGCAATTGATGTTTAATATTACTGCAATATCAATATTTTTTCATTAATATTGCCACATATTTAACTCAAACATGTTTTGTTGAATTTCACTACAAGTCAATAGTAAACAATATGTTTAATTAAATAATGGTGTCTAAATTTACTACAGAAACAGCCGCAAAACTGTTGCCTACAAGAGTTGTAGTAAAATTCAATAAAAACTTTTTAGAGTGAAATTTGTAATGTTTTAAGTTTTGTGGAATATAAAGAGATTTTACAGGTCTCATAAAGTCACTTTGTATGGGAGGTGGACGTGGTTTTCATTGGATTTTTAAAAATTTCATATTTATATTAATTGTTGTCGAATTTTAAAAAATTTTACCGTTTTAATGAAGTCATGAAGTATGAAGTATGAAGTCATGAATATACAATAGTTGTAGGCAACAGGTTAGCTACCATAACTGTACTTAACTTACGCATTCAACATATTGTTTGTATATTCATATGTAGTGAAATTCAACAAATAGTTTTAATTTTGATAAAAATATAAAGCAATATTAAAGCAATTATATTGATATTGTAGCAAAATTAAACACCAATTATTTAATGTTACTATAACATATGTAGTTCAATTTTAAAATTACTACCCTTATGTTAGTAGAATTCAAAAAGTTCTGCTGTTATTCAAGTGAAAATACTTTTTTTTTTACATTTTTTATAACGTTATATATATATTTAAACATATTTTAATATATCTTGTAACATAAAAGTTTTGGCGGTAATGCAGATATATCATATTTTGAGTTTTTATTAATTACAATTCTCAAATAAATTGCTTAATGAAATACAAAAATGCAGAACAGACACTTGCATACAGAATTTCTTCTCAATTAGTATCCTAAAGAGGTAGACAAATGAAACCCAGGCGTTTCGTGTTTATTTAAACGGTCTTTATTTATTTACTAACATGTTACTTTCATTTTTAACACAACAACTTAACACTTTACAAACTTTTACCGAAAAACGTATTCTTTCTAAACTTTTTTTAATTAAATCCAGATAATTTTTAAAGAGTGATCTTCACTGACTGACAAGCCGACTCGAATGTGTATGTGTTGAAAATATCTGCTCAATTTTAGTTCAATTTATGTAGTAATATAAAACTTTGCAATTGATATTGCAGCAAAGTTCAACATTTGTTGTTTAATTTTGCTAAGAATTGTGTTTAATGGTAAAAACTCAAAGATCAATATAAAATTAATAGTAAAATTATATATTAGTTGGAATTTCAACAAAAAGTTAGTAGGATATTGACAGAATTTTGCAATTATTATTTAGCGTGTGGATTTTACTGATCTTGCTCATTTTCGAACTTGCTCTTAATTTTGAAATAAATATTTTAAAGATATATAAGCTTTTTAGCTTATATATATAATTTCGTTACGATAGCATTCAAACTACGGCTGTTATCGTGATCACAGACAGACAGACGGACTTTAGTTTTAGGTTATAATATGCGAGGGTTATAAAAATTGAATCAAGTTTGAAACTAGTACCATATCAAAATAAGGATTTCGTAATAATATTTTGACTCTAGCCAAATTTCCAATTGGGTAGTTTTAAAAAATCTATAATAAAGGGTAATAAAATCAACTCAAAAGCCGGGATTTAATTTTTTAGAAAAACTATTTATTCTCATTCCTAGCATGGCAAAGGCTTAAATGAACAAATTTTCAAAATATATAACATTTTTGAATGCATGTTATATTGGATTTTGTTAAAAAAATGTTTTACAGTTTTTACCTCATTAAAACATTAACCTTATGTATTGTAAAGTGTAGGATAACAATAAAATAAGTTAATCTCAAGCTTGAAAAGCTAAAATTGAGCGAGAATGCAAAATTTTCATTAGAAATGCCAAAAACAAGCTTGACAGCTGTTATAAATATTTCGAAGATACCAGCTTATTTTTATTTTAATACTTATATGTGTAAGCCAGAATCAGGCGGTTTTCGAGTCATCTCGAAAAAAAACTTAAGTTTCAATTTAAATCCTGCTGCATTTTGCATCACAGATCTTACTAAGTGTTTTCATTGTTTCTTGTGTTTATGTGTTAGTAATCTCGGAAGTGCTTTTGTATACTACACTTGTAAAACATTCATCTATTCATTTATCATCATCTATCATACTTGTTATCTCTTTCTAGAACACTACATTCAAGAGTTTCAAGTGCTGGTTGTAAAGGATGCTTGCGAGCTTCGGAGTGTAAACATTCCTAGAAGTAAGTTTATTTATAAAAAAAATACAGAATCGAAAGTTTGTGTACAGTACAAAATCGCACTGAAGACGGGAAATACTACCGTGAACAAATGCTGCCAATTTATGAACAATCTTGTAAAAATAAATAAACCATTTCCGGAGTGACTCACATCCATTAATGCAAGATGGAACAAGGTGCCTTACCACGAAAGACAGCGTAAAAGTGGCAAAATTATTTTTAAAAAAGGCTTGAATAGTTGAATATATTTGGGCACAAACAAGAAACTGTGTTTCAGGGACCAAAAAAAAAAAATGGAGAAAAATTAGTTTACAGAGTTAAACAGGAGTAGAGCTCGATCACCGAAGAAGATGTGCGTGTTTTGTGTGAAATCTTCAGAACCATAATAATTAATTTCCACGCAAGCGGAGTGCTTCATACAAAATATTAAATTATTTCCAACATTATATATAGTTAAAAAAAATTTTATAAACTTTCAATGCACTTAAATTTTAAAGTGTACAGAAACTTTTAGACCACCTTGTATAATATTTTTTTTTCAAAAGCCAATTTCGGGTTTTTCCAATGTTTGCATAATTTAAAAAAACGACGCTGAGTTTTAAAAATTAATAATTTTAATTACAAATTTTTATTTGCAACTTTCAAACTTCTTTGAGAAAAAACCATAAGAGTTTTTTTGATTATGTTTATTTTTTGTAAAAGCTATGAGTTTTATATCTGTTATTGTTATGAAACTATAATATTATCTCTTCTTATAATAGATTATAACAAAGAACCTAAAATCCTCCAAAAGGATCCAGAATGACATACATAACAATAGGTCTGTTCCCGTAATCGATTCAAATAACTTGAAGTTACTTGAAAGCGTTTCTTTACACATTTTTCAAGCTCGAGAGAGAAGAAGAACAAGTTAAATGTCACTCTCTATTATATTACAACTACCCGAAACTAGCTTGAACTGTACTTGGAAAATTACTTCGACCACGAATCTTCTAATCTTCTTCTTCCAATTGCGACAATTTATTGTCAATCAGCTGTCAACAGCAACTGTTCTGCTCGAAACTTGCTTGAAGTCGTTTCCGTACTTTTTTGCATATTTTCACATTTTGACAAATAGCTAATTGAGTTACTCTTTCAAATTGAACTTTGCTCGAACTTTACTTGAAGTTAGTACTAAAACAGACCTAATAAGCGTTGATGTATTGACTTTTATGGAAAATAATTTTTTTTCCCCACAAAATCGTAATGTAGAACAAAGTGCTTTTTTGATAAAAAATTTGATAAAAAAAACGCATTAAATTTTTTTACTTTTGTGCAGAAATTGCTTTCTATACCAGATCGTGACTGTTTGCCATGCTACGCAAAAGCAGTTTACCAGAGTCGAAAGGTTTATACACTAAAAAAATTTATTAGTAAAATTTTTATGAATAATATTAGTAAACAAAATATTCGTACATTCTACAAATATTCGTACAATTTGCAAATTATTTTTATTGTGATATCTTTACGAATTTATTCGAAAAATATTTCTATTACCTGATGTTGTATCTACGAATATATTTGTCTTATATACTAATGATATTTGTAAACAAAATAAAATCAATTCTTATTAGTGCATTGTACGAATGATTGTGTACATATAAATAATAATATTCCTAAATTTCTCGTACGAAAAACTTCGTAATTTATTTCATTACATTCGCAGTATTTACTAACGCTTTCGTACTATTTACGAATGAAAAAAAATATTAGTAGAAACAATTCATTCGTAGGTTGAACGTACGAATTATTAGTAGAATATACGAATTATAAGTAAAGTCTAAAAAATTGAAAACCGAAATCGTTCAGCCTTGTTTGTCGAACATCTACAGAACATAAGGAACTGTATGATTGTAAAGTGACTGTAGCCTCCTGGTAAAGTGCTTGCCCCGTAAACTGAAGAGCCGAGGTTCAAACCCCAGCTTAGACAGAATTTTTTTTTAGAATACGAATAAAATATTCGTAATATGTACTAATAAACGTCAATTCTACGAATCCTATTCGTGGCTGAAAACTACAAATAAAATTCGTAGAATGGACGCAGTTATTAGTAATATTTGCATATAAATATTTTTGAGTGTAACGATATCGAAAAAATGTATGAACTGGACCTTTCACCACTTCATGCAAGAAGAATCCGTGTTAGGGAACATTGCTTGAAGATAGCGTATAAAATAAATAGACAAGACTTCAAACAAAATAACAAATAATTTAAAAGTCTAAAATCTAAAGAAAACCATGAAATACGAAAAAGCTTTAGAGTGGTAAAAAAAAAGAATTCAAGCAGAGTTCCGAAAACAAACCGGGCTCCGTATTTATTTGAAAAATAAAAAAAAACATCTAAAATTTCTTTAAGTATCTACTATATTTTATCTATGTTTTTTTGATTTTTTATTAGACTTGTTCCAATTTTTTTTATATTATACTAGCTTAAAACCAGCACGTTGTTGCCGCGGCTCCGTTGCCAGACGCGAATAAAATGTTATCTTAAAACTGTATATGTAAATTGTGGTGTGATCTATAGCTCAAAAGCTGTTGAATTTCTCAAATTTGGGCTGTAAGGGAGGTGACACGCCCCGTTGTCCAACGCCGTACAAAGGTATCAATAAAACTGCATGTGCAAATTGAGTTCGAATACTGAATTCCGAGGCTGTACGGCCTATAACTCAAAAGCTATTCGATATCGCAAATTTGGATTGTATGGGAGGTGCCACGCCCCTTTGTAAAACTTCCATAAAATGTTATCAGTGAAACGCCACGTGCAAATTGTGGTCGAATACCGAATTCCGAGGCTGTGCGGCCTATAACTCTACAGCTATTCAATATCGCAAGTTTGGGTTGTATGGGAGGTGCCACTCCCGCTTGTTTATCGCCTATAAAATGTTTTCAGTAAAACAGATTCTGTAAATTCTGGTCGAATACCGAACTCCAAAGCTGTGTGGCTTATTAAGGGTGTCCCAAGAAGAACGCAATTTTTAAATTTGGCGCCATTCGAAGTCATTGTTTGACATTTGAACAATTGTTATTGTTTGCTAGTAGAAGGTACGAGGTTAGTAAAAATGGAGCGCTACACGAATGAACAACGCATTCTCATTGTGAAATTGTTTTACCAAAATGGTGAAAGTTTTGCGGCTACAGTTCGCAAATTGCGATCAATTTGGGGTCACAGTAATGCTCCAAAAGAGTCAACTGTAAAGATATTAATGGATAAATTTGCCGAAACTGGGTCTGTTAGTGATGTAAAGACAACAACGCGCCTTCGACCAGTTCGATCGACCGAAAATCTCGCCGATGTACGTGATGATGTCGCTCAAACTCCATCCACCTCAATTTGACACCGAGCTCAGCAAATTGGAGTCTCCAAATCCACTATGCAGCGAATTTTGAGGAAAGATTTGCATCTTCATGCATACAAAGTTCAATTGACTCAGGAACTGAAGCCAGCTGACCATGGGTATTGGAGAGACAACATGAAAATGCTGATTTTGCCGCTAAAATCATCTTCAGTGACGAGGCCCATTTCCATCTTAATGGCTTCGTCAACAGGCAGAATTGTCGCATTTGGGGTGAGGAAAATCCTCGAGTGATTCACGAGAAGCAAATGCATTCTCAACGTGTCACTGTGTGGTGTGGTTTTTGGGCTGGAGGAATCATTGGACCTTTTGACGTAGAATTACGTCTTACAGCGCGGTTTGTATGGGGGTCATTTTCAAGAATTTTTTCAAAGTGATATTTGACACTTTGGGTTATACCTACAGCCTTTAATATTCATCGTACACAGAAAAAAAAATGCCAAAATATCAGTTTTAGTGGGAATAAAACGAATATTTAATAAAATAGCAAAATGTAAGAAGATGAAAAATTCACATATTCGTATGAGAAATGCACAAGCTGCTTAGCTGCAGTAGCTGCGTATGCTGTTGATAAGGTTGTTGTTGTTGTTGTTGTTGTGTTTGCTTGTTTGGTTCGTAATCACGTCGTTCGTTGTTTTGCTTCTTTTGATGTTGTTGTTGTTGTTTCTTATTAATATGTATGTTAAACATACATATATAAATGCTCATCAGTTGCTTTCATTTTTGTTTTTGTTTCACAGATAGCCAATCGGCTTGTTTGAAAACGGTGTGCACTTTTAAAAGCACTGAAGCGGACCTTTTCGTTGTCAGCAAACTATGCAATGTGTGTTTCATATAAGTGTACCATATATTGAGTTGTATATTAATGTTGATTTTATATGATTTAATACAAATTCTAAATGTGTGATAGTTTAAATCATTCTTGATTTTAGATGCAAATGCTAGTTGTTTGATACTTTAAAATCGTTGAAATTGCAAATAAAATTGAGCTTTAGGTCAGGTTAGAACAATAAATTGCTCGAACGAATTTTTCCAAAGAAACAACAACAACAACATTTTTAATATGAAAAGGAAAACATCACTAGCTGATTAATTAGTTATCTGTTGATTAAATATTTAGAGCTGTTAATTGTTCTTACCTGACTTAAAGCTCAATAAACGATTTTAAACTATCAATTAACTAGAGTTTGTATTTAAAATCAAGAATGATTTAAACTATCAAACATTTAGAATTTGTATTTAAATCAAAGAAAATGAACATAATAAATAACAAGGTCATATAGAAAACATTAAGTTGTATATTAATTTTATTTGTTGTTAAACAATTGTAACCTTTTCTTAAAATAGTTTTTATTAAGTTGCAACAATAAACTAAACAATAAACGGCAACTCAACTGATTCAATGCATTTTTCAGAGTTTTTTGGCAAAGGGGTGAAAAAGAGAGGGGAAAAAACAAGAATAAACGACGCATCAAGCGAATATGACATAAATTTAAATTCGAATCTTAATAAATATAAAAAAGGACAATTAATTTTACTAACGAATCCTTCCAAAGAAACAACAACAACAACAACAAAGTTTTTTCGATTTGAAAAGGAAAAAATCACTAGCTGATTTTGTTGCAATTTCGGCCGTGCTAAAGGCTTCATCAGAAATCTTTGTGATGCCCGTGCAAGCGTGCACTAGCGTTGTTGTTGCTGTTGTTTCTTTGGATGCGTTAGTACAATTAATTGTTCTATCTTTGACCTTAAGCTCAATAAACGATTTTAAATTATCAAACAACTAGAATTTGTATTTAAAATCAAGTATGATTTAAACTATCAAACATTTAGAATTTGTATTTAAATCATATAAAGTCAACATAATAAATAAAAAGGTCATTTAGAAAACACTTTATAAAACAGGACTTTACAATTATATAGAGAACGGTTTAAAGGTACAAAAACATGTCGTTTTCATACCAGCGAATCAGACGCTGCCGTTTTAAGGACCGTTTAGCTGGAACATTGATATTCATGGCTTGTTGGGTTGTAATACAATAGAGAATACAGATGCATGTAGCTAGAGGGCCAGTATGTGGCTACAAAACAATGTAGTACTTCTAGCCAAGGTTGCCAGTTAAAATTTGAAACAATTCCGACAAAAAGTTACTTTTTCACATTAACAATAATTACATACAACAAAAATTACCATGATAAAGATAAACAAAAAAGTTTTCACCGCAATAAAAAATATCAAAAAAAAAAAAATCCCAGGATTATTACACAAAGAATTCCACTCGTTTTAAAAATACCAATTAAAATTCCATATGCATTTAAAATTGTCACAAAAATATCATTTGCATTGCAAAATACCACAATTAGTCCCATATACAAAAATGTTGTTTCTTTGGAGAAACTCGTTAGAGCAATTAATTATTCTAACCTGATCTTAAGCTCAATAAACGATTTTAAACTATCAAACAACTAGAATTTGTATATAAAATAAAGAATGATTTGAACTATCAAACATTTAGAATTTATATTTAAATCATAGAAAATCAACATAATTAATAACAAGGTCACATAGAGAACTTTCACCTGTAATTAAAAAAAAAAAACACACTTTTTGGATAGTATCGAAAGTGCAGACGTAGAATTCCTTTTTATACAGTAATAGTTTTTCTTTATTACTTTATAAAAAGGAATTCTTCGTCTATACTTACGATACTATCGAAACTGTGCCTTTTTTTTATGAAAATAAGGCAGGTCAAGCGCAAACAGTCAATAGTGTTCGGTATTGTGAAATGATAACCAGTTTTTTCTTGCCTAGAATTGAAGAAATGAATGTGGAGGGCATGTGGTTCCAACAAGACGGCGCCACATGTCATACAGCCAGAGAAACAATTCAATTGCTGCATCAGCCATTTCCCGGTCGTTTTATTTCGTGTTTTGGAGATCAGAATTGGCCGCCTATATCGTGCGATTTAACACCATTAGATTTTTTTGCTTTGGGTTTTTTTAAGTCGATGGTTTACGCGAATAAGCCGACGACGACTCAAGCCTTAAAAGAGGAAATTGGACGCTGCATTAATGAAATACCGCAGCATTTATGCAAAACGGTCATTGAAAATTTCATTAAAAGATCGCGGGTATTCCAGCAAAGCCGCGGCGGCCATCTGCACGATATATTGTTCCATACAAAACCTCATTCTGTCTACCTTACGATATAATAAAGTTTCACGATTTTTTTTTTAAATATCTGTGTTTTATTTAAAATTTAAAAATTGCGCTCTTGTTGGGACACCCTTTAACTCGAAAGCTATTCTATATCGCAAAATTTAGTTGTATGGGAGGTGCCACGCCCACTGGGGAAAGGAGGGTGAAATATACTTTAAGACCTATTCTTATACCTACCAAATATACATACAAAATTTCATTAAAATCGTTCAAGCCGTTTCGGAGGAGGTCTGCCTCAAACACCGTGACACGAGATTTTTATGTATTAGATAATATACAGAGTCCAACTAGTGCTTATTTCATGAATGGTAACACTTAGCTCATGTCTGATCTAACAGATAATTAGTTTTATCCTTCCGCTGAACGAATATGGTTGTGTATACGCTTGAACAACGCTGGGAAATATTGCGACATTACTTTGAAAATCATGGTAATGTTGCAGAATGTGTGCGAAAATTGCGTATGGATTTTGGAAGAAGAGAAGCACCGTCAGCTCCGTATGTTCGTTATTTGTGAAAAAAGTGAAAGAAACTGGCATCCTCATCGATAAACCAAAGCGTGAAAAGCCAAAAGCAGTGCGTACACCCGAGAATATTGCTGCTGTGGCAGAAAGTGTGCGTGAAGCGCCATCAACATCAATTCACCGTCGCGACGCGTCGTTCTCAACAATTGAACATTTCGGAGACATCATTGAGACGAATTTTGCATAAAGACCTTGGTGTGACGCCATACAAAGTCCAATTGGTTCAGGAGTTGAAGCCAACTGACCATCCAATGCGTTTTCGCTTCGCTAAGTGGGCCTGCGATCGATTTACAGAAGATGCCGATTTTGCCAAAAAAAAAAAAATCATCTTTTCAGATGAAGCTCATTTTGATCTTGGCGGGTATGTTAACAAGCAAAATTGTCGCATTTGGGGCACAGAAAATCCGCACGCATACATTGAAAAGCCGCTGCACCCAAAACGAGTCACTATTTGGTGCGGATTTTGGTCCAAAGAGCATAATTGGGCCATTTTTCTTCGAAAATGAGCAAGGAGTGGCCGTAACAGTCAATGACGATCGTTATCGGGCCATGTTGAACGAATTTTTGTTCACAAAAATTGAAGAGGAGGATATTGGCAACATTTGGTTTCAGCAGGACGGCGCTACGTGCCACACAGCCGAAGCTACACTCGATGTTTTGCGCCCTGTTTTTGAAGATCGCATTATCAGCCGCAGAGCTGATGTCGTTTGGCCACCTCGGAGCTGCGATTTGACACCGTTGGACTATTATTTGTGGGGTGCCCTCAATGATAAGTGTTATGTTGACAAGCCAGAGACAATTGACGCTTTAAAGCACAATATTCGTGAAGCCATTGGTGAAATACAGCTGCACACAATCGATAATGTGCTTAAAAATTGGACCGATCGTGTAGGCTACTGCATGGCCAGCTGAGGCAGCCATTTGAATGAAGTTATTTTCCATTATTAACCGGAAGGATTGTACTTTCAAATAAAAAAAGAAATTTGATAAAATATCAAGTAGTTTTTTTATGGAATTTTCAAAAAAAAAAAGTTATTTGGCGGACCCTTTATAATAATAATATGTATTTTTTTCTTCGGGTTAGTGCATTTAAAATTTCTTCCGTGGTCACTCGCACAACCCATTGAGCCTTTCTTCTCCAGTTTTACTTCTCATGCATGTTTTGAGTCATCGAAGCGACGAAAACGAGGGTTCGCTTGAAGCGACTGAAACCGGCAACGTTGCAACGATCTTCAGGAATTGTCTTTTTGATGGATATATAACGCATATAAACGTTAAACTCCGATTTGTCTGATTCAAGCCGTGCCTACAAATATGGGGTACACAATATTTATCAAAATTAGTATACACACTGAAAAAATCATCACGTTTTAAAATTCAACGCAATGTCTTTAATTTCAATGCATAATTTTTCATACAAAATTTAAAAAAATTTTGAAAGCTATAAAGTTATAAAAAAATCTGCTTCAAACATATTTCGTCAAATCAGGAACAAATTGTTTTCAATATGCCGCTAATTTCATATTGAAGTGTAATATCAGTTGCATTGACCATCTCCGATTTGGCTCAAATTTTGTGCTTAAATTAGTTTATTGTTTAGAAAACCAAATTCGGAGTTTGAGGTTTTGAGATTTTTTTCGCGCACTCATAGCCATGCGAGTGTCAAAGCAAGGTCTATTTTGAGACAACGTAGCTCAGTCAATTTAAATGCAATTTTCGTAAATATGGTATCATTGGAAGTTTTTTTTTTTTTTGAGGTAAATATATTAAACTTTGGAAAAAATTGCAGTTACATTACATGGCCCATTATTATATTTCAAATTTAATGCCATGCCAGCAACAGGCGCTATAATTTTTTTTTTCATTTTCATTATTTTAATTTTTTTACGTTTCATTGCCTTTTCAAAGATATGAAATGAAAGTGTTTTCTTTAAACTTTCAGAAATTATTTCGTAAAAACTTTTTCAACGAATTCAACTAGCTTTGATATATATTGTGAAAAGACTACATTATTTTGGAATATTTTTTTATATTTTTTACACTGAGAATAATACTTTAAAGAATACTTTAAAGTAAACAAACAATTTTAAGAGATAATTTTAACGCTCTTAAGTTTCTACAAAATAAAATTTTAAATAAGCGTATTAAATTTTCAACTATATTCTCATTTATTTCTTTTTACAATTTTCTCTTATTATTTCGATGCAAAAACAAAAAATAAGCTTTCTGAGATTGAATTGAAAAATTATGTGATTTAAAATCTTTGACAATTATTGCCAGACAATTTAGACCAAGCTGAAAAAAACCCAGATTTTACATTTGATTGTGAGAAAATATTTATACAATTGGTTTTACAAGTAATGAGCATTAGATGAAATAAAAAATTATTTATTATTTTACTCCAATATTTTAAGCCGCAATAAAATGTTAAATTCATCGAATGGTGTTAAGATTTGGTATACAAGGGCTTCCGAGGGTCGCTAATTACGAATTTGACGTCGAAAACTCGAAAAAAATTAAAAAATGGTAGTTTAATTTTATTATTTTTTATTTAAGAACAATATTTTAAAATAATGTTTTGAAATAATATTTGTTTTTAATACTAAAGTTTTTGCATTAAAGTTTTTTTTTAAATACTTTTAAACTGTAAATGTAGACTATAAAAATATATTTAAAAACATTGTTGTGAAAAAAAACTTTTGTTTTAATTTGAACTGCACAAACGTTTGAGTTTAATATAAATGAAATTGTTTCAAGATCTATTTCAAAAACAAGTTCACTTAATATGAACACAGTTTTATTAAATTTTAAAATATATTCCTTAAGTGTACTTAAAAAAATTTTAAGTCTATATATTTTAGTCTTTTCACAATAAATGTTTTGAATTGAGTCTTTTTTTTATCTACTTTAAACAAGATCTTTGTCGTTCCCATAAGCACGCAACCGTTGCTATGCTGTGCTGAGTGTTTCTCTCGAAGCTCGCTAAAATTCATTAATTTGGGGGGGTTTAACCTCGAAAACCCCCTACGTACGCACCTGATCTATTTGACTATATAGCTCAATCAATTTTCTGAAATATTAAAAAACTAGGTTGAAAAATCTTAAACGGTTTAGAACTTATAGATTTAAAAACGCCGAATGAAAACTTTAGCTCAACACTTAAAATCTTGAATCGGCTAAGCCGCGGAAGATTCCATTCTAAAACTTAGCAATCATTTAAAATTCATTACTTTTAATTTTTTCAAGTCTTTATCGAACTAAGAATAGAGAAAACAAAGTGTAAGTATTCTAAGAAAAATAACAAAGAGTCAAAGATTTCATGAAAAAAATCTTTGCTTATTTCAATGGGTGGAATGCATAAATAGTGAGCATTTGCTTTAAATCGATTTTTCAAGTAAAAAATTCGTAAACTCTCTTGATTTTACTTTGAAAATTGAGTCAGAGCAAATGCTCACATTTTATGCATTCCACCCATTGAAATATGCAAAGATTTTTTTTCATGAAATCTTTGACTCTTTGTTGTTTTATTAGAATATTTACACTTTGTTGTCTCTATTCTTAATTCAATTAAGACTAAAAAATTAGCTACTAAAAAAATCTTGGAACAATATATATTTTTTTTTTTATTTTAATTGGAAAGAGCTCGACTTTTGTAAGTAAGTTTTTGCAACAATTTATGTCAAGCTATTTTAAGATTAAAATAGAAGCTAATTGCCGTAACCAATTTATTTTTAAAAATTTGCTCAGCTAAAAATTCAGCTAATGAAAAGTACGCCACTACAGATTTCTCTAATTTTTTGTGATTAATATAATAGCTCAACTTTTGTGAAACTATATTTTAGTTTTATCTTTGCAATCGCAACTTATTTATTCAGACCAGACCATTTTAGTAATTTAGGCTTGAGTTTTTTTTTTACTGGTGGAATACAACTATTTATTAGTGTATTTGACGACATAAAAGAGGTTTTTTTTTTATTTTTTAATTCTACTTAAGACCGTTTGTAAACTTACTTTGCATGATTATTTAGTTTGTTGTATGAGCTTCAAATAAGTATTCTCCAATCTACAATTTTCCAGCTATAATCGAAAACAAATGCAAATTGGGGTGACCACGGAATTACCACAGAATGCTTTAATTAAAAATATTCTGATTAAATGTGGCACAAAGTTACGAAGATTATGCTTCTGCAAACAGCAAAGAAATGATATTTCTCCTTCAGCAAATAAGATTATTAAATATAACAAAACACAACAACAGCTAAAACATGCGAAACAAAGAACAGCAGCAGGAAAGCAACAAAATGCATTAAGTATAAAGGTAATAATACTGTTGCTGCAACAGGAAAAAAAATGCAATTTACGTAATTTTTAACAATTGTTGCTGTTGCTCTTGTTTGTTGTTTAATGTTTTTTATCCTTATTGTTGCTGCAGAAAAGAAAGGCAGGCACAATACGTAGCAAAGAAAACACAAAAACGACAACAAACGAGAAAAACTCACTTCCTCTACACATTTACACAATTTCGCTATTATGTTGTGAAAAGTGAAGAAAGAAGAAGAAATAAGAAAAGAAAATCGAGTTTATTGTATAAATAGTGCATTTTTCACACTGAGGAAAAAATTCTCATATTCAAAAACAAATGCTCCCACTTTAAGGGGCACTACTAGTGTGAGCTTCCAAAAAAAAAGGTAATTTTCATGAATTTAACCCTGGATAACTAATCAAATTTTTAATATGCTATAACCAATGTTAGTCGAATCGACTAACACGCTCCAAAACTCGTTTTTGAGGAGCTGGTGGTACATAAAATGCATAAAAAGCTATGGAAAATGGAAAAATTATGTAAACTTTAGTAGTAATCAAAAAACATTCGTATTGGTATTTGGTTTCTTTTTTATTTCTTACATTTTTGCTCAAGCTTCTTATTTCATCAGTTCGAAAAAAAAAAGAGAGCAGTGTTAGTCGAAACGACTAACATTAGTTATTCAGGGTAAAAAAAAACTATTGCAGCTCGGGCTTAAAAATTAATATTCCTGTGTTCATAAGCGGTATCGCTTAAGTCGATTTGTAATGTGTTCCACGACTGATGTCCCAGTGGGCATATTAGCTAGCGATACACAAAAGAATGCATACTAGTAGTGCTCTTATTGGCGTCAATATACCTTCCATGATCGCTGCATTGATGAGTGCTTCTGTAAGGCCTACCTTTTGAATGTTTGGAGTCTTTTCCTGTTATTTTATATAAAAAAATTTTTAAAAGATTTTTAAAAAATTCTATATGATCAGATCAATTAAAAAAATCAAATCTTAAAGAAAAAACAAAAAAAAATTATTTTGTTTTTGTCCGAGTTGGGACGCGAACACAGGTCTGCGAAATCTAATACATTGCATATCACATTATATGAAAACTTTTATATATAAAAATTCTAAGTATTTTCTATTATTTTTGTATGAAGAAATTTACAAAAAAATTCCAAAAAAATTTTTAAATGGACAGAAAAATTTGTAAAAAAATGTTGATTTTAAAAAAACAATACAAAAAAAATTTTTTTTGGGACGAGCTGGGTTGCGAACCCGCGCTCCCGAAAACTTACTTTGATGATGCAAAACTTGTAATGATGCAGAATAAGCTGAAGTTTGTTAACTAATGAGGTGGACGAGTGGGTAAGATGTCAGACCGCCAGCTGAGAGAACGCTGGTTCAAATCTGGAATTTGTTGTCAGACATAGAGTATGTCAGACATAGAGTAGCGGCGATATTTGCGAATAACTGATTTGGGTGAACTTTAAACCCGAATATCTTCTAACGCGTACATAGTATCATAGGGAACTCATGACATGTTGCTAATTATGACAAAATTGAGAGGTTTGCATCAAAAAAATTCGAACGTAAGTTTTTCGATTTCAGATTAAGAAAAAATTTTAGTGAAAAAAATATTGCAATGATATACAAAAACCCTCGGGCAAAGCTAAAAGTTATGTCGCAGAAAAAAATAAGGATGCAGAAAAATTTGTTTTGACAAGGAGTATTTAAAATATATATGAATCCGGTGAAGTAAAAAAATGTTCCACTCTAATGTACATCGATAACTCCTAACGCACAGTGACCTTGAACACGGAGGTGCCCATTTAAAAGTGGGTGTTATTTTGAAAAATTTATGTCAAGAAAGTGGGCGTTATTAAAGAAAGGGCCGTAGAAAACACAATATTAAAAACTTCGGATCTCAAATAGTATTGACACCACGGTTATAAAATTCATTAGACGAATGGGTATAATTTTTGCACAACAAAATGAATGAAGTGGGCAGAATTCGGAAAAGGGCGTGTTGCTATTAGAAAAACACTGTATATTAGTTAATATTTACACTCGGGTACTGAAATTTTATTCAAGAAAACGGAAATTAAAGTGGTGATGTAAATTTCTTACATTACCATTAAAAATCTAGTGATAATGCAAATATTTTCCATTACCATTAAAATTTTCCATTACCACTAAATTTTAGAAATTGTTTCCATTACCATTACATATTAACGGTAATTTTGCATTACCACTACGTAGTAAAAATCTTTTAAAGCAATAGTTTTTGTGGCATTTAAAGAGATTTCACCATTTTGTTAAATTTACTTCGTATGGAAGGTAGGAGTGGTTTTCACACTATTTTAACAAAATTCAAATATATGGTGAACTTTTGCAACCAAAGCATATTTGCAAAATTTGAAGTCATTGCATTAGTTTTGTGGCATTTAAAAAAATATTACCATTTTGTTAAAGTCACTTTGTATGGGAGGTAGGAGTGGTGTTCATCCGATTTTAACAAATTTCACATATATGATGTAAATTTTATTTCAAAACTAATTTACGAAATTCCAAGTCACTACATAATTTGTGGCATTTTTGGAGATTTTATTGTTCTGATTAAGTAACTTTGTATAGGAGATAGTCGTGGTTTTAATCCGAATTTCCTCATTCGCGATCTTGATCTTCGTTATTTGAATATAAGCAGATATATCATATATCAATACGATAGCTTTCAAATTGCGGCTGTTATCTTGTCCACAGACAGACGCACATGACGAAATCTATTTAGGATGTGATGCTGATGAAGAATACATATACTTTTCTATGTTCTATATCTATTTTTATAACAATACCAAAAGTTGTCTAATTTAGAATACTGTAGAGTCACTATTCATTGACATATCGATTTGGCATTTATGATGTGTTCATGTTAAGGTTGCTACCCGTCAAAAATGTCATGCATTTGAAGAGTGATGGTGCCGTCTCTTGGAGGCCGGCAGCATCTTAAACGCCCTAATAAATGTTTCTATGCAGAGGAATCGATACTTGTTTGTCATAAGTAGTTAGTTATCCTTTGCATGGTGATATGGAGTCTCATAGGCCCCTTCCGAGTCGCGATTTCCGAGAAACACATAAAACTGCAAAGTCCTTAAAATGTTTATTTATGATTAAAATTTGAAAATAAAAGGAAAAAATTTGTTTAAACATTTATTATTTTAATTTTACTTCTACAAACCAACGTTAGTAGTTTTTTAAAAAAATGATAAGTGTTTACTGAGTAATCAAACAATGAAGTAAAGGAGCCTGTCACCTTATGTGTATGACCCATGTGGTACGATTATTATACACTCAAAAGTTATGAGACAAAAACAAAGGTTGCCCACAACCGAACCACTTCCCCTACAAAAAAAAAATTATAAAAAATCAAATCGATCAAATAATTTGTTATCCAGTTACAGAAAAATGCGTTAAAAAAAATCGATTTCATTGTTATACATTAATAAATATTTTACTTACAACAAATCTGCTATTCCAGGGCCATATAATATACCCCCTACGCTTCTAAATGAGACTGCTCTTCTGCGAACTGAATATATTTCTTTCGAGAACTACCAGGCAACAATGATTATATGCTCATAGTCTCTGTTGGTCCGATTTACGGTTAACATTTTTAAAACTGGTGAAAAACCATAATTGAAAATGATTTAAATTCAATGGTTTTACCACTTTAGGGAAGTTTAAGAACACAATGCCACAGAAACCATTAAAACTTTTCTTATTATTTTTAGTGTTGTTTCCCTTGCATCTGTCGAGACAAACCCCCATCTGTCACATTAAAAAACCATAAATAGTGTCCTTAATCCTATTGTCATCATTCATAATACTGACAAACCCCGAACAATAACTCAGGTACGGTCCCTGAGGTAACGTACTTTATAACAAATGAACAGCTACTATTTAAAAGGATGTAGCTCAGATTTTAGTATGTTATTTCTAAGAGTATAAACTATCGGAAAATTTCAACTTATTGGCCCCTTAAGACAACAACTAAGATGTTATTCAAATTGTATCAAAACTTTGCTGATAACTCATAAAACTATTCAAGCAATTTTCTTTTTATTTTATGCTTTTGAATTGTTTTTCAGTGTATGAACAAACAATGTTGCAGTGTTAAAAATTCATGAGTAAAGCACACGATAGAGAGAGAAAGAGCCGAAGTAGAGGAAAAACAAAAAGAAGCTGAAAACCTAAAGATTACATGAAGAAATATGCAAATTTTTATAAAATGAGATAAATTTCTACGCCTTTTTGTTACTTTTATTTTTATTAGTTTTTTTTTTTATTGCAGTAACTTTGCCTTAGGACATGAGTGAGTGGTAAAACCCACAGCAATAGCAACAACAAAAACAATAACAACAAAGCCATCAAAAGGTGAAATTGCAACAATATATGCAAAGCGTTTTAATTATATGGAAAAGTTAAATTGCATAGAATGGAAGAAGTCACACAATAGTCAAGAGTAGGAAAAAGAAAGAAAGAGAGAGAGAGAGAGAGAGAGAGAGAGAGAGAGAGAAAAGAGATATTAGCTTGAGGAGCAGCATTCGAGATATTAAATTGCTGGCTGCTAGGGTTTTCAATTGCCCGGATATTAAATTATCCGCTTTATAATATTAGAGTAGAAATCAATGATGATATCCAAATACGAATAAAAAGACTAGTTATTGTCCCCCGAAAATCGGGTGGACTGGATATAGGCTTTAAAGATCTTACTATAGTATTCCGACTGTATTTGATAGAATTATGACTGGTTTGAATAAAAACCTTTCGATATATTTTAAGAGTCTAAAGCGTGGTTTCTGTTTAATAATCTAATTTAAGTAACTTTTTAAGTTGACAGTGATAACACTTAAAATCATTGTACAGCCGTGCTAGAGAACTGTAATTGACCAAATAAGTGTTCAGCAACAGTTACGTGACTTTATACAGAGTTTGCTTAAACTATTTCAGATCAATATATTTCATTTGACGTTCGATTCACCTTTATTTCCCCACTCGTCAATGGTATAAACTCATTTCCTCATTCTAATACAATTCTTGCACTCGCTGATAAAGGCCGCACTAGTTTAATTTTACAAAAATTTTACTTAGCACGCCGGTGTGACCTCTAGAGGTGCCAAATATAAAAACAGGTTCTATTAATTTTTCATCCCTAACAATTCTTTTAAAAACGCCCATTCATATTTGCCACCCTTCTACATGTCCGCCAATTAAAATACTAAAAAGAATAATGTGTTCCCTTGTGGGAGTAACAATAAAAAAAAAAAAACTTTACTAATATAAATAGTTCATCTTTTAAAATAACACCTCGATAAATCAAGTGTAAGCACTTATCCTATTATTTTGTTACCGCCAACATTTCATTTAAAACCACCCATCCTGTATCTGTCACCCAAAAAAACAAATTTTTAGCTCAAAGCTTATACCCAAAATATTTGGCATCTTTCTTCAAATAATAACTGAATACGTGTAAAAAAAATTTGTACGAATATTTGACAAAATGTAATACACTTTTCAAATGAAATAACTTAATCTGCATTGTTAAAAAAATAATTTATCGAATGATAACTTGAATGGTAAGCTTAAATTCTTAAGCTTATATGTAGCTTAATGTATAACTTACTGTGAATGTCAAGTAAATTTTAAGTCATTCCGTATTTTTCAGTTTAGACAACAAAATAATAGTTTTTGTTTTAGAAGAATCTAAACATAGCGGCGTTTTTTTTTTTAAAAGTCCAAATATTCAAAATATTTTTTACACGATTGTGGTCTGTTTAAGACCATTTTTTTGTATGTCACACGTTGTAACAAAATCTTGACCGCCCTTCCCCTCTCCACGAGGTCACTATACATTCCTATTTGTGGTTTTTCTTACATGTTCTTAATTCGTTATACAAAAATTATAGTCCTTCCTACATATGTCACAGATTTTGGACCCCATCCCATATTATATATACCCACCCCCTATTACACAATGTTGTAAAGTTTTAATTCCGTCCTGGCTATGATATTTTAACACCACTGGCCATAGAGTGGTTTGATTATTTTTTAAGCTGTGGAACTTTGTAAACAATATAAAATAATTTTGAAAAAATTCATTTTCATCAAAAAAATCAATGAGTAGCTCATGATTTTCGATGATAGAAACTGTTTATTAAATTATTTGACAAAATGAAGCAATTTTTGCAAATAAATGATATGACACACAAAAGAGTGTGGTAAAGGAATATTTAAAAAAAAAAGTACAACAAAATCAACTTTTGTCCTATTTTTTGAGAAAGTATTTAATACTTGAGAGGTTTTTTGAAATTGTTTAATTTTTTCAAAGTCATTATATTGAACTTTCAGACAAAAACAATTTGATGCAAGGTATATTTAACATGGTAGAGTAGTCACAGAGAGGTGGGTACCGTAGCTGTCAAACATAAGAAGGGCGTAAAAGACAATAAATAAAAGCTGATAGAAAACTGTCAAATGTCTTCTTAAATTTATACAGTTTTCATTTTTGTGCATGCTGAATGTTTTTTTTTTAGTATTTTTGTGAAGCTATCATCAAATAACTGTTGCGAAATGTTTAAAACTGTTCGCAAGTATTTTAATGGCTTTTCTTTTCGACTCCATTTGCTCCATTTGCCGTGTGTCTACAATTTTTAAAATTTCTATAAACATGGAAATCGACGCCGGAGAATCTGTTGATTTGTACTGCCCCAGAAAGTGTTCTGCATCCAATAGAATCATTCAATTTAAAACATAAAAATACAACTTTTGTTATTAGGTTTGCTTTTGTTCATAAACAACTGATTTTGACATCAAAAGTACCCACAACTAGAGAGAATTTTATCTACTAACACTACCTACTTACACATACCTTGATGTGATGGAAATCGATTAGAAAATGGTTGAAATATTTGTTTACAAAATCAAAACTTGAAATTTCAATAGTTTTTTCTCATTCTGAGACGAAGGCCTTGCTTCAAGGAAATGTATTGTATAGAAAAAAATGTACAGTTTTCGAGATATCGCAATAAATTTGATGTCATAATAATGGGAAATATGGAAATAATCATGGAAATATTAAAAAAAAAAAATATTCGTATACCGTTATTTTTCGCAACCAATGACTTTTTATACAAAAATACGTTATACGTTATAAGTTAATTAAATGCCAAAATATTGGCAATTTTTTCAAATTTTGTACTTGGAAGTACAAACAAAATATTATTTGGAATAAATTTGACCATCACAATATATATCCACACATGTTACATGAAAAAATGTGTATTGTAGGGTATCTGTGAGAGATAGCGAAAAATGTGTGGAGTGTTTGTTATACATCTTAGCAATGTTTAAAATGCCTTCTTACACCATGTTCTTTCATGTCTTTTATTTTAGATTTTTATTAAGAAATTCTCTTTAAACGCTCATATTTCTGGTCAAAGGTCACTTATCGAATAACCATCAAAGTTGTGCACGCCTCCATATCCAGCACTTTCATTCGATACCCTATTTACCATACTAGACCCTGCCAATCATGACATCTCAGATATCTAAACTGAAATAAATATTTAAGTAGATTCTTTGTATTTAAATTTTTTTTAAATATTTTTTATTGTTAATAAACTTTTAAACTATTTTTTTAAGAACATTTACCAAAGTAAAAAATATGAAAAGAAACGAAAAAATCGATTTAGAAATGGCTAAAACATTCGCTTCGGGAATTACGCTTCTCATCACATTAAAGCGAGTTCGTATCTTAAGTCTTTTTGCCATTTTTTTAACTTTAAACGTTCATATCTGCTAAACGGGTATCACCAATCAAAAATCTTTTTTTTGTGCACAAGACCTTTCTTATGATATATCAAGTGCTTCTGTAGCGTTTGTAGATTTCTTGTAATAAGGAGACCCTTACAAGAATAAATATAAAAAAAGATGATTATAAATAATAGATTTTTAGAAAGAAGCAGTTAAGAATTTCATTCAAATATGTAATAATAAATCGATAATAATAAAAAACGAAATACTTTAACGAAAAGCGCATTTCATTCATTCATTTGAAATTTAATCAAGTTATTGGTTATGGCAATGGAAAAGAGCCGGAGGTTAGGCAGAATGCTCGATTGAGTTCATACAATCCGAACAAATAATCAATTTGTAAAAGCTATGGATTTTATAAACTTACATTATTATTACAATTGTTTGAATGTTCTTACTAAAATCTAAAATTGCTAATATCATAAGATAACACTAATGTTTAACCTGTTTTCCTGTTCTTGCAAAATAAATTACCGTTTTCCGTTATCGTCTTTCAATAGATTCGTTTTGGCAATTGCAGTTTACTCATCAGTCGTTGTCGAAATACTCAAGTGCGCGCATTATGTTATTGGGTTGTTATTTTTAAATTTTTTAATTATTAAAATGAGCAAAAGCTCAATTAATAAAATAATATTAAAAAAAAACAAATTGAAATAATATTAAAAATAAAGAAAAATTTAAACAATATGTCGAAAATAAGAATAAAATAATAAATGCAGGTTATGTGTTGTCAAATTAAATAAATTACACTGTGACTCAAAAAACACATTTTGACAATATAACAGAATTTTACGATAAAGGTTCGATACTATGATCAGAGGTGAGAAAATTTCCAGCTGGGTTTAACGAGTTTGGAGAACGTTTTCTTTTTATGGCCCCCCTAATAGCGGGCCCCTATATATTGGGGGTCTTAGTGATTTTGAGAAAAAAATAGTGTCATTAGTTTTTGGTAGCTCCTTCAGATATGGAGGTATCGGGTTACTTTCTTTAGCAGAAACAAAACAAATTCGTAATATAATTTATCCCAATAGTTTTTTTTTAAAGAAATAGTGATTTTTTTTTGCATTTTTTCGATTTTTGGTCATAATTTTTAGGGAATCCTAATTTTTCCTATACTATTTTTAGCTAAAATATTACTGATTTATTTAAACCTTGCGGCTTAAAATTTAAACTTTTCAAATACCAACTCATATTTAAAACTCTATTGTTCTTAAATTTGAATCAAGGAAATATTACAGCTTGTCTTTTAGCTTTTTGGTTTAAATTTAGGTACAAAAGAAATATTTCAGCGATCTTTTCAGCTTTTTGGTTTAAATATGAGAACAATTCTATATAACTTTTTGTTTCAATACCATTATGACTAACTTGTAGTACATTTAGATACTTAATTTGAATTTGGATCCTTAAGAAGTTAGCATGGCAATGCTGTGACTCAACTTAGGCGATGCAGTTCGTATGTTTGTTTATTGCTTTTGTATAATATAGCGCTATAGCCCAGCGGTTAGAATAGAGAACTTACAAACTGGATGTGGTGGGCTCAAATCTAACGGCGTTTGTTATTTTTTTTTATTTTTCTAATATTTTAATCCAAGCCTGTACTAAATTTTAAGCCAAAGCTGTATTAAAACCATATTTTAGATTTTTGCAAATACTAGATTTGAAACCAAAGCTTGTGTGGTACAGAAAAGTTACAATTTTAGTACAAGATTTTTTACCGTGTAGATAGCAATCAATGCATTATGCTATGCTGCCAAAGAGCCTGCGTAATTAACTTAAAATAATTAAAGCAATGTTGCACTTTCCTTAGTCAAGCAAAACATTATCTAGTATATACAGTAGAGCGGGTCTATTTTTTTCTTGACCAAGCGGTTGTCAAAATCGTAATCTACGATGAATTCTCAGACGGTTTGCTCATGAAACTATGGCTCTAAAATCAAAATCGAGCTTCCCGATTTTAACGAGAACATTTAGTATTACATATTTTTTTAAAATATGCTAAAGTTTTATTGAATCTTCTTAGAAACTTGACAACTTGAATTTGGGTATAACCAAAGTTGAATAACCAAAGTTAGTAGATTGTGTACTTGAATTTGTACTTGTACATTGTGTACTTGAATAACCAAAGTTAGTAGATTTCTGTGATTGTATGTAACTACAAATTCTCCATCCGAAAATTTAATAATTTAAGCAACGTTTGTTATGAAAGTTTACCTATCTACAGTCCGCGACAAAAAGTTAGCACTTCAACATTTCCCCAAATAATAATTTTCTTTGAATGTTTGAGCTACTTCTCTAGGTGTTATAAGTCACGTGGTTGTGCTCTTTAAGTATTTTAAGTACACAATGATTAAACATTATGGGAGAAATACCGTTAGCTTACAAAATATGAAAAAATGCTGCTACAAAATGATGGCACATTATGATGGATTGAGTTCAGTAAGTATTAATAGTCCGATAAAAAAACAAGTTTAGTTGTTAAAGTAAAGTTACAACGTTAAATTAGTAAAAGCACTTAAAATTGAACTTAAATGGGACGTGGAAAATGGCATAACAGTGCGGAAGTGCCAGTTGCTTTAGATTTTTATTTACAAAGTTGAAAATCAGTGAAATCGTAAAAAAATTACACAAAAGTCGTAAAGTGATTACAAATTTATTAAAAAACAAAAAAATTATGGTAAAACCTTTAGCAGTGGATATCCAAGAGTGGTTACACGTCGAGTCGATTGCGCCATTTTTTGGGTAGCTTCAAGTTCTAACCTCGCTGCCAGAAAAAATGCTGAAACTGCTGGAGTGAAAACACATGTCCGCAAAGTGCAAAGGATTTTTAAAAAATCATCTACAATTAAACTCAAAAAAGTAAAAAGGAAACCGCAATTTACAGCAAAACATCGAGCAGCAAGATTAAAGTTTGCTGAAGATCACTTTAAGTGGAGAAAATGATGGTGCTGTGTATAAATCACTGAAACCACGATTTAAGGAAGAAAGAGCGTATCCTAAGTCGTCGTCAATACGAGGGTAGATGAGTAATTTTATGGACTGGAATTGGCCATTGTAGAACGACTGAAATTAAATTTGTTCCCACAAGAATGAATCGCCAAGATTATCTTAATTTAATTGATAATGAAATAGTTGATCGTTATAAATATTTCAATATAAACTTTCATTAATATTTCAACAAAACAATGCTGCTGTGCATACAACAAGAATAGTAAAAAACTTCTTTCGAAAACAGGATATTGAAATGTTGGAGTGGCCCGCACGATCACCTGGCCTGAACATTATTGAACACTGTTGATGCTACCTTGCAAGGGAAATTTATGGCAATAATAGACAATATAATACCATTCAGGAACTTAAAAGTAGCATAATTTCAAATTGGGAAGCGATACCGAGAAAATACATCAACAAACTTTTTTATCACCACCAAATTACGGTACTGATTTTTTTTAAAAAACAAATGGAGACTCCACTCAATGCTAGATACCTATATTATAATAATTCAAAATTGATTTCTTATAATTATTTGCTTTTGAGTAATATTGTGCTATCACTTTGTCGGACTACTGAATATATTTTTGTTTTTTTCTGAACAGTAAGTTTGATTATTAAATGAAATTTCTACATATTTTAATTTTGTTTTTATATCTTATTACTTTATAGTTAATACAAGTTTTTAATTTTAATCGCTTTCAATAATATTTGAAAAAATTCCAATGTGCTATATTTTTGTCGCAGAGTGTATGTACTTTAATGAAAAGTATTACAGCTCGGTTTAGAAATTGATTATTTTAATTTTTATGAGCGGAAAGGTAACAGAATTTAACATAAAAATCATTCCAATTTTTGGATTATTTTTAATATATTTGATTATATGGTTTTTTTATTTATTTTAATTTTAGCATATTTAAAAAAATATAATATACGAAAAGTTCCTCATTAAAATCTATTTTAATTTTAGACCCATGTTTTCTAGGAAAAATCTTCTTAGAATTCGTCGTAGATAACGATTTTGACAACAATTTGGTGAATTTTTTTAATCCATACAAATTGACTATCATTAGATTATTAGTACTGTATTACTATTAGAGGAACTTCGGGCATTATGGTATAGGAGGATAATGGGGTAGCCAAAAACATTTTCATTCAGTTGAACGAAGCATGTAAATGCGTTTGGCCGATTTTTTTTTTTGTTCCAAAGTCAGTGAATTATTTTAAGGAAAACAACGAGTTATATATTATTGTGTACTTTTTTCATTTAAGGTAAGTGTTAAGATTTGATTAATTAGCTATATATTTTGTTAGTTCTCAATTCTATTAAATTTCAGAGTTCTTATGCCCGATCATATCAAATTGTCTTTTGTGGTATACGTCTTTGCAGCTAATGTGGTATCATCTATACTTTTATATAAAATTGAAGTGAAAATTGAAAGTTACGACTTTACTCCAAAAGTACTGGACCGATTTTGATGAAAAAATTTTTAAAGTAAATATTATATTTGTGCTACAGATTTATTTAGGGGTATTTTTCTTTCGAAATTTTAATAATACTAATATTTAATTAACCCTCATCGGTCCCTCGAGAAATACATTTAATCGGTCCAATTGTATGCGCGCGCATACACATATATTTTTAATTGTAAAAAAGCTAAAAAAAAAAATAACAACCATTTATGTTCTGTGACTTTTTATGTTTATTACATTGTTTACTATCATATTAATACATTTGAACTTCATAAAGGTAGAGTTCGAGTGAAATTAATTAGAATATTACATATATTAGAAAAAAAATTGAATTTTTAACTTTTGTCAATTATTTGTAAATTTTTCGCATAAATTGAAATTATGTTCAGCACAAATGAAATTTCTACACTTTTCACAGCGTTTAGAAAAAGATTTTTGTTATTTTTATATGTGCAGATGCAGCACCGGCCTCGTTTTGATGTACTTGGTATATGGCGAATCTCCCGAATTCTTTGAATAACACTGGAAACATCATTACTTGGAGGATGTTTTTTACGTTTAGTGATCTGTTTTTCAACGAGATTCAATCCAAGCTCCTCGATAAAAAGGCGACGACAAATATTATGGTTCGTTTTAGAATTTTTCCAATTCGGGAACAATGCAATGAACGTCACGAATGCATTCAACGCACTAACATCAAGCATGTTACAAAATACCGCCGATTGACTTTTCGTTTGCATGTGTACGTAGCCACTATTTGATCCATAGTATCAACTCCACTCTTGGTTTTGTTGTAGTCTTCAATGATGTTAGGTTTCTTCTTTTCACTATTCTCAATTATGCTGACAACATTGTGGTATGTACTGAGCAATGTCACAAATCGGTACCGGCGAGGAACATATGATAACTTAACTGCTTGCAATTTATGTTCATATACAACTTCTGTATGATAAATTGGCTTTTGACGCATGTCGAGTCGAACTGAAGGAATTTCAGTCCTATTTTTCCTTATTGTTCCCAAAATAGTCATGCGATTCTTATGTAAATCTTCTGCCAATTCATACGAAGTGAAAAAGTTGTCACACGTTACATTTCTGTCAGATAGTCCTTCCACCAAATCCAAAACAACACGCCGTCAGAGATTACGTTCAGGAGTGGCATTACGATTCCGTCTAACATAAATTTGTGTGTTGTATGCATACCAGCTTTTTGAGTCGCATAGCACCCAAATTTTGATGCCATATTTCGCCGGCTTGGATGGAATATACTGACGAAACGGACATCGCCCACGATACGGAACTAACTGTTCATCTACGGCAATGTTTTTCATGGTGTGTATACAACTTTCAAATTATGATTCCATTTATCGTATACATTTCGAATCGATGCCAATTTGTCACGTACAGAAGTACTTGTAGATGCAGTGTTGGCCACACGTTGTTCGCGGTCATCAAATCGAATGCAACCATGGATACGCTTGAACATTTTCAAAGACATTGTTGCTCTAAATATTGGCCGACCAGTTTCGTCATTCCACAGTTTAGTGACACATTCACCGTATGACCGACACACACCAGAAAGCAGCAACAATCCAAAGTATGCGTGAAGAGTGTCCAAATCAATGTTTTCCCAATCGTCTTTGTACTTTCGCACACCACATAAATTTGTCATGTTCAAAATAATATTCTCAACCGATAGCAGCTCAATCAACTATAGTAGCAGCTGCTAATGCTTTTGGACCTGAATTATAACAAAAATTAAACATATAATGAACATGAACCCATCACAAAGAGGGTAGGTTTTTACTTGAAGTGAAATTTTCTGCACTTCGAAATGAATTTCTTCGATTTATTTCAAATGGTTGCGATGAATATTCAATTTTCTTATTTTTTGAAAAATATTTATTTTTAAGATTTGCTGCATTTTCTTCTGCTAAATTTTGCTCAAGTGGCTCAATGTCGTCTTCATCCGAATGCACGCCAACTTCACTTTCATCATTCTCCACGTCTGATAATGCAAAATCATCGTCATTATTGCACGGAGATTCGTCCGCTTCGCTTTCCAAATCAAAATCCATTTCTAGTTCATCTCGCTGCCTTCTTTCACGTAAAACTCTATCCATTTTTTCTCAAATACTTCGAAACACAACCAAAATTCAAATAAATGCGCAAACAAACTTCATTTATGTGTGTTCCAGAACAAATTGAATTTCATAAAACGCAGAAAAAAGAGCGTGCTATAAGTCCACACACAAAAATAAGTCGCAATTCTAGGTACCTGCTTATGTGCGAGCATACACAAGGACCGATTCGTAACTATAACTGCACAGGCAAATACAGTAAGGGTACAAATTCAAAAACGGGTTTTTTTGGTTGTTCAGTCAAAATAATTCTACTTTGCAAAATACAAGGTTATTCCGCTGAACCGTTTTTATTTTATTCAAGGTTAAAGATCAAAATTGTATGCGTGCGCATACAGGGGACCGATGAGGGTTAAGGTATTCAGGTTTTTAAGAAATCATCCCAGCTGTCACGCATTGCTTATTCGTTGTCTTTTGACGAGTTTGTGTTGCAAGAGTCTTAAAAAACTCCATGTTGCTCTCTGTTTTTCTTTTTCTCTTCGTGCTCAGCTAGCACAGCGCAACAAAAAAAAACTGATGAGTCTTGAGCAAGGCGAAAAGTGAGATACATATAAATGCAGAGCAGTGATGTGATTTGGTGGGATTTCGGGCTCATTTTGATATATTTGGTCTATTTGAGAACGTGTGGGATTTCGGAAGCTTAGGTGCGATTTTCTACTGTGTCATAATTTTACAAAATTTTAATTCTTTACAAAACTGGTTGGCACCGCTTTTGTGTAATCTTTCTTTTAATTGTTCGTTCAATTGTTGTTTCATTAATATTAAATATGTAAAAAAGAGACATGTATATTAAAAGCTTAAAATTAATCACGGAAAAGATATATGTTGCTAGCAACGCTTTGCAGTGCACAAACAAAAGGTCAGAGAAAGATGAAATATAGAAATGAAATTATTTTATACATTTATTTTCTTGCTTACTCCTTAACAGATTAAGAAAAGCTACACAGCAAGTTGCTAACACAAATTCAAAAAAAAAAATTTGCACATGCTAAAATTTGTGACAATTTACAAAGATTAAAATTCATTTAAAGTCATTAATTCTAATGCTGCTGCTCAACAATAGTTTAAAAAATTTCCACATTTGCTCAAGTTGCGTTTGCTTCGTCTTCAGTAATTTGTTTCATTTTCTTCATTTCAAAGACCTTGAAAGCAAACAATTGCTGGAAAGCCTGCTGCGCATCATCCACATACGATTAGAAGAAGCTTCTTAGAAGGTATTTTGAAAAATTTTGTCTAATTAAGTCATTTTATTATTTGTGATAGTACAAGTTCCTAATAAATATGTAGGTATACATTATTTTATTGATCTCAATGAATTGTTATTAAAATTGATTTTGTTAATAAATAAACGCTTTTACTTTAACAAGAGATTCTGGTGATTATTTTTTTTCATAAAATAGCTAAAAAAACATTATTGAAATAAATGTTTGGGTGGGATTTTTTGTGGGTTTTTTGTGTCATTTTGGTGGGATTAACAGGATTGGGATTCAATCAGGATTTTTCACTAAATCAGAATCGCATCACTGATGCAGAGTGGCGCTCCAAAACAAAACAAAACAAAACAAAGGAAAAAAAGACAATTTTTTATTTCTTTGATATGTACCATGGTTTAAGGACAGAGGTAATTGCAGCGCTGACTGTGCTCTCTTTCCATGCTGCCATGTCTGTCAAATTAAGCTGTGTGGCGAATGGAAACAAAAGAAAATAAATACAAACTTTTGCTTAGATGCATGTCACACTTAGCGGGCAAGGACAAATTTGTTGTTGTTTTCACGGGTAAAAGAAGCTCTCTCAATTTCCAGTTTTTTATTTTACCCGCGAAAACAACAAATTTGTCCATGTCCGCTAAGTATGACATGCCCCTTAGCTTTGACATTTCCGGCAGTATGCTCTCATCTGGTGCATCTACCTGTATTCTTCTACCATGATATGTACTGTCTTAGCCCAATAAGGACGATGATGCCATATCGCATCACTAATGCTGTGGTTATGCTAGCCAAACATGATTGCCGAACATTTTTTGTTGTTATTGTTTCACGTATAAAATGAAGAAATGAACTTTTTCTCATATTCATTTTCTCGCTCTCGGAACGAACATTTTGATTGCTGATTGAAACGCCAAGCATGCCGAACTTTCCAGTGTTGGCTGTAGTGATTTTGTATAATAGCATCACAAAAGTAGGTAAATGTATTAAAAAGTGAAGTTGATTGTGTCTTCAAGTAACCCTTAACATAAACAGCTAGCTAGCATGTCAGATATATGTAAACCATTTTGTTTAAGATATTATAATAAAAATTCAGAGTAAGTAATATCAGTTCGTATATTTTAATTCGTTAATTTTAAGTACAAAAATGCAAATTAGGGTTGTGCTTTTTTGTGTTTTGACATACTATTACATATAATGCAACTGTGCCACCAATCATAGCATAACCACCAAACAAACATTTCAGCGAAGAGAATAAATTAACGAAAATGAACACCGAACATGTTGGCTAGCACAACCACGGCATAAGTCGAATGTCGCAAAACTAACCGTATCTCATAAAAATTTGTCAAAATCAAAATTAGATAAAAGTTATCATATGTGTGAAAAAAATGGCCCGTCCTTAAGGCGTAAAGGAGATTGATAAAAAACGTCCGTGGTGAAGCTGCGGACAACAGTGGCCTGCTAGTGATTATATATTTGGTGTCAGAATTTAACATTATTTTTATTAATACTTTTTAACTTGCGCATAAGCAACACTTTTTATTTGACCTTGCAGCTATAGCTAAAAATGTTATCAGTTTTTTAAGCAACCTTGTTGTTGTCATTCTGTTTTCTCTTGACCTTGTCTTACTCATTGAATTATAAACTTTAAATAATTTCTTTTGTTTAACTTGAAATATTAAATTCTAATAAATATATTAATTAAAAACCTCTAAAAAAGTTCCATAAAATATGAAGTTTTTTCTTAAAGATTTTTGAAATTCAAATCACTCAAAGACTGTATACCACATTGCACCTATGTTGTGTATCAAATACCCTCCAAATTTTTAGGAAGAAGGTTTTATGGTTTTCTCAAACTTTCCCTTATAAGATTTCCTTCTTTGACAGCTAAATTTCGTCAAGATGGTCAATGTGCCGAAACAATGTCGCACTTTTTGCAAAAAGTGCAAGTGTCACAAGCTGCACAAAGTGACTCAATACAAGAAGTCAAAGGAACGCAAGGGTGCTCAGGGCAGAAGACGTTACGACAGGAAACAACAAGGCTTCGATGGTCAAACTAAGCCCATCTTCAGGAAGTAGGCTAAAACTACCAAAAAGATTGTTTTGCGTATGGAATGCATTGAATGCAAGTACCGTAAGCAATCTGCTTTGAAGCGTTGCAAGCATTTCGAGTTGGGTGGTGACAAGAAGAGGAAGGGACAGATGATCCAGTTCTAAATTATTGTTCTACCACACCCGCATTATCAACAGGATTACTAACAAAAAAGTTGTTGCTTTGTTGTTTTTCTATAAACATCGTATTTGATTTTTTATTGAAGAAAATATTTTCGTGCTTTTAACGAAAACGTGTTTTTTTACTTGAACACATCAACGGTAAAAATGCATCTACTTTGTGTTTATATTTTTACTTAGAATGATGGAAAAATTAAAAAAAAAATGCCTGAAATAACTTTTTTATTATTATTATTTTTCATAAGATAATTATTTTATACTATTTTGTTACCAATGCTTCAAACATCAAAACTAATAACATTTGACTAAGAACCGACTTCTAGTTTTTTCACAATTCGCAGAATAAAAATACTTATACCTCAATACCCGAAGTTTCTCTACATTAAGAATTTATTGACTCAATTTATGATTTCAAGAAGTCATAAAATATACTGATTATTAGGAATAAAAGTATATTCATAATAAGAACAAGTGCCAATTTATGCACAATGTTTTAAGTAAATTTGAAATTATTTGACATATTCTTAAATCAAGCAAAAGAAGAATGCTTAGAAATCTTCTAAGCAAAAAAAAAAAAAAAATATAAAAAATATGTATATGAAAATTTTTTCTTTCCATGTAACAGCTTCATTTTGGTGGCTTTAATATTTATTTAGAATACAGCTTTATTCTCATGCAATTTAGATATTTAACTTGGGATGGTTAGTTTTTGATTTTCCTTATGTCTCAAGCATTGTGTAGCAATTTCAATTTGTAAACCTGGCCAACTGTAACCTTCCCTTTGTTTGTTTTATTTCTTTATATAAAGTCGCTTTTCTTATATCTTTTATTGATTCTTTACTCCGATTCTCATTTCCCTCGACGTTTTCTTGGATATTTTTCGCAGCCCAGACTTTTCTTCAGCTGCACTTTTTTATGTGTTTTTGCTTTTTTTTTTTATATTTCCAACATAAATTTTACGTTAGATTATGTGTGTGCGTGTGTTTATTTGTTTGTCTGTTCCAGAAAATTCATTTGCATTTTCATTTGTTCTCTAGAAACACGCGTATGTTTAATATTTACTCAAGCTATTTTTCAAGCAAAACAGCGAAAAAACTTTACAAAACGCGGCAAGAATTTTAAATTGAACTCTATTAAAATTCTACTCTTTCTTTTAACAAATAATTTTAAATTCTGCATTCATGTTGTTGTTTTATATTTACTTTTTTTTGTTTTAATTTTCTTTGAAATTTAACGTAGCCTAAATTTTGCCAACATTTTTCAGAACAAGTGCTGTTATTTTTGCCTGCAGGTCTACCAAGACATTTTAATTTTTCAATAAAAAAAAAATACGGTGCTCAATTAAGGTCTACTTTACTATCATAATTCCAATATAAAAGCAAATAACATATAAGTGGATAGTAAAAATGAAAATGTTCATTAAAGGATTTCAGAATATAGTATTGTTGATCGTGACAAAAATTTTACCAGCCAATAAAATCCTAGAGTTGCTTAAAATAGTGCTCCAAAAGTCAAAATCAGCCATTAACAAAAATATCTTATTTAAGGGCTTTTATTCTTGCTTCGTGTACATTTTCAATAGACTTGCTTTTTTCGGAAATGCCTTAAAATTCCTTACGAAAGCATTTCAAAACAAGTGTACTTATTTCCTCGTTTTGCTGTTTTTCCGCAACAAATAGATTTTTTTGCATATAAAACTGACAAAAATGAAATCCCCTCTTTAAATTGGTTTTCTCACGGTTCTTAGCATTATCTCAGTTTATGCAAAAGAAATCTCTTAATTATGATTTTTTTTGTCTTGTTTTTTCACGCCTTTTTTGTGTGAAAATAATAAAAGATTTTTGCAAACCCCCTGGCAATAGTATGACGCGTGTAAAGCAAAACGAAGAAAAATAATGTTGCTGGTCTCAACTTAAAATTGTTGTTTTAGCTGTAAGCGCAAACTTAACAACAACATGCTTCAAGCCGCTTCAGCCCACCCATCATCACCAGCAATGACTACGGCTTCGATTCTAGAGTTTCCCAACAGCTAGACAAAATAACCAAGGAATATATAAAAATAAATAATCGTTGCCTTAAAGAGGAAATGGTTGTCAGAGATAAAGTTTTTTTACAAAAATTTACAAAAGTTTTTTACGTAAATTTCCGTAAAGTTGTTTAGTATAAAACTAAAAATGCATTATTTCGATTTTCTTTTTTTAAATCGGTTAGAAAAGTTTTTCAAAATGTATTCAACCTATCTAGTCCGTATTTTGCATTTTTCGATAACTCGTACATGAACGAAGAATGCAACTTGAACCAAGAATTTAAAATTCATTCTTGTTACAATTACTACGGTGAGTGACGAGATTTGGTACTGTTCACAAAAAAATTCTCATAAACATTTGCTTTTTATCGACTATTTTGACCACATTCCATCGTAACCCTGAACCCTAGGATGTGCGACTGCCTAGGAGGCGGTAAGTGACCCTACTGGGCCTCGTCAGGCCCATAAATCATGGCCAGCTGTTTTTACGATTTTCGTCCATCTAGATGTCCTATCGCAAGCTGGTATTTTGTAGAAGTATTGTTAGGTACTATATCTGTGTGTGAGTGTCATTTTTAGGGAGTTTCTTAAGGGGGTGGGAGGTTAGGATGCCTTAACAAGTAAAATTAATTTTTTATGGCACAATTTAACTTTTGACCGATTTATATTTTTTTTAAAGTACAAATTTACAAAACTAAAAATGAGGTAACGATCGTTGAACTGTTGTGCTGGATTTATAAAAATTCAGCAGCATAGCCATGGCACTGACAAATTTTTCTGCATGGTGTCACGTTCAAGGCATATGAATTTCTTTGCATTTTTTTTACACGACAAGAATGCTTTGCGCCTCTTTTTGCTGCTCTGAGCATTGCACGACTCATAGTCCTTCCGTTTCATATAATTCAGGGTAATGCAATTGAGTATGTTAAAATAAAGGTGGAATTAAGAATTTATAAAATATTTTTTTCTTATAATTATTGACAAAAACATTGAATTGAAATTTGAACGTTTTTATTAATTTTTTCCTATTTTTCATGTAATGTTGGATGTGATGTTGGATGTCAAAACCTTTAGAAATTCACGATGTTTATTCGTTTTTAGGTTTTTGCCACTCTTCAAAGAGCAGCAACTGAACATCTGGTCCATAGTACTGACACCTGCTTTATTTTCGTTGTAATCCAGAAATTTAGAATGCTTGTTTTTCCGAAAGGATAGTCTTCTTCATTCTCTGGTTTTTTAGTAGCAGGAAACCTGTCCTTAGTGAGCTACTGCCGGTCTGTCAGCAGCCAAAAAAAAATTGAAAACAATATCAAGGTTGTAACAGTGGTTTTATCTTCTGGCTGAGGTCAGCTCAGACTAGCCAGGATTGAGTGAAAGATCCACAAACTTTCATCAAATAAGAACGCAGTCGGTGTTGGTTTAATATTATAATTTTGTATTTTATTGATATATTTTCCTTTAAAATACTTAATGCAGCGTGACGTCAGTAGTTTGGGTAAAAGTGAATGTAGGCGGTCGAATGGTCGGAGGTTGTGGGTCCAGCTGACGGCAAAATCGGTATTCGGTTAATCGGTAGATTAGCAATCGATAATTCGGTAATCGGTAGATTGGTAATCGGTAGATCGGTAAATCGGTGAATAACTAATCGGTAATTCGGTAATCTGAAGATCGGTATTCGGTAATCGGTAGATCGGTAAATCGGTAATTCGGGTAATCCTGCCAGGGCCCCTAAAGCGAAGATCGGTATTTAGTAATCGGTAGATCGGTGAATCGGTGAATCCTGCCAGGGCCTCTGAAGTAATGCTCACATTTAATATTTTTAGAGACAATCATGGTGGAGAAACCTCTATGAAGTTCGCACCATGCAAATATTTATAATCAATAAACAATTTAATAAAGGTATGCCGACTGCGTTGGACGAACCAAAGACTGGTTCTCACCGCAAGTGCGACGTCTAAAACAGGTACTCAAAGGGAAGAACCAGCAAGCTGGCTCGCCATTGAGCTACTGCGGCTGAAATAAAATAAACAAAACAACAAACAAAAGTATGCCGACTGCGTTGGACGAACCGGAGACTGGTTCTCACCGCAAGTGTGACGTTTTGAACAGATACTAAAAGGGAAGAACCAGCAAGCTGGCTCACCATCTAGTCCCGGCCCCAAAACCCAAGCAAACCCCCCTTAGAGTATGCCAACTGCGTTGGACGAACCAAAGATGGTTCTCACCGCCGGTGCGACATCTCAAACAGAGACTCAAAGGGAAGAACCAGCAAGCTAGCTCACCATTGAGTCACTGCGACCAAAAATGTAGAGTATGCCGACTGCGTTGGATGAACCAAGTATTGGTTCACACCGCAAGTGCGACATCTCAAGCAGAGATTCTAAGGGAAGAGCCAGCAAGCTGGCTCGCTATAGAGTTACTACTTCGAGCTTACCTGAAGTAATGCTGCTTTGTTTGGCTTTGTGTCGCCCTTTTATTCGATATGGACAGAAAACCAGTTGGGAATTATGCGTTCAGTTTTGTCTTTGGCCTGCCTGGCTATGCATAGATATGTAGGTGGTGTGCGTATTAATTAGTGGCTTATGCAGTAGTGCGGTTGTGTGTTGTCAATTAGTTTTATTGAGTAGGTAAGTAGTGTGTGTTTGTTTCTATGCTCTGGTGTCGTAGTGCGGTTGTGTGTTATTGCTGCTTTAATAATAATAAGTAGAAATATTTAAGTAATACAATATGAATATATATATCGATAATATTTAATATTATAGTTTACGCAGTGTATAAAAACATAATATTTGTAACGTCTTTGTATTTATAATAATAAGTAGGAATTTTTAAGTGATATAATATGAATATATATATACATCGATAATATTTAATATTATAGTTTATTTAGTGTATACAAAGTATATAATATTTGTAACGTCTTTATATTTATAATAATAAGTAGAAATATTTAAGTAATATAATATGAATATATATATACATCGAAATTATTTAATATTATAGTTTATTTAGTGTATAAAAAGTATATAATATTTGTAACGTCACGTTACAAGGTCTTCCTATACTTCATCACTTATTCCCGACATTCCAAATATTACTTACAATAATAAAATAAATATGTAATGTGACCATATTCACACAAGAGCTTTACACATATAGCGTAATAAAGTCGTCGAACGTGATCGATTGTGTTTGAACATATTTTGTTTTGTAGCTTACAGACATTTCCCATACATTTAACGGACGGACCTCGTGAGGCCCGGTAGGATCTCTTACGTGCTTATTATAAAAAAAAAATCAGTTTGTTCTACGAAATTAGTACAAATTATTTTTAGTTAGTTTTGTTATAATCTAGAAAATATTAGCGGTAGTTGGCATAAAATATTTCGGCGCTCAGAGCCAAGAAAAAAAATTGACAACTTCTCAAAGTCAAATTGGGCCTCGAAATGTACAGTCGCACATCCTAGGGTTATGCCCTGTTTAGGTAAAACGAAGCCTTCGTGACAATCTTCGTTCGTTTTCCTACGTGATCGTCCTAAATTGGGTCTTTGTAATTTTTTCTTGAGTCGTCGTCCAACATAACGTTGCTTACGTTTTTGAAATACTCCAACGTCAGTACTTGTCAAAAACATTATTGCCAGATTGTAAAAGCTCAGCATTTAGCGTAAAACTGACAAGAATCTTGAAAATTGTATACATATTACTAGCATTTTTTAATAGGTGGCAATACTTTTTGCATCAGCTGTTTCGGTTATTGAATTGTTGACTTTTGGTAGAAATGATACTGTTTTTTAATTGATTGTGATAGCTTCTGTTCTTAAATAGATTGTGTGCACTTCTTTCAGGAGGACCGTAGAAGTTTACTTTAGCAGATGGCATTCCATTTTTTATCTGCTTTTGCTCTACTAGCTCCAAATCTGTTAGTAGCAACTTCCATTTTCAGAACGATAATAATTTTGCTCTCGTCAAATTGTGACGTCTCGTTCGGATTTTTTTGCTTACAAAGACCCAACTTTATACTGAGGTTACGTCTTCGTTCGTTACTGAGTCAGCTGTGTTCGTTTGTGTCTGACATTCGTCATACATGAATCCAAAACAGCTGATTGCCGCCAGTTGGACGATGCGTTCGTGAAATAGACGCATCGTTTGTTTTACCTAAACAAGGCATTAAATGCATATTGTTTCCAATTGTCTATGAACTATGTTTCGCCTAATACGATTAAAACCCGAACGTGTTTTTTCTTAACGCAGTTTGATGACGTTACACAAAGAATCGCGGGTATTAAAAAAAAAACATTGGAACCGGTAAATAATAATTTTGTTGATATCTGTATAAGGCAGTTGACAAAGTTTAGTATTTTACTTGAAGTGAATTCTTCATGAATTGAATTATCAATATTCAAATAATTTTTTTCTTTTAAAAAATATTGTTTTTCAAGATTGTCAAGAGATAAGTCATTAATTTTTGATATAACATTTGACTATTTTATAAGATATATGCCAGAATCCTGATAAAACTGTTTGTTGCCAAGCACTGTTAATGATTCTTAGCCTATTTGTTTTGCTTTTTAGGATGTCTCAGCGATTACAAGACAAACTTTTCGAGACTATTATATCTGCTCTTGAAAATGGAGACGTTTCGAAAGATACAGGAGACGAGGATGAAATAAATTACTACCCAAATTTACAAAACGCACAAGATCTTATACAGGAATTTAAAGATGCGCACTATAAAGAAGAACAACAAAACAAAAAAGATACTCCCTTAGCTGACGAGGAAGACCATTCATCAAATAAGGTTCAGCCATCTAATCCAGTTCTTGGATCTTCGTCTAATCCACCACAATCAGGTATTCTTGGTGTTGCAGACTGGAAACAACGAAGAAGGGAACTCATATGGAAAAAACGTAATTTGGACTACTGTGAAGAATCTATACGTTTTTTAGGGCAAGCAGAACTTCCCTTCGTAGTAGGAAATCTTGAAACCCCATTCCAATTTATTTCACGATTTATAAATTAGGACACATTACCAAAAATTGTAGAGGAAGCAAATTCGTCCTTTTTTTTTTTAAAGATCAAGGAACCAAGGCATGCGAAATCTACAAACAAGGTATGGTCTTTGACCTGAAAGGAAAGAAATAGATTATTTATAGGAATTGATTGGAACCTTACGTGAATTCATAATTTCCATAATTCTTAAATTTAGGAAAGAACAAAGAAAGTGAAAAGAATCATGCCCGAGCCCGGATTCGAAGCAGGGACCTCTGGGTTGATAGTCTAGCGCACTCTCCACTGGACTACAAATTACCAAAAAATGTGTTGCCAATGTGTTCCCTGTAAATGCTACTGAAATCGGACAGTTTATAGGCATCATTATATATATGTCCTTGTACCACTATTCAAATGTCAGATCCTATTGGACCAAATAGGGCTTAAAAAAATTTTGCAGACAATGACGATAAATTGGTTTGCAAGACTAAGCCTATTGGTCACCCAAACCACGATCGTCTTCATAAAGTACGATTTACAATCAGTGGTGGATTAACCCTAGGGAGCGAGTGGGTTTGACCCCACAGCAGCATATATTTAGGATCGGCAAAATTTGGCAAAAACAATAAAATATTTTTTTTTTACTAAGATTATAAAAACGTAATTTAAAAAAGTTTTTGGGCCAACAAAAAAATTTACTCTGAGATATGAATGGGCTAACAAAAATTTAAAGAGGAGACTTTTTTACAATTTTAGATAAAATAAGCAAAGAATTGACTAAACGAGTTTTCAGATATAAACAAATTTACGAAAATAAGTAAAATAATTGTACCCCAGAATGCACTTAATCCTGCTATAATAACCTTATTAGAAGTCGCTCAAAAGCTACCATACGTCTTTAAGACGTGCCATTGTTTTCGTGGCCTAATGTTATGTTCATAGCAATTAACAATTTTTTTTGTACTAACATGACTTTGATACAAATTTCTTTGTTATTCAAACACATTTTATTATAATTATTTTTATTTAAAAATGAGAATAAGAACTAACAGTGAAAGCATTTCACAAGAGAGGGACCAACAAATTTAGAAAGCATACGTCTCGCAAACTTAAGTTATCTAAGCAGGGTGAAAAAATGAAAAATGTTACCATTATTTAGAAGACACACTGTCTATCAGAATGCATTAATTTTTAAGAATATATAAAACAAAAGTTGCATTCACTTCCGCGTAACAAATAAAAATGCACTGAACCTGAATCACCATTCTTAAAAGAATTGTCGCAATGCTTATATGAAAACAGCAATCACAATCAAGAAAGTTTAATAATTCAGATGGCAAACATAATACAGATGGTAATGACATAATTTGGGACTTTGCTTCTGCAAAATTCCGACGTAAAGTTCATTCAATTAAATGTCTTGTAAATCAAAAGTAAGTTAAATAATTACTAACATTTTCAGCATAAGTAGATTAACTGTGTTCAACATTTGCACTAATTATTTTCAGATATTGAAAAAATAGATACTGAAAATAAATTCTAAACATATAAACTGATGTCTTTGGAAGCAAAAATTCAAAATCTTAAGGTATAAAATATTAGTTACTAATTAGACTGAAGGAACGTCAAAAAGACACACAAAAATGCCAAGACACCTTGACTTATCTTTTGGTCGTAGAATTTAGTGGCATACTCAGTTTTTCCCAATCAACTCAAAATCTCCAGATATTTGTAATTTATATTTAGGCACTTTTAGACCCATTTTTATCTATATTTTCCTTATTTTAAGAGATCAAAAATTTTGACTACCTCCGATTTTGCTTAAACTTTCAAAATTTAATCTACTAATGAAATAAAAACACTAATTTGAGTAAAAAAATTTTAAGATTTTTTCTAAAGTTTTTACGTTCAACATTCAAATTTGGTAGAAATGGAAGAAAAAGTGAAATTGCTTAACTTTTGAAAAATCATAGATTCACCAAAGCTTAGTCTATTTTCACGTTGGAGATATTTTGGAAAAGACAATAAAAAGTTATTGTTAAAAAACCATAAAATTTTTTAAATGAAGGTCAAATGAAGGTAAAATATCAAAAATCTAAATATCTCAAGATTTTGATCTGATTTGGAAAAACTGAGTATGCCACCAAGTTCTATGACCGAAAATTAAAGTTATGTATCTTGGAGTTTTTTGTGTCTTTTGAATAGTTTAAAATTTACCCACAGTGTTATTTATTAAAGATTTATATTTTTAAAACACGCTCATATTATAAAGAATGCTTCTGTTCCTTAAACACATTGTGTTGCCAAAAATCTACATACATTATTTTTTTTTAAAAAAACCTTTGTGAAACATAGTAGATTTTTAATTTATTTATTACGTAATTTACGACTGCATTTTTATCCAGTCAAATATTTCTAGTTCGAAATAAAAATTCGTGTATTTAAGGGTTAAGAAGCATTTTAGCTGCTGAGAAAGCGTTTTTTCATAGACTCGGAAGGCGTTCCTAATCAATAGAAATAAAAAACAAAATAAAGCTCAAATTAAAAGTCCGAAGATTATTGAATGCATACAAAAGCACGGAATATAAGAAAACAAAAATTCCGAGAAGTAAAGGAGCAAAAGAACAAATTAAAAGTTTTCTAGAAGGTAAAGAAAGTATACTTGAGTACTGTAATTAGAAACATTCAAGTGGAAAAGCATTATGTTTTATTTAAAAAGGCATTGTGTATTCAATACATACATCAACCTTAACTAGTTTCTTTTTTAAAGAAAAAAAAAGCTTACAAGTAAAGTGAATAAGTAAAAATGTTGAGAAATAAAAAAGAATTTATTTTCGTATAAGTTTTTGAAAAGAAGTAATATGATTTAATGTACACGTTTTTACTCCAAAACAATATATTTTTATTTCATTTAGGGTTAAAACCATCCTCCATTGACTCTGAACAAAAAATTAATAAAAACAAGACTATAAAACATGGGCGTCCGCAGGGGATGACAGGGGCCAAGTGCTCCCCTTAGGCAGAGAAAATTTTTTATATATCTTTATATTAAAACAAAAAAGCCGTAAGTTTTAATTGAAAAATTTTAAGATAGAAGAAAAAACTTTCTTAATTGTAAGTTGCGCTTTAATTTAGGGTTTTAAGAACTTTGTTAATAAAAATGTCGTTTTTAGTTGTAGATGATAATATGTATTTTTATAACTTACTTACTTACTAACTTACTTAGTTGGCGCTACAACCGTATGTCGGTCTTGGCCTGATCTAAGAATTCTTAGATGTATTTTTATAATGTGTTTTATAATCAACCAAAAAGTCGATTTTGACTTTTTTGTAACCTACGGCTTTTTTGATTTGACCCCTAGAGCGGTCAAAGATTTTGTTGATATATCATGTACAACATGGGTACATGAAATTCTGATGGCAACCGGGCTCCGACAGCACTTAAACTGTTCGCTCAAGGGGGAGAGTAAGGTTTTAAAACTGTTCTTTTGCTTAGTTTTTTTCTAAATGTACAACATGTCGAAATTATTGTGTCCGAATTTCAAGTAAATCGGAGCAAATCCAAAGAAGATAAAGCATTTCAAGCGACCGACCCTAATACTGGGATTTTCGAGTATAAAAAACTATAAAACGATCTTCCCACAACTCACGTTTCAAAAGTCGGTGCCCCTCATAACTTCAAACTACTGCACAGATCTTTTTGAAATTTTGAACAGTATTTTTATACATAGTTTACAAGGTAATTCTAGAGTGTTTTTTTTTTCAAATTTGTTAATAATTTTTATTTTACAATAACAAACTAGCCGATTTTTGCGCAAAAAATTGCGTTTTTCCCTTCAAAGTGTTTCAGAAAAGTGAAAAATTTAAGTTTCGAAAAACCCTGCCAGCGTTACCTGGAAAGAACTATTATCTTACATGCAATAACAATAGAGTTCAGCTACTACAGCTTTTTCGCACTTTCTCCGCATTAGATCATCTTAAGAACCAGCCCAAATAACATTTAAATATCTCAGTGATATCGATAAGAGCGGTCCAAAACAGTCTTAAGTGAGAAAAATTTATCCACCATATTATGGGTTGGGCTCAGGGACAACACAAGACATAACATATAACCACGCATTTACACAGATCTAATCATACATTAGTTTTCAATCTATTTTTGAGTTGACTTTTCGATAAGTTAACAAAAAAAAGCTACAGTTGTTAACAAAGGTACTCACGCGATTTAAAGGAGCAGTAGCCATATAATTTGTTCTACTAAAAGGTAAGTAATAAAGAGCTGCAGGAATGTATTCGTTGCGTTTACCATTCGAAACATTCTATGAGAATATTCCATATTCTCAAACCATTTACAAAATGGAACGAATGAGCGCGAAACATTAATTTTGCGAAGCGAATGAATGTGCAATTCTCTTTGAGAGAGTTTTAATGAATATTGATCATCTAGTCGTTTGTAGCTGTTTTTTATGGAATGCATTCGAAGAATTGCGAATACTCTCAAATGGTTTTCATGAATTTTGGCGTTTGCTTTAGTTTTGTCTGCTTCTGATCATGTCAAGTATTTTAGTTTTTGGGCAATATGAATTTAAATAATGCGATTTACAAATGAATACACAAATATAAAATGATGTGACTTTTTTATAATAGGGCTGCCACCTAATAATATGTATTTTTAGGAGTTTTAAATATCATTTATCTGTATTAGGGGTCGCTGATTTCAAATCTAAAGTCATAATATTAAAATTCAAGATGGTGGATAGGGTTGCCACCTCATTTTTTTATTTTTACGAATTCGGGGCTGGCAAAAAAAAGGTACACTAAAAATTGGTCGCTGAATCCGAATCCGTGGTCAGAATTTCAAAATTATGTCATTTTGAAAAAGCAGGGTTGCTACCTAATATTAATTATTTTAAAGAGTTTTAACTAATATTAATTATTTTAAAGAGTTTAAAACATCTTTTGTTAGTGTTAGGGGGTCGCTGATTTCGAATATAAAGTTAGAAATTTAAAATAAGAGATGCCAAATGAAGGTTGCCACCTCATTTTTTTACTTTTACGAATTCGGGGCTGGCAAAAAAAATGGCATACTAAAAATGGGTCGCTGAATTTGAATCCGTGGTCAGAATTTTAAAATTATGTAATTTTGAAATAGCAGGGTTGCCACCTAATAATATGTATTTTTAAGAGTTTTAAACATCATATACCATTATTAGGGGGTCGCTGGTTTCGAATGTTTTTTTAATACTTTCATTATTCCCACATAAATTCCCACAAACACATGAAAAATTCTCTTTTTTCCCTTTTAAAATTTTTAAAAATATCTAAAATATCTTTCAAATATAACTTTTTTTTCGTATAAAATTTTAGGAAGAAAAGTTTATGAAAATATTAAAAAAACATTCGAAACCAGCGACCCCCTAATAATGGTATATGATGTTTAAAACTATTAAAAATACATATTATTAGGTGGCAACCCTGCTTTTTCAAAATTACATAATTTTGAAATTCGGATTCAGCGACCAATTTTTAGTGTACCTTTTTTTGCCAGCCCCGAATTCGTAAAAATAAAAAAATGAGGTGGCAACCCTATCCACCATCTTGCATTTTAAGATTCTGACTTTAGATTCGAAATCAGCGACCCCCTAACACTAATGAAAGATGTTTAAAACTCTTTAAAATAATTAATATTAGGTAGCAACCCTGCTTTTCCAAAATTACATAATTTAGAAATTCAGACTAAGGATTCGGATTCAGCGACCCATTTTTAGTATGCCAATTTTTTTTGCCAGCCCCGAATTCGTAAAAATAAAAAAAGACGGTTGCAACCCTATCCACCATCTTGAATTTTAAAATTCTAATTTAAGATTCGAAATCAGCGACCTGATTGCAGATATCTGGTTCTTAAAAGTCCTAATACGATTAAGCTTTTCCTACCCAAGCTTAGTGAGTAATTTGAAAGTACTCTCAAAGGAATACTCTCAATTTGAGAGAGTATTCAATGTTCTCAAGTGCCACATTCCATTCCATTCTAAGCGCTTTGTTTGCGCTCTCATTCTATTCGTTCCATTAATGTAGTTGCTAGCATTCGTTTCGTTATTATGAGAATGCTTTGAAACGGCTATTAACTGCAGTTGTGCAGCTCTTTAGTAAGTAAATTAAATTGTTAGCATTTCTACTGCTTCTACGGTTAGTGTTAAAATTTATAAGAGTTAGGAGTTCCGGTGAATCGAATACATCAGTTATGAGTTGGTGTAAATAGACGATATCTGCAGACTTCGTTCTCTCATTCAAAGATTGCATTTTTAATAGTTTTAAACGATCCTCATAAGATGGAAGGTTTAAAGTGTCAGTTGCACTTAAGCCCCTTAGAGCAAACCGAACAAAACGTTTTTGGATTCTCTCTTTACGTTCAACATGTATATTGTAACTTGGGGACCAAACTTGACTTGCATGCTCTAAGTGAGGTCGCACAATTGCATAATACAGCTTTGTAGTTGTGATCATACTATTAAATTGTTTGGCCCAGCGTTTCATAAGCCCGAGCATAGAAGATGTTTTTTTACAAATGTAATCAATATGAACGTTAAACGATAGCTTAGAATCCATGCATATACCATGATCTTTGACACGACTTAAAGCAGTATCTTTTATCTTATAATCAAAAATTAAATTATTCCTTTTTCGCGAAAAGTTCATAGTTTGGCATTTATCTGGATTTAGAAACATACTATTTTTAGAACACCAAATTTTAAAGGATTTCAAATGAGACTGGAGCAGATCTGAATTGTCTTTAGCATCTATTGTTCTGTATATTTTCATATTATCTGCATAGATAAGTAGATGAGAGTGTTTGATGATGTGGGTTACATCATTAATGGCTAAAATAAACAGAAGTGGACCAAGGCTATCTTGAGGAACACCTGATTAACCCATTTTGTGCCAAGCTGCAAAAATTTTTGAATTTCTTATTAAAAATTACTTTTCTAGGGTAATTAGGGCTTCCTAAACTCAAATCCATCTTCAGAATTTCGCTATCGCCTATATATTTGCCTATATCGGCTGTTTGAAAAGTCGAACAATGGCTACTTCTTGAGTTTTTGCTTTTACGCACAAAGTGAATAAATATTAGAAATAATGACTAAAAATAAACCAAAAACTTGAATGAAACTAAATTTATTTGTTTTTACCGGTTTTACAGGTTAACTTATTGTACCTGTTTTTATTAAATAGGTTACACATTATACATGTTTTACTTTTTTTTTACATTATTTTTAACGTATACAGCGTATATTTTTTTGTTTTTTTCTTAACTGTTTAAATATTTTACGTATGTGGCATATTTTACATATTTTTAACTGCAGTTTATCTTATTGTATAAGATTATTTTGAAGCTTTACGTTACCATTTCTGGTGGGTGGCAAAGCAGGTCTTGAGGTGCAAGTGCACTTGGCTTTTATTGCAAATTCTTGGGGTAGGCTTGTGGCAAACTTGGCACCTTCTGGCCTTGTTTTGAGATGGCGTTACCACTTGATGTAGCAATTTGCATCTCCAACAATTCATTTTCTTTCAAATCCTCCTCGTCGATGTCCTCTTCTTCAGTAATCCCATAAAAGCCTGCGGCGGAATCGCGATGGCACTTTCTATTTCTTCAACGGTATCGCTTTGTAGCAACTGTTTCATAACTTTGGCTATCAAAAGTACTAACCGACTTCGGCGTGTTAAAGAGCTTTCACTTGAATTAAATTCTTGCAAGCTTTTATCCATGACTAATAAATCAAGCAGGATAATATTACACCTTACTTTATACAAAAGGTACGCACAATTACTCAAATATTAGCATTTTTCACTATTTTAATTGCACTGTTCGCGGTCAAGTCCGTCTTTACTCAATGACTGATCTCAATAGAATTAAACACAAGCAAACTTACGAAGAATATAAACTCCTGGAGCTAAACGTGTCGAAACACGCTCCCACATACCCAGCTTCAGTCTCATAACTTGTGATTTTGAGTTGTGCGCTATGGCCATTGTTCGAGTTTTCGAACAGCTAACTTTGAACGCTCCGAAACTATTCTCTTTGTAATGAATGCATCTGTTACTTTATCAAAACAAATGTTTGTACAATATCTTTTCCTTCAAAAATAATATACTTTTGAAAATTTTCCTTTTTGAAAATTGGTCTACATGTAAGGTTTTTTTCAACACCCCTACATAACTCCCATGAAGGGGAGGGGGTGGGCAAAGTAATAATTTTCTGAAAGCGAACAAAATTTCCTATAACACTAAATCATTGCATTTTGCATCGCGTATACTTTGTCATAGAAAAAAATTGTGTTGAAAATAGCAAAAATTACTGTTCGAAAACTCGAAAAAGCGGCGCAAAATGGATTAAGCAATAAATTCAGCTGACAATACAATACGCCTCGAAATCGTATTTGATAAGATCGTTCTGTCAGATACGATTGAATCCAGCTTACTAAAAATTGTGGAAAACCCATTAACTTTAGTTAAAATAGAATTAAGTTGTGTGGCAGTTCATCAAATGCTTTACTAAAATCAGTGTAAATACAGTCGACCTGGATACCTAAATAAAATGAATTTAAGCAAAACGTTGTAATATCGAGGAGATTAGACACAGTGGATCTGCCAGTAACAAATCCATGCTGTCGAGTTGTCATGACCTTTCGACAGTGAATTTTCACACGCTCATACACGAGCCGCTCAAAAAGTTTTGGAATCGACGAGAGTTTCGCGATATGCCTGCAGTTGTTTATATCGTTCTTACAACCTTTTTTATAAATAGGACTTATAAAAGATTTTTTTCAAAAAAGTAGAATAATACTTTCGCTAATGGAATAACATGGACAGTGGTTGACTTAGAACGGAACCGCATCGTGTTAACACTGCGGCAGGAATTCCGTCAGGTCCAGCATTAAAATTCTCATCGATCAATCCAATATACTCTAAAATATCCTCTGAAATATCCTAACGAATGAACTTTAATTTTTTAATTTCAGATGATCCAGCACTGAGTTATGGCACCGCAATTTTATTTTTTCCGAGAAACGTCCGAAAAATTGCTGCCATTGCCGTACTTTTTAATATTTCTTCGTTAACATATTATACAATATTCTTCGAATGCCGTACTTTAATGAAGCATTGGTTTTAAAAAAGAGATTTTAGCTGTGTCGTCACAAAAAAACTAACAAAAACATGCCCTTTTTGTATGAATTAACCTAACCCCCCCCCCCCCCCCCTTAAAAGTTGGTTACTTATTAATAAAACCCAAAAAAATTCAAGTTTCCGATATTTCCTACATAAGAAACCGACTGCAATGAAATTACCAAAATGTAATTCACAAAGTTGCATGCGATTCCGCTTGAATGGATTTAGTCATTGGTGTGTAAACTGCTACAAGGTTACGTTATTGACATTTCCTGCATTATTTCGCCCGCAGTCATTTTCATTTTGGTCCTCTGAAAAGTTGAGTTAAGCTTTTGGGAGTCACTGCAAAAAGTAGTAATGGTGCTTCAGCAGCTGGGGCACAGCTCACTTAAGTTTATTGCTACGGTGCGGCTCCATTCCTCATCGGCTGTTCAGTCCGCTTAAAATGCACAAACTTTTTATTGGTCTTAAAAGCTTTTTCCGTCTGTCAAAAACTCATTCACATTTTTGAATTTTTTTTTATAAATTTATTTATTGATTATTTTCGTTGTTATTGTTGTTATGATTGTTTTTGTTGATTTTGCTCACTTTGTTGTTGCTGTTGTCTTTGCTACGCAATGCATAACTGATGCGATAACATTTTATCTCGTCTTTTGATATGTGCGCCGTTTTTTATTCCTGTTGCTCAAACAACTGGCGCCACGAAAGGATGCCGCCATCTCTATCGAAGAAGGCAAAGACGACGATGATAAAAACGACGAAAACGACGACATCGAGGACATTCCTTTGTTTGTGTCGTAAGGAAGACATGGAATGCGCTGCTGCTGCATCGTTTCCTTTTCATTTTGAAATGTTCTTCTTCTTTTTTTACATACTTTTTTCCCTGCGTGCTCTAACGTCTCTTCCTTACCTTTCGATGTTAATGGAATGCGACTAAAATGCGTGGCGATTTTTCAACATTTTCTTCTTTCGTTCGTGGCAAGATGCAAAATAATTCTTTTAATCCATAAATTTTTTCATCTTGCTCTTTTATTTTGCTTTAGTATGCTTTGCTCTCGATTTATTTTTGTTGTAAATAATGAAGTCCTTGCGTAACTTAAATTTTCTTAGTATTGCTTTGGTTGTTGTTGTTTTGCTTTATGTTATTGTTGGTTGCTGTGTGTGAGCAGAACCTTGAACAGAGTAGATACTTTATTAAATTGTATTTTTAAAATGATTTATCTCAACATTTTTTATTGCTTCTCGATGAAGGTTTTATTTGTGTTATTTGTTACTGAACAAAAACAACAAAAACACTGCTCCTATTGCTTTTAAAGAACGTCTGTTATTGCCAGTGTATCTGGAGTAATAGAAAATATGGTGGCCCTGTTGCCAGCCACTAGCTTACAACTTTTATGTCCCGACTGAACAACTTCTGTTGGTGTTGGTTTGGAATTTTGTATTAAAATTCCTTGCAGAAATTTTCCAGAAAATATGTTCGCGTGTGTGTGGAGTGGACGCTTTTAAACTGTTTTATGCGAGCTCAAATTACGAAATGTCATTACAGCAAAACAGAAAAATTATAGAAGTTTTTTTGCTTTTAGTAAAACTTTTTGGCTCTATTTTTTTAGGTTTATTTTTGATACTAACATTAGGGAAGATTACACAATATTAATTTATAGAGCATTTTTGTTACTACATTATATTAAAAATAATATTTTCATATACATTATGTATACACCAGCAACATTTTTGTTTTTTTCCGAAAAACAAACTAAACAATTTTAGAGCACAAATACTTATAGTACATATTAAAAGCTTTATTCTTCGAACACATTAACGACGGCAACAACATCTTTAAATTTTCTTCCATGCTTTTCTAATGAAGCTGGATTTTCTGATAATGTCGCAGCGAAATGGCAATGTTAGCTACTAGTTAGGTATAGAAAACTTTTTAATTTGACGGGTGACAAGAGTGCAAATATAAGGTTTTTTATGCATTAATAACACAATCGTTTGATTTTTCCAGATTGTTGACTCTTTTTTCATGCGAGTCGTAATGTCTTGTAGTCGTGAATGTAGAAACTTTAATGTCCAATAGATCAAAAAGTTGAGACAAAAGTTAAAATGTGTGAAATGTCATGTCATGTCCACATACAATAATATTTTTAAATCCGCCCACAACAACGCCTATCACCCAAATAAGACCAGAATTTCAAACGTTGTTTTTTTTTTGTTATTGAGCCTATATTTAAACCACACCCTCAAAACTCTTAAATTAATGTATAGCATAAAAAATATTTTTTGCCACGCCCACTTATCACAAAAAATGGTTCAGTGCACGTGATTTAAACTTTCGTGAGGCATAGCAATCAAACAGATGAATGGAGTGGTTTATTTTATTCAGATAATATTTGTTTGGTTTTTATTTTCAAAAATCTCTCTTTCATTTTGCAGCAAATATTTTTTTTTCTAGTGATACTAGCAAAGTCTTACTAATTTAAGAGTATACCCTTAAGCAGTGTGATAACACTGTGGCATATATGACTTGTATATTGTGCTATGCTAAGTTTGGTTATTTAAAACATTTCAGTTAAAAACTAATAAAAACTATTTCATTCATATTGAAAGAGAAGTGATGCGAAGTGCTGGTATAGCTACCCTGCAGGACCAAACGTAACTAGTCCAAAAAGTAAAGAAACTTTAATGTAGTTAGTCACGCAGTAACTTTAATAAAGTTGAAAAGTCATCGAAAAGTAGTGAGTTGAGTGGCCACAAACCAAAATTTCAGGGTTGTAGTAACGAGCAAAGTAAAAGTCTCAGCGTTGCATCAATTTGTTTCTCCGTAACCAGGGTTGTGATTTGCTTGAAAAAAAAGACACAATAGTATCGAAAGTGTAGACGTAGATTTACTTTTGATACAGAATAAATGGGAAAAAATGTTTTGGAAATTTTTGTATAGCGCCTATTTCACATTGAAGTGTCATATCTGTTGAACTTACCATCTCTGAATGCGCTCAACTTTTTTTAATTGATTGATTTTTATGGTTATAAAACCAATTCCGAAGTTCTTCATTTTAAGAGTCATTTGTCGCGGCCAAAATAAGGTTTATTTTGAGACAACGGAGCTCAGTTAATGAAAATACGTTTTCCATAACTAGGATATAAATTTAAGAAGTAAAATTTGATTTGAAAATCCATTAACAATTCACGTTGTACGCCATAACTTCTTAACACTTAAAGAGCTTAATTTTTTCTTTAATTGTATCTGATTTATATAAATTTTGAAGTACTATGTTTTTTTTTCAATGGAATTTAAATTTTTTAACACACTTTACTGAATATTTATCACTTTATTGAAGACTAAGAAACTCATGTTTGAAGAACTATGTTTTTTTTTTCAATGGAATATAAATTTATTTATTTTTAACACACTTTACTAAATATTTATCACATTTGAACGTTATTGAAGACTGGAAAACTCATGTTTTAGCATTAAATGTAATAAAATTATTTGTTTTGTTTAATAAAAATTTTCAACTGGTTTCATATAGCTAGATTAAAATCAATCAGACTAACAAAAAAATATTTTATTTTTGACTTAATATGTAGTTGCAACTTTTCTCACATTGTTTTAGTAATTTTTTTAAAAAAAAATCACTAAATTTTAAGTCGACTTTTAAATATTTTTAGCTATGGCTAAATATATTATATTTTCATTAGAAGCTAAGTTATAAAAAACAATTTAAAATGTAGTCGTTTTACTCCTCACTAGAAAGTAGAATGAAAGTAATCAGATATAAGCTAATTTTCTACAGACTACTAATTGGTTTCAAAAAGACCATATATAAAGTAGTCAAATTGTCATATCGTAGGTAGTGCGCACTGGTGATTTTGCGGCCATTTCTTAAAGAAAATCACTAGTTATTTTCGAATAAAATAGTTGACTATTCAACTAATTGTGGTTTGTTTTGAAAGTAGTTTGCCTTAAAGTTGCGTGAAAGTCCTGCTGGGTATATTCTGCTAAAAATTAAATTTTCCTTTTTTTATAATAATTTTAATGTTGACTTTATATGATTTAAATACAAATTCTAAATGTTTGATAGTTTAAATCATACTTGATTTTAAATACAAATTCTAGTTGTTTGACAGTTTAAAATCGTTTATCGAGCTTAAGGTCAAAGTTAGAACAATTAATTGTTCTAACGAATTTTTCCAAAGAAACAAAAACAACAACAAAGTTTTTCAATATGAAAGGAAAAAAAACCACTATTTTAAACTGTCAAACAACTAGAATTTGTATTTAAAATCAAGTATGATTTAAACTATCAAACATTTAGAATTTGTATTTAAATCATATAAAGTCAACATAATAAATATAGAGGTCATTTAGAAAAAACTTTAATTTTAATAAAATATATTATTTATTATAATAATTAAAGCTAAAAATAATTTTCGGTTGTGCAAAAAAGTTCTAAAATAATACTCTTAGTAGATAAAAAAGCCATTGGTCAAAATTTTTCATCATTTCTCTGTAATGACTTTTGAAAGTTACTATTTCTAACGACATTATTCAAGCATTTTTACACAAATCGACTTTTTAAGCGTCTTCACAAAAAACCTGTGATTTTTTTCCAAAATATTTTTAAATCAAGATATTATGAAAGTTAGAGAACCAAAATATTTAAATAAAAATTAGTGAAAATATTTTATGAAATTATGATAAATATAGAGACAAAATAATTTACATTATTTTGAAGATCGTGGGCATAATGAAATTTTTTACTTAGATTTATAGATATTTTTTTTTAAAATTATATTTGCGATTGATGCAAAATAAGTTCATGAAGCAACAGGTTGCAACAACAACAAGTTCACTGCATAAAAAACCACCAAGCAGACAATACAGCTCAGTAGTTCCAGTCTTGAAGAAATCTCAAATGAATCATGTACGATTTTTCTTGATCCTTGATGAAATATTGATAATCTTCTATATATATATAAATGGATGTATGTATGTGGGTATGTGGGTATGTGGCTATATCACATATAGACTCCAAAACCGCTGAACTGATCTTTATGAAATTTTCAGGGAAACTGAAGCCACATCTTGAGAGTGTTTCTGTGAGGTTTGGTAACTATTGGACGAGGGGGCGTGGTACTTCCCATACAAGCCAAATTTACGCTATCCATCACAAACCAAAAAAAGGATATATATCAGACGGTTTCGATCGTAAAAAACTAAGATTTGGTAATTTTGTTCAGATGGTTACTGTCGGTAACTGTACGAAAAATGGGCGTGGTCGTAATATAAATACGTCCACTTTTTCGAAATCATGACAATTCCGCAGTTTTACACATTTTTACAGTGAAACTTGCTGTGTAGGTGATCTAAGAGGAGGTCACTATATGTAAATGTTTTCACGCCCACTTTTACCGCTCACTAATCAATATCTGTATATATAAAAATGAATCGTGATTTGTTCGGATGCTTAAAACTTGAAATCGACTGAACCAAATTGGATACTTCCTTCTACTGGTTTAGGAAAAATATAATGCCACACCCTCTTTTGTCGCCCACAAATCAATAAAAATGCTATATTTAAGACGGTTTTGGTCGTATTAAATTAAAATTTGGTTAATAAGTTCGTATGATAACTATCATTAACTTTGATAAAAATGGGCGTGGTCACACTTCATCTACGCTTACTTTTAAGAAAATATCAAAATACTTCGAAACTATTGGTCCGATTGCGCTCAAATTTTGTAAGTACGCTTTGCTTTGAGTACGAGATGGTTTAAGAGGAAATGCGACACCACCTTTTACCTCCCACATATATATATAAAAAATTGTTGTTATCGAATAGCTTTAGAGTTATGAGTCGCACAGCTTAGAAATTCGGTATTCGACCACAATTTAGACGTACCGTTTCAGTTATGAAATTTTATGGGAGTGGACAAGGGGGAGGGGCACCTCCCATACAACCCAAATTTGTGATATCGAATAGCTTTGAAGTTATAGGAATTCAGCTTTGGAATCAAGTTTTTGACCTTAATTTACACATGCAGTTTCAATAGTTTTATTTTATGGGCGTTGGACAGGGAGGCGTGACATCTCCCTTACAACCCAAATTTGCGATACCGAATTGCTTTGAAATTATAGGTTGACAGCGTAAGAATTCGGTATTTGACCTACATTTATGCATGCACTTTCATTCCTCTACATTTTATGAGCGTAGGGTAAAGGGAAGTGGCACTTCCCATACAACCCAACTTGTGCTATCAAATAGCTTTGGAGTAATAGGTCGCACAACGCCGGAATTCAGTAATTGCCTGACGTTATTGCCTGACGCCATCACACCGTATGCTTTACAGGTCCACTCGGGCAGCTGTCCAAGCCCACTCCTTTGCCATTGCTTTGATGCCACACAGAATCTCACGTTGTAGTGATAATTCGTTCATTAGTCGTACGTTAAAGTTGTGGAATAGTCTCCCTGCGTGCGTGTTTCCCGTCAGTTTTGAGCTGTGCAAATTTAAAACAAATCTTCACCGAAACTGCTCCATCTTTTTAACCTCTAAAGGCAGCTCTACATTATCCTACTGAGTGTTAACACATGTCAAAATTTTCATGTGTGATAGAAAGTGAGATGGTTAAACAACGGAAAGCAATGTGTGTTTTGATTTTTTTGGCATGTCGTACCACATTTTATTTTTTGGTTTGTTTCTAATTTCATCACACATTCTATCCCACCAGAGATGCATTTTACCATAAACTTACTTGAAATTTATTATTTAAGAGAGAAAATTTTAAACTCGTAATGTATTTTCAAATGGAATAACAGAAGGAAGCAGCTTTGCAGCTTATTGAACTTTGTAGGGGCTTTCAATTTATTAAAAACCGATTCATTACTCAAATTTTCACGTTTTAGTATAGTGTAAATATAAAAATGTGGTGCGACTCTGTGAGATAGTCTAAAAGCGAAAAATTAATTTCTTCATAGTCCCATGTTACGGTGGTGGTCATTGGCTCATCATGGTCATGCATTGTTGTTGTTTCAATGTAAATTAAAAATTTGAGAGCGAGAGCAAGAGAGTAAATTTTCACCACCTTGGTCACCAAATGATTCGACAAAAATATGAAATCATGGGATCAAAACAGTGTTGCGTTGCGGAATTATTCACAACATTTTTGTTTATGCACGAAAATAGTACACTTTTAGTACGAAATGTACATATGAAAGCAGTAATGAAACCTGCTTAATAGCAATACTCATTGGTTGAAAAAATACTAAAATAGCAAAAAATGCACTGGTGCTTAGGCATCATATGACCGCCAGCATAACATACTTTTGTCACAGAGCTCATTAAACGAAAAAAGAGAGTAAAAAGTGACATGACCAGGGATCATATGACGACCACCATAACATCATCCATACAAAAATTAAAAATGACAGCATGATGAAATTCAATAATACTTTCTATCTCACATGTGGTAACACACAGTAGGACAATGTAAAGCGGCCTTAACTAATTTTCTTAAACTTAACCCATTTTCTAAATCAACACAATGCTCATACATTTATAAGAAACATCACCTGAGCTTTCACTCTACAAAACAGAAAAAAATTATACCAAATTGTCAAAATCAAACGAATTCGACAGCAATGGCAATGACACCTAAACAGTGGTGTCAATGAATACTTAAATACTATCGAAAACCATCGCTAGTCTGTCCAAAACTATCGATAGTCACGATAGTGTGAAATTATCGATAGTGTCATCGATAGTTTGCGAACTCTGCAGTTTAGCCTATGAACGATTCGGCGAATTACAATAATCATGAATATCTTGAAGTTATTGTAATAGAGTGGAAAATAGGCGCTGACAACCGAAACTTTGCATTATATTTTGTATGAATTTTTTTAATTCCAGCAGCTCATGCAGAAACTTTTTTGAAAAAATAATCACGAAAAGTTCGTCAATGATGCTGCGAACTACTGGGAGATTATTTCGTTGATAGCTACATTAATGGTTTACTTTGTAAAACGCACGCAATAACCTCATATGGGGTTTTAATGTCTGTCAATTCTATTTCCATCTGATTTAGAATAAACCCTCTCCCTGTCACTAAAATGTTTTTTGAAAATATATTCCCAGAATAAAAAATCTTCAGTAGTCTTCTGTGGTTTCTTCAGCCCATCCAATGTGATAAGCTTAACATATATGTTGTGAAATACACAACATTTATTGGAGATTTTGCATAAAAATCACGCCATGCAGCGAGCTTTTCAATTCTGTCTAAAATTCAACATTTTTTTCAAAATATGTATGCTTTCCAGAGCTGCCAACTCATGTTATGGTTTTCCCCACAGTGGTTCTCAAAATTCCCCGATTTTTCCAACAAATTTTCCCAAAAAAAAAATAAATAACGTAAGGATTTTACAAATTTTATGAAAACAAATAATTTTGATAAAAAAATGACAGGAAAATGTGTTTCATTCCCCGCATATTTTAGCCCATTCCCCGATTTCTCGATCGACATGAAACTCCCTGCAAATCGTGGAATTCCCCACCGGTTGGCATGCCTGATACTTTCTCTACTTTTCACGCTCTAATATCAGCGTGATGTCGCTCAGAGAGTCCTAAACTATGTATGTTTTCTCTACATTTCATGCTATTGCAGCGAGTTCTCGCTCAGAGAGTCTTAAAAACGCTCCAGAGTGATGGTTAATAGCCCGAACAGAACCAAAGCGGTTGGCGGTCCTCTCTCGACGAAATACCCGGCGAGAACCCGACCAGAACTTGAGAGGTGGCGGTTGTCGGATCACGGTTGCATTTCATTTTGAGAATGATAGAAATAATTTTATATTTTGCTTTAAATTCACATGGATGCAACATAGACACAAAAACATAATGTCAGATCATAGTAAAAACTAGGAAAATAACACTGAACGCACTCAATCTTTAGCAAAATATGGCAACATTTAAGCCACTCAGGGAGAGATCCGCCAGCCATCAGAACAAAATTAGAATAGATTCTATTCTGGCGTTTTCCCATCGCGCATTTGGGCCCGAACAGAACCAAAGCAGATGGCGGTTGACGGATTAGCCGTGCAACAAAATACATGAAAATATCTGCAGCCGTCAAAAATGAAATCGCCGTAGAAAGAGCCCGAACAGAACCAAAGCGGTTGACGGTTGGCGGTCCTCTCTCGGTATAATAAGCTGAGAACCCGTCCAGAACTGAAGCGATGGCTATATATTTTTCCGAAATAATAAAAAAAACATGCATAAAATAAAAAAGAAAGATAACGCGACATAACTTGAATAATGTAAAATTGAGAGTGAAAAAGAGAAATGTGTGAAAGGATTCACGCATTTATAGCATTTTCTTTCAACGAAAAAGAGCGTGAGATTTATAGTTGTAGAAGAGAGTTTTTACAAGAACGCAAAAAAAAAATAATTGTAGGTGAGAGAATTCACGCATTTTAAGCGTGAAATATTTTGAATTTTGGTCCATTGGATTTATTGACAATAAGTTGAGGCAATCAGTTGCCAGCAATTATTGTAGTTAATTCTCGTGAATTTTTATTAGAGTGTTGATAATGATAAGTATCCTTGAGAATGGAAGGCAGAATTCTAGTGCAGGAAATTGAACAAATAAAAAAATTAAATTTTTCGATATTTAATATATTCAAGAATATCTTCTTTTCAGGATTTTTTGACATTTGAATTATTTTAAAGGTTATAGCCATTTTAGTGTCGTCAGTTAGACTGCCTTAAACCTAATTTAAGAACATTAAACGCTTCTCGAAAATAAAGGGTATTTTTTTTAGAGGTATAGAACTTTAAGTTGGCACCACTGTTTTAACTGGCGGCCATTTTGTCAGCTGTCAAGTGATTTGTGTTTAGTTTGGTTTGGCATTTCAACATGAATAGACTGACGCCTGAACAATGCTTCCTTCTAAAGTGTGCAAAATTTATTTAGAAAATAATGGTTCCATTCGAAATACGTATCGCGCACTACGTCCATTTTACAGTCAACAAAATCGTCCATCAGAGCAATTAATTTGACTAACTATGGCCCGTTTTTGCACTTACTTAAACTGATAATACGCATGCACAGAGCGTAACGTAGAGAAAGACCCGAATCAGTCTACCCGCCATCGTACACAGGAATTGTATATGTGTCCATCCACTTTATGGAAGATTTTGCGGAAAGATCTTGGTTTGCGTGCTTACAAAATCCAAGAATTGAAGCCACACGATCACATAGAAAGGCGTAGATTTGGTAAATGGGCTCAAAACAATGGGCCGATTTTCATAAGAGACTTTTGTTTAGCGTTGAAGCTCACTTTTGGTTGAATGGCTACGTCAATAAACAAAACTGTCAAGTTCCGGACCCGTGAACTGGCCTCCAAGATAGTGCTATTTAACGCTGTTAGACTACTTTCTGTGGGGATATGTGAAGTCGATAGTCTACGCCGATAAGGCCGAAATGATCGACCACTTGGTGGACAACATTCACCGCGTTATTGCCGATATATGGCCACAAATGTTGAAAAAAGTGGTTGAAAATTGGACCTCCAAAATAGATTACGTCCGCGCCAGCCGTGGCAATCATATGCCAGAAATCATATTTAAATTACAATGCCAAAAGAGTATCTTTTTAATTAAATTTAAAAATTCATCCTTGTTTTATTCCATTTCAAAGTTCTATACCTCTAAAAAAAACACCCTTTACTTTTTCCAACACGGTTGACATGATATCTAATAAAGTTCCAATAAATCGATTAACTTAAAATTTATGTGGGCTTTTTTTTTATGTATCCCTCTATAGCCCGAACTATGATTATGTAAAAATTTATTTTTGTGATATATATAAAAATTCGTAATTTTGAAAAAAAGACCAAAAAACTTTGTTTTTTTTTAAACAGATGCCATATCGCAGCGAGATTCGCATAACATAGCGTAATTCTTGCTAATAAACAATAATTTTTTTCAGATGACTATAAGGGTTGAAATCCTATAATATGAAGGCACTTTTTTTTTAGCACTGGCACTCCACCAGCCTGTAATTTTTTCAATTTTTAATTTAAAAAAAATGTTTTTTTTTCATATTATTCAAATAGTAATTAACACATAATAAAAAATTAATACTTTGAATAATTATTGGTTCTTTCTGATTGACCGTCAAAAGAGGCTCGAAATTCGGACCTTTACACTAGAATTTTTACTGCCTTAATTCGGATAACAATTGACCGATCAACCAAATGTTGGTTTATTTCTAGTAGCTATACTGAGTCTGTTACTTGTAGACTCCATTGCAAGTTGAAAAACGTTTATATGCTTTTTAAAAAACTATTGAAGTATCCAATTGAAGTGCGAGGCTGGCCAAATCTTGAAGTGTAAGTGCATGAGAGTGGTCGAGGGGAGAGGAGGTAGAGGAGTGGTTTTCTATGCGAATTTCACTTGCAGATAAAATGTTAAATAAACACTCAAATTTAAAATTAGTGAGACCCTTATGCGGCCATATAATGCTTTTTGTTAAAGTTTGACAACTGGTAAGTTGTATAAAAACCCCTAAATTGTATAAAAAAATTAAAGGGAAAAAATCAGTTTCATATTTAGATGTATACTAGCTGAAACCCGGCGCGTTGCTGCCACTCTCCCTTGTCAAACGCCCAGAAAATGTTATCAGTTAAACAGCATGTCTCAATTGAGGTCGTATACTGAATTCCGAGACTGTGAGACCTATATCCACAAAGCTATTCTATATAACAAATTTGGGTTGTATAGGAAATGCCACGCCCTCCTGATCACCGCTCATAGAATGTAAACAATTAAACTGCATGTGTACATTGAGGTTCAATACTGAATTCAAAAACTGTGCGACCTATAAACCCAAAGCTATTTGATATCGCTAATTTGGGTTAAATAGGAGGTTTCACGCCCCTTTGTCTTGCGCCCAAAAAATGTAATTAATGAAACTGCATGTATAAATTGAGGTCGAATAATGAATTCTGACGCTGCGCGACATATAACTTCACTGATATTCTATACCACAAATTTACGTTATATGGAGGTGCCACGCCCCTCTTACCAATGAACATAAAATTAAATCAATGAAACTGCATGTGTACATTGAGGTCGAATACTGAATTTCGGCGTTGTGCGACCTATAACTCCAAAGCTATTTGATAGCACAAAGTTGGGTTGTATGGGAAGTGCCACTCCCCTTTGCCCTACGCCCATAAAATGTAAGTAATGAAAGTGCATGTATAAATTTAGGTCGAATACAGAATTCTTAAGCTGTTAACCTATAACTTCAAAGCAATTCGATATCGCTAATTTGGGTTGTAAGAGAGATGTCACGCCTCCCTGTCCAATGCCCATAAAATAAAATCATTGAAACTGCATGTGTAAATTGAGGTCAAAAACTGAATTCCAAAGCTGTGCGGCCTATAACTTCAAAGCTATTCGATATCGAAAATTTATGTTGTATGGGAGGTGCCCCTCCCCGTGTCCAACTCCCATCAAATTTCATCACTGAAACGGTACGTCTAAATTGTGGTCGAATACCGAATTTCTAGGCTGTGCGACCCATAACTCTAAAGCTATTCGATAACACAAATTTTGTATATATTTGTGGGAAGTAAAAGTGGGTGTGGCATTTCTTATTAAACCATCTCGTACTCAAAGCAAAGCCACTTACAAAATTTGAGCTCAATCGGACCAACAGTTTCGAAGTATTTTAATATTTTCTTAAAAGTAGACGTAGATGAAGTGTGACCACGCCCGTTTTTATTAAAGTGAATCATCAAGTTAACATACGAACTTATTTACCAAATTTGAATTTAATACCACCAATACCGTATTAAATATAGCATTTTTATTAATTTGTGTGCGATAAAAGGGGGTGTGGCATTATTTTTTTCCTAAACCTTTGCATAGCAGTTACGAACAAATCCGTAGAAGGAAGTATCCAATTGGGTCCTGTCGTTTTCAGTATTAAGCATCCGAACAAATCACGATTAATTTTTATGTACACAGATATTGATTTGTGGGCGGTAAAAGTGGGTGTGAAAACATTTATGTATCGTGACTGCTTCTTGGAGCACCTACACAGCAAGTTTCACTATAAAAATGTGTAGATCTCCGGAATTGACATGATTTCGAAAAAGTGGGCGTATATATATTGCGACCACGCCAATTTTTTGCACAGTTATTGGCAAAATATTTCCTTTGAGCCATCTCGTAATCGAAACAAATAGACTGCCCAAATTTCAGCTCAATTTAGGTTAAGCCTGGCGCACTTTACTTCACTCGACGCTAACTCCTCGAAAAGTGAGTTTAACGAAAGTGGGACAGGCCCATTTTTAGTGCACTGGCCGAGAGTAACCATATGAACTAAATTACAAAATTTTTGTTTAATACGACCTAAACCGTTGAAATAAAACGTTTTCATTGGTTTGTGGGCGGTAAAAGGGGGGCGTGGAAACCAATTTTTAGTACAGTTGCTAACAGTAACCGTACAAACTAAGCCAAAATTTTAGCTCAATCGACCCAGTAGTCAATTTTGATTATTTCTTAAAAAGTGGGTGTGGCTATATAGCGATGACGCCCTTTTTTTAGAACAATTGCCGAAAGTAACCATACAAACTTAGGTATCACATGTTAGTCTCATACGGCCAAAACTGCTTGAAATATAGCATTTTCACTGATTTGTGGGCGCAAAAGGGGGCGTTGAAACCAATTTTTCGTACAGTTACTGTCAGTAACTTCACAAACCAAAGTACCAAATTTAAGTCTTATACGACCAAAACCGTCTGAAATAAACCATTTTCATTTATTTGTGGGCGTTAAAAGGGGGCGTAAAAACATTTATAAATTGTGTTCGTCTCTTGGAGCACCTAAACAGCAAGTTTCACTGTAAAAATGTGCAGAGCTCCGCAATTGCCATGATTTCGAAAAAGTGGGCGTATTTATATTACGACCACGCCCATTTTTTGTACAGTTACCGACAGCAACCATCTGAACAAAATTACCAAATCTTAGTTTTTTACGATTGAAACCGTCTTACATATATCCTTTTTTTGGTTTGTGATCGATAGCGCAAATTTGGCTTGTATGGGAGGTACCACGCCCCCTCGTCCAATCGTTACCAAACCTCACAGGAACACTCTCAAGATGTGGCTTCAGTTTCCCTGAAAATTTCATAAAGTTCGGTTCAGCGGTTTTGGAGTCTATACGTGATATAGCCACATACCCACATACCCACATACCCACATACATACATTCATTTTTATATATATAGATAACCGTATGACAAAGTGCCGCGATGATAATTCAAAAGCAAAAAATAAGGACCAGCCTAATGTACATGCTTATATAAATTGCCTATTCCATGCAAGAAATTTTTCAGGAGACCGTTTTAAACTTGTTAAATTACATAAACTTTCATAGAGACAGCGGGACAAAGATGTTCGCAAAACCATTATATGAAAGCAAATTAGTTAATGAGTTCAATCTATTACAAATGATCTATTAAATTATAACATGAATTTAATTGCGAGCTTTAGATCAATAGATCTTTAATAATCTATAATAATAATTAAATAATAACTTAATAGATCATTAAACTCATTAACTAACTATGGCGGAGCACGGGCAAATAAGTTTAGTTAATGTCAAATTAATTAAATAATCTAATAATTGATCGATTTCGGTCAAAGTCAAGTGTAATTGAACATTTGGTAGTAAAAATAGCCACCTGTCAATTAGAACACTAGCTTCTGGCGAAGCAAAAAACTCGTTTCATTTCTATGGTGCATTTCGACAAACTGTCGAATACCAATGAATATTTAAATAAATAAAGAAGCAACTAGAACAGATGGCAAACTTGGTAGAGTTGATGGCGGTGATCTATAAATAGCCTACTGCTTTGAAATGTCATATGATTAGCAGTCATACAGTTCATAAGAATGAATTCCAAAATCTGCACATTCATATACTGGTTTAAACAGTGAGTTGATCACAGCTTAATCACTCAAAGACTACTGAAGAGGAAAATATAGCGATTTTCAAAACAGACTGTCTGGTCAGCTAAGTGATTGACTTCTATACAGAGTTGTTGTTGTTGTTGTTGTTGTTGCCTTTTTAAAAACTTACTTGATCTAAAGCTCGCAATTTAATTCATGAAAGCAAATCAGTTAATCTTGAAGCATAAGTAGAGATTTTCATAGCTTTTCTTTCTGTATACTTATCATAAAAATGCCAGGATTTTAGTTGTGACAGTTTTGCACGAAATGAACGCTTAACATATTAAACATTATGTTTGCAATAAAATTTTGAATACAAAAAAAAAAAAAATAGGCACAATTTTTTTCAAAAAGGCAGTATTTTTCTCTCAAATTAGGCACAACCTCAAAAGGTCCAATTCCATCCCTGATATCTATGCAAATACATATATCTATATATTCAATAAAAAATAATCTTTCAACACAATATATTTATAAAGAACTTAAATAAAGAGACTTTCTTGTATACAACAAAATATTTGTTTTTTTTATACTATAAAATAAATCCCTAAAAATACTTCTAATAAAATCAAGCATTTTCAAACTAACATCAACTTGGTGTTTCTTTAAAACAGTTTGCTTAATGAGGTACATGATGATACCATAACATTACAAGAAAAGCTTAAATCTGGTTTATTTAGGAAAAAATGCCACTAATGGTTATATTAAATTTTATGCGTTCCTAACACGATTAACGGCAATTAAGGCTTCATTAAACACTGCCAAATATAACAGTTAGAATTTAATGTTAGAAAAACTTGGCGCTCCGATTTTCAAAATGTTGCAAAAGAATAGGTGTTAACAGAATAAAAAACATAGCAAAACGTTACTACCGTGAGCTATAAGAATAAATCAAATTTTGAACAAGGCACACGCTAATGGTCAGTTAATGTCTAACGATTGCATTAAAAATGTTATCATAATTGGTGATTTATATATTGGAATGGCAACATATAAACAACAACAACAACAACTTAACAACAAAAACATAGCAAAAGCAGTGGTAGTAACAACAACGTTAAAGTTAGGCTATCATAATAATATAAAAACATTTAACAAGCTATGTGAGATAAATAATAAGCGAAAATAAACCTGAAAGAATTACACAAATACCCACGCACAAATACACACACACACACTCACATATTATAGCATTGAAGTCTAGTATACCCACGCATGCATATAAATTTGTTTTGTTACTAGACATATTAAAAGCCTTGTTTATGAATTTATTTTGCAAAAAAAAAATATTATTCTCATCTTCATTAAACTGACATATTGTGACGAAATTTCAAGCAGAATCAAAAAAAGCACAAATTGTTCCCTAACAATGAGTAAAAATTACCCTGCAGCCATAACAACCGCCATTTCAGCCCAAATGCAAGCCAAATTTTATGTTCTGAGCCCATAATCTTTGAGTTCACACCTCATATATATCAAAATACAAATTATATAACATTTATTTTTAATTTAGTTAAATTCTTGATAAACTGCGGCACATACTTGCACACCACTTGGAAAATTACTGGTTATTATTTTCGGGGCTTGTTTGATTTAAGAGCAGATTTTTTTTTGTTTATTTCCGGTACACGCAACTAATGTTCAATTGCCATAAAATTCGTTAGCATGGCTGTGTTTAATGGACTGGTGTGATTTTATTTTTTTGCTATATTTCACGTTAACATAAAATTTAATGGTGAATAATATAAAAAACCGCACAATAGCACGCAGCTTTGTTTAAAGAAGAAAATAAAAAATGGTTTAAAATAGCTTGAATATAGAACACGAGCAGTTTTTACACCTGTTTGAATAAGTGTTAGTTTTATAAAAATTATTTTTTTTTCTCTTTCTATTTTTTCGACTTTTTTCGGTTTCTATTGAATTATAAGAAACAGCAACAAATTATACAGCATTTTCACACAACTTAGCGAAGGCGGCTCAGGATACAGTATGAAAAATGGAGCACATACGTGCACGATACCACCAGCCGAAACTCACACATACACAAACTCTATTACAAATGTTATACCTATTATAATGCTCTAACAATAGCGCTGTTCTTATGTTTCTACCCGTTGCTGTTGTTGTTTTTTTTTTTCGTAATTGTGTTTATTTTTATTACAGCCGTGTACAGAACTTCATGGCAGGTTTTAGGCGGACTTGGCCTGGCCCGGCCCAACCTGCTTCAATTCATATCACGTGACTTGCTTTTCATTGAGCTGATAATCATTGTTTTTATTGTTTGTGTTGTTGTTATTTTTATTTTCTTTATTGTTTTGCCCCGTTGTGCGATATTTGTTAACTTAAATGGTAAGTGAACTCATTTTACTGTTGATGATTCTATTTTAGGCCCCTTAATAAAGTCATTTTACGTGTTTGTTGGTACTTAGTTTAAACTGGACATTCCCTAGTGGGTCTCTTGCATCAATTACAAACTTCTCTTACCGTCTTTTTGGTTGAAGTCTATTGTCAACAACAAATTTTCAAAAGTTTTTTTAGTTTGCACATTGTGGATATTATATTTGGATAGCTAAGCATGGTAATGATAGTGATTGTTGGTGTAAGTCAGCCCACCAAAAGGAGCGCAAGTTAACTATACGTAATTATTTATTGCTATAATTGAGGCATGCAAATTTAATTTCATCGCTGTGGACGAGTAGAACTGCAATTAAGTTGTTGTAATTGATTTGCAGCAATACCAATAAAACTGATAAAGCCCAACAGATGCATTGATCAAAGAAGTTTACATACACCACAAGATTTTGGTATTATGTCTTGTTAATCGTTTAAAAAAACAAACTAAAAAATTACAAATGTGAGTTGTATTTAAGATATTACACATTTCTTAAGTTTTACGCATAAGTTAAAGAAGTTCATATTTTTAAAAGTTAAAGAAAAAAATTCAAAACATGTTAAAAAATATATTCATATCAATAATGATGACTTACGAGGCATTTTGATAGGCCAGTTGGTATTGAAGAAAAGGTATTTTTTTTTGGGTAAAATCTATTTGTTTATTTATTTTATTTATTCATTGATGTCTTTGGATTACAAATCCTCACAGACTTCTTAAAAAAATAATAGTTTAACTTAAAGACTATATATAAAAAATTAATAAAATAACATAATGGAAAAATATTCAAAGTAGCTAACATATACTGATGAAAATAAAAAAAAAACCAAAAATTATATACGAAATAAAGTTAAAAGCAACTTTTTAAAAGACAATTTCGAAACAGAAAAAACTAAATTATTCACAATAGATAATTCATTGTACAATGATAAGGCGCGCGTTATAGGCTCATTAATTGCGTAAAGCGTTCTATGAATTTGAGAATGAAATAATGCATAATGCCGTAACGTTCTTACAGGAATATTAAAATTTACAAATTGCAATTACTGAGCACAGTCGATTTTACCTGATAAAAGATCATGAATTAAAGTAAACGACTGAATTTTTCTTCTAGTTTCAAGAGCTTTTAACCCCAAAAGCAAAATTCGTGTATTATAGGTAGGCAAGGGTTCACAAAAGTGCAAAGTACGAAGCGCAAAAAGTGAAAATGACTTTTGGATTTTCTCTAATCGAGCGCAATGTGTTAAATAAAGAGGACTCCATATAAAGGAAGCATAATTTAACCTTGACCTTACAAAGGAATTATAAAGACAAATTAAAGTATGCTGATCAGTAAACTCAGAGCTATTTCTACGCACAAAGGCAAGTAAAGAATATGATTTAGGAACAACATAGCTAATATGATCAGTAAAAGTGAACTTACAGTCACAAATAAACTGACTGATAGGACCTTTTGTAAGGGAGTACCAGAGAGGGAGTAAGAAAAAATAAAAAAATTATTGATTTTAGAGAAAGCCATTGAAACGCACTTATTGAGATTTAAAGGTAAGAAACTCAATAAGCTCCATAAAAGCAAATTATTTAGATCACTCTGTAAAAGAGCAGCATCATTTAAGTCAGATATATCACTGAACAGCTTTAAGCCATCAGCATAAAGTAAAAATTTTGCAGATTGAAAACATTTACTGACGTCATTAATATATAATGAAAAAAGCAAGAGTACAAGAATGCTCCACTGTGGCACACCAGAAGAGGTAATACAATGATAAGATTTGAAACCATTTATCTCCACGAAAGAAACTCTATTTTAAAGATAAGACTGGATCCAAGTGAGAAAAATAGAATGAAAACCAATTTTAGAAAGTTTAGCAAGCAAGATATTATGTGTAACCTTATCAAATGCCTAAGAGAAATCTGTATAAAGAACATCAACTTGATGTCCATGTTCAAAAGACGAAATGCAAAATTTCGAGAAAACTGCTAAGGTTGTAACAGTTGACCTTCCAGGAAAAAATCCATGCTGTTCAGGGCAAATGTGCCGTTTCACTGAGAAGAATAACCTATTCTTAATGTCACATTCAAAGAGCTTAGAAACATTTGAAAGCTTTGAAAATAGGCCTATAGTTGGATGCATCATTCTTGCAGCCAGCTTTAAAAATCGGAGTAATAGCCAATTTCCAACAGTCAATACAAATACCAGTCCTTAAAGATTTATTGAAAATTTCACTTAAAGGTTTAGATAGAGAAAATGCGCATTTTTTCAGCAAAATAGATGAAATACCGTTATTATCAGCTTTAACTGAAATTTTGGTCATCGCATCAGAAATCTCATCATCCAACAAAACAAAAGAACTAAGGTTTAAAAACGAGTCAGCGTTATTAACAATCTGTTTTATTTCTTAGCATTTTTTAATTTTTTTTTATTATTATTTTCTTTAATTCCATTTTTTCAATTCAGTTGAATTTATTTATTTTCATTACATAACATTCATATAAATATAACATAAGAAAAATACAAAGATTAATCTTACAGAAAGAAACATGAAACATGAAAGAATTTCATCTGCTTCTATTATAAAAAATATTAAAGAATAATAATATTTTAAAATAAGAATATTTCAATTAAAAATAAGAAATATTAAGATAATGAAATTATGAAAAAGGTTAAAGGACTTAAAATAAATTTAATTAAACTTGCATATTAAAACAATACTTAATATTAATTATTGTTAAAAATTTCAATGAAAAAAGTAATATTAATAAATATTATAAATGATAGAAGAAAACAACCGACAGCAAACAAACTAACTTCTCAAATTACAAAATGAACTCAAAGAGTCATTAATCAGAGTGTAAACGATAATATTTTATCAATATCTAAGTGATTATATTATAAAAGCCAAACTTTTATCCTTTTTTTTAGGAAAAGAGATTTAACCCACATAAATCTTATTTCAAACGAAGGCTTTTAAACAGCCGACGAGCTACTGAAGTAAAAAAGTTAAAAAAATTCTCAAGTTATGAGGTAGAACAGCAGCTATATACTGACACAAATAGAAAAGTATACTCATATTCAGTAGGGATTAAGAAAATCAAGGCCACAGATAGCGCTCAGCGAATATAAGCTTACATAAAGTAAATTATTTTTTGAAGTATCAACATAAATATTCCAGCCAAAATCTTCAAAATTCCCACTCCAGAAAATATATCCTCAAATCAAGACAATATTTTCTGCGATATTAAAATAAATATTCCAGTCGAAATTTTCTTAATTTTAAGCTTTTATTTCCTGCAATATCAAAATGAATAAATATTCCATTAAAAAATTACTTAAATTAAGCCGCAATATGCTTGGTATTCAGGATCAATTTCTCAGCTGAAATATAGCGTAAATTTGAAGTGGCTGAGACATTATACGTATATTATTACTATTAAATTAAATTGAAATAAAAAATTACCATTATCTGGGGACTTGAACCTAGGCCGCGGGAGTGCTAGTGCATGGGCTTATCCGTTCGACCATCGCTATTTTTAACTTTTCATAGCTCAATTTGCTTCATAAGGAATAAACGTACTAGCACAGAGTAAGAAAATCAACGCGTTCACTTTGCTATTATAAGAAATTAATGCAAAAAAAATAGAACGAAATCACTAAAAAAACAAGCTAAAAAAAATATAACAAAACTAAAAGCAATTAAGAAAAAAAAAGTAAGTCTCTGATGGGATTTGAACCCACTACTCAAGATTCCAAAAATATTACAGTAAATCCTAAAGCATTAGCCAACTTTGATATTCGCTTTGTAACGATGTTGTTGAAATAATATACATAACAACATTAAGAAAATAATTTCTCAAGATTAAGCACATAAGTACTGGACATTTTTTTTGATAAATGAGTAAATTATTTTCTTGTTGCGAGAAACTTAAATTCTTGAATTCTACTAAAGTTAAGTGAAATTCTACTTGTTGCTAGTAGAGTCCAGTTGAGCTTTTTACAACCTGAAGAACAAGACCCAACATCAAAGAAAGTTTGTGTACAATTAGAAGAAGAACATATATCATTACTCAGACAAAATTTTTCACATTTTTCGCTATGAAAAGGGAAAGAGTCAGAGCCTAATTTTCTAGTATTAACATTAAAGAAAATAGTTCTAGTTTTATCACTGAGTACTAACTTATGAGTCATAAACCAGTGACTTAAAACATCCAACTTATGGCTTATATCTACAGATAAATTCAAAGGAGAGTCATACGGAAAGGCACAGGCCATATCATTAGCAAACGCATTAATATTTATTTTTTATTTATTCGTTAAGCTTAATACAAGCTGATTAACTAAGAACTGATCTTATTCTAACAGAGTCTTAACTTAATCTAACAGGGTTTATTTATTTATTTTTTTTTCTCTCCTTTCCTTGTTTTAGTGTTCGAAAGATATCCAATTCGTGGTGGGCGGATTAAAAAAACGTGATTATAAGAACACGTCAAAAAGGAAATACGGGGAGAAAAGTAATAAAGGGAACTTACATTAATTAACAGGGAATACGTATCATATCTTAATTGTAAGAAAAAAAATATAGAGGGGGAAAAAATGGCGTTGGAGTTAAGAAGAAGTGGCGTTGGAGTTTAGAAGGGCATTTCGGAGTCGAGATCTGCTCAGATGAAAATCAAATTCGCTGATCAAATTGTTAGTTACACGAAGCATCCTTGTTACAGGTTCACTGCAACCATAGTCGGTACGATGGAGGTTGAGGTGGAAGAGAGGAATAGACCTAAGGTTACGTGGGTTGGTATTAAAGGATATTAATTGGAGTAGTGCAGGGCAGTTAATGGTACCGCATACATTTTGATGAATGAAGAGTACATCTGCAACTTCTCTTCGTTTTGCAAGAGATTGCATGTTAATCAAATTCAGGCGGTCTGCATAAGGAGGTAAGTTGAAACTGTCAGAACCGGGAAGACCGCGTAGTGCAGACCTAATGAATCTTCGTTGAACGGCTTCGATTCGCACAGAATGGATGTTGTAGATAGGAGACCAAACCTGGCTGGCATATTCGAGGATGGGTCTAACAAAGGTAAGGTAGAGAGATTTAGTAACGAAAGGGTTGGAGAATTCTCTGAACCAGTGTTTCACAAAACCCAGTGCAGAATTGGCTCTACTAATGATATTATCAATATGAGACCTAAAATTAAGTTCCTTGTCACATATTACACCTAAGTCCCGTAAAAAGCTTACAGGAGGAACTGGCTTGCCGAGTAAGTAATATATTCTTGGGGAAAGCTGGAGACGCTTGCGTGAATATGTAATAGCTTGATATTTACGTTGAGCTCTAGAAGATTTTTTTGACACCAAGTGGAAAAACTAACTAGATCTTCTTGAAGATAGTGAGAATCGGCGTTAGTTTGTATGCGCCGATAGATTTTCATTATAACGGCGTTCTTCGAGATATGATTTAATCCAAGAAATAAAGAGTGATGGAAAACTAAAGGCTTTAAGCTTAAGAAGAATGATAGTGTGTGACATTTTGTCGAACGCTTTACTAAAGTCGGTAGACACTACATCAACTTCGTACCCGCTTTCCAACGAGCATAGAGCGTTTGAAAAAAATTCTGCAAGGTTAGTGGTAGTCGATCTTCCCTTGAGGAAGCCGTGTTGGCTGGGAGGAAAAATAGATTTGCAATGGAAAAAGAGAATGTCATAAATAATGCTTTCAAACATTTTTGGAGTACATGAAAGTTTTGCAATAGGTCTGTAATTGGAAATATCATTCCTTGGTCCTTTCTTATGCAGAGGTATTATGTATGAGCTATTCCACAAGTTAGGAAAAACGGAATTAGAAATAGAAAGTTGAAAAAGAGCCAATAGGGGATGAGCCAACACGTCCGCGAATTTTTTTATAAAAATAGCAGGCAAGCCATCGGGTCCTGGAGAATAATCGTCCTTCAGATTATTTATCTTTTCTAACACATCAGCTAGTGTAATATCAACAGAAGTTAGCGACGTTTGAGGACAGTCCCTTAACAAAGAAAAATACTCGTAGTCTAGTTCGTCGTTATGATTAGTGTATAACTGACTGAAAAAATTTGCAAATAGGTTTGCAATTATTTCCGGGTTGTCTGAGGAGATGTCCGAAAACGTAAGGGTAGATGGGTAGTTGTAAGATTTTATTTTAATATTTATAAACTTGTAGAAGCTTTTAGGATGCGACAGCAATTTAGTTTGAATATGAGTAAGATAAGACTCGTATAGCGTTTCACAGAGTGCGGAAAAAAGGTTAAAGGCGTGAAGATAATTTGTGAGATCAAGAGAAGAACGAGAAACTAAATATGCGCGCCATAGTTTGTTCCTTTTGTTGCGGAGTACACGTAGTTCCTTATTGTACCAGGTAGGACATGACGAAAAGTTTTTCTGCCTGGTGAAGGGGACAGAATGTGTGAAGCAGTCGAAAATTATGTCATAGAAGTGAGCAATTGCAGTATCAACGCTTTCATGAGCATTATAGAAGAGATATTGGAAATCGATTCTACTGAATAAAATTTCTAGTTTTACAAAATCAGTTTTCCGAAAGTTAAAGCTGTACGAGTGCTCGAAATGTGTATTTTTTATATCAATGTTATATGATAAGGTAAGGGATAATGGTGGATGGTACTGGTCGAGTGTTGAAAGAAGATGGTTACTTGCGGAGACTACGCAGTTATCTAAGTCCGAAGAAAAAATTAGGTCTAGTTGTCTACCTAAATTGTTAGTAACTCCGCTCAACTGGTAAAGGCCACAATCTGAAATACAACTAGTAAAAATAATTTCTTTTTCAGAGGTAGGATTTGAAGAAAGATAGTAGGATTCATCATCAGAGAGGACCCATTGAAGGTTGGGAAGATTAAAATCTCCCAGAAAAATAACGGTCTCAAATGGATCCATAAGGTCCAAAAGTGAATCTATTGCGTCTACTGCGAGCTGATAACCATTCACTGGTTGAAACGGGCGAATATAACAGCAAATAATGAATACATTACGTTTTGCGATGCAAACTTTGGCACATATAAATTCAAAGTTGGCAGTGTGGGATTTTTTTATAATGGTTGGATTGAAGCGATTGTGAATAGCGAGAAGAACACCACGACCTGAGGAGAGATCATCTTTGCCGAGACCATCGTCTCTGAAAACCACGAAATCGGACGCGAAGACCTCAGTATTCTTAAAGTCGGGCGTAAGATTGGTCTCAGTAAGGGCAAATATGTCGTAGGGAAGCTTAAGAGAATTAAGAAACACTGTAGAGATTTTGGTGCGTAAGCCTCTTACATTTTGGTAGTAAAGAGAGACAAATAATGGGCTGGGAAAAGGGTTTTGAGTAGGAGTAATAATTTGGTTAGGAATAATATTGTTGCTGCTCTGTACGTCACTTTTGAACATAAGAGATATGTTTTGACCTCACATGAGTAGCATATGTGTCAAGATCTTCTTTGACTTGATGGCTCGTCAAGCCAAGTAGCTCGTGGAATCTGGTAAATAAAGGGCTCAACTCATTGACATCAGTAGGTAGACCTTCTTGCTGAATCAAGACTTTGAGGTTTGTCTTGGTCTTGCCTTCTATACAAGTAGAGATCGGTGCTTTATGCAAGTAAGCAAGATAAAGACGCACATTGTTGTAGACACTATTCTCTCTTAGTCGAGAAAGGGCATATCTATTTTCCGTGTCAACACAAGAGTTCATCGTAAGTTTCACTCTTGGTGGTTGAAGAGGGTCAATAAAAGATCAATATATCTACAGAATTTAAGTTTAAAAAGCGGGTTTATAAACTTTGGAAACAAAAAAAAGCCCAAAACTTAGCCCTGGGGAACACCTAATGACAGAACTTCTGATGAACTATAATAATTTAAAATTTGAACACATTGCCTCCTACTTTCCAAGGAAGACTGAAACCAGTCAAAAACCAAAAACCCAAAATCTGGCCTCATACAGTTTATCCAACAAAAGCTTAGGATTAACAATATCAAACGCTTAAGTAATGTCGACAAACAGTGCTGCACTAAACTTTTTATTATTTAGATTCGAGTAGATGTTTGTACAAAAAATTAGTATAGCATTTCCTGTTGATAGGCCTGCTCGGAAACCAAACTGAAATGGGCTGAAAAAACGATTTTTCTCCAAAAACTCTACTATCCGAACTGTCATTAGTTTTTCAAAAATTTTAGAAAAAACTGGAGAAATTGGTCTGTAGTTGTTTAGTTGGTACTTGACACTTTTTTTTAATAATGGAATAAAATCAGCCTTTTTTATGCTATCAGACACTATAACACTTTTGTCAAAAATATCACATAAAATATCACAGATAAAATAAACTATTTTATTGACAAAGTTAATAGATACAAGAATAAGTGGAAGAATGCTAATTTTTTAGAGACATAAAAGTTTTATAGGTTTCAAAAGAGCTAATTGCATTGTAAACAAAACTGGCAGAAATAAAAACCATATTTAACAAACAATTACACTGTTGACTAACTACATTATTCTCAGCAGTTACGTCTTCACCAAGCCTAGCAAAAATGGTATTAAAACCATTAGCAATTTCTTGTGGATTGGCTATTAATCTATTGTCATGAGAAAGGCTGAGACCTGATCCGTTTCGGTTTAAGAGATTTGTCACTAGTTTCAATTCAACTCTAAGATTACCGTTTACATTATTAAACTCATTAATATAACAATCATTTTTACAAGCCAATACATCTCCAGCGATCTGCTTAGACAAATTTGTATACCTTGTCGCTGTATTCACATTAAAAGGGAATTTCTTTTTTGATTTATAGTTTCTTTTTACTATTAATTTAACTTCCTTTAATATCGATTAATTTAGTCTAGCGCACAGTGTTTCGATTAAAACAAAAAAAAAAACTGGACAAAATTATTTAATGAGTTTTTTGGACATATGGGATTAAAAGAAGAAAAAAATTGTTTTAGAAGGGGGGTCGGATATGTACCGTTCGCCAGATTCTGACCCTTAAAATAATAATTGCATGTTTTTCCACTATTCAAAATGAACCATTGCAATGATGCATCTAAAAACGTTATGTTGCACATTATTAGTTAACCCTCCGTTACTAACGCAGGGCGGATTACACCCATAAGTTACAAAATGTGGAAAAAAAAATAGATTGATAGTTTAATGGTGCGAACATTATATCAAATTTAATGTTTAGTACTGTTTTTTTAAACTAAATTATACAAATTACTCATTTCAAAAAGTGTCTGGGTGTTTTACACCCACGTTAGTAATTGAGGAACAAGAATTTCGGGTGGTTTACACCCAAGTTATAATCATGTTATATTATTTACTATAAACGTGTGATGTGTTTCTCAAGTAAAATAAAAAAGGTTTTAAATAAAAAACCTCTCCTGAGCAACACAGGAAATTCAAATTAAAGATTTAAGCCTTAGCTCGACTTAAACAGCTTCGACGATTTCATCACATTATGTAAATCAATAGAAAACATTTTTAAGAATGCGGACGTATTTGTGCTTGCAAGATATCATTTCATCTTTCTTAACACTGTGAATTTAGATTTAGCCCAGTGAAAATGGTCGAATTTCTCGATGAAATTTTAACGAAACATTCAATATTGTTATATTGTATTTGACTAGTCATTTGACAAAAAATTTGAACATTTGAACAGGGTTTTTGCCATAATATGCAATTATTGCATCATTCAATTACTTTTGTAATGGTCCAATTAGACATGGCTTAACAAGTGTAACATAGAAATCTGTTTAAAGGAATTTACGTGTATCTGATTATGCACAACATGGCAATGCTCAGATAAAAAATGAAATGCATCTCTAGATAGATAAACAAAGAAGTTTTATTTAATTTTGATTTCAGCGTATTCTTCAATGCATTTGACGATTTGGCAAAACAAATGTGAAATTGTATAATTCTTTGGCCAAGAATTCCTTTGATTGTTTTCTTTTAACGATGTGACTAAGTTTTGCATAATCGACATTTATTCTATGTGCTAGCCACTTATTTACGATGCTTGCGCTGATGTGCCATAAGAGGCTAATGTTTCCATTATAACGACTAATTAGAGGTCATTATTTTAAAAAATTTACGTTGCAAAAAAAAGTTAGAAATTATACATCTTAAGCTTTTCAAATTGGCCCTCTCGAAGAACGTGGCAAATAATTTGATCTCGGAATGTGAAATTATTCAAATCATTATGATATATGTTTATTTTTTTTTCTCTAATTAACGTTATTAATTAAACTGGACGAGTTTTATGTTTAGTAGATTAATAAAATATACGAAATAAATAAAAGCAGAACCGTTTTACTATTTTAGCGTTATTTTTTACAAATTAATGAATTAAAATTTATGGGTGGATTACACCCAGGTCAGTAATGACGTAAATCCGAATAGCGTTAGTAATGAGGGTTAAATATAATTTCAAGTTTGAATATAAGTGAAATCGAATGAAAACCACGCCTTTCTCCCATGCAAAATGGCGATTAGAATAAACCAAAACTGTCTAAAATATCACAAAACCGTTGAAGTTCTTGGGCTAATGTAAAAATAAGAAAAAAAAAAAATTTCTAGAGGGAGGTGGGATAGTACTGTTAATCTTTTAAGGGTTAATTTAGAGTTTTTCAACTTTACAAAATGTAACATTGAATCGGCAGCGTAATATTGCTAACGTAATATTGCTTTTTTTTTTAAAAGTCTTTCAAGTTCGAAGATGAGTTAAATTTAACAAAAACCACGCAAAGCTGTGTGGTTGCTGTAGCTTTTTCTTTTCCCTTTTTTCGGACACATTCAACCAGCGTTGCTGAGACAACCATCGTTGTCAGAATGACGTTAAATACGTTTTTTACGTATTTTTAACCCAAATGACGTTTGACGTATTTAAAGGTAAAAGACGTATTTTTGCACACGAAAATGTGTTTTATGTATCAAAACACTTAAAACGCAACATTGTGGAAACACCTTTAAAGTTGCTCGCATATTTTCATGTTCTGCAATAGTTTGTACATATTGGCATTTAAAATTTTTTTTTTGTATTTATTGGTATAATTTTTCTTTCTTTTTTCTTCAATAAATCATTGTAATTTTTTGCACGAAACGATGTAGCGTTCGCGATTTTGGCACGAACCAAACCAACAACAACATAAGCAGCTACAGAATCATTTTATGCTTGATTTTTGTCACATTAAAATGTGCATTTTTCTTCTATATTTTACTATTTTGTGACTTTATTGAAGAAATGATAAAATCCAAATTTAGATTTGTGTTTTATTCGCCCTATAAGTAATTATTTAGCATATATTTAATCTTTGAACGATGAATATTAAAGGCTTTAAGTATACCCCAAAGTGCCCCTAAAAACGTTACATGCGCTTGAAAAAATTTGTGAGAATGATCCCCATACTAACCGCTCTGTAATACCTAATTCTACAATACGTAAAAAAAGAATGATTTACACGCAACTCCCAAACGCGTTAACGACGATTTTCGATATCGTTAGTAAGCAAAAACTGTAATTTTCTATATACGTGGCAACCACAATGACCGATAACAACAACATTATTACCGTTAAATTTTTAGGAGTTCCACTATAATTCCTATATAAGTTTAACTTACCGATTTATCAACAAAATTAATTTTTTTCGTTGTCTGCTTCACGTTAAATTATTCATTCCGAAAGAAAAGTACAAAGTGCAAGTTACTTAATAAATTAAATTTATTGTTGTTTTGTTTTGTTTTGTGTCATATGAAATACTTTTATATAATATATATATTTTTTATTACTATGAATTAATAAATGTTTATAAAAATATGGATTTATTATTTTTGTTTTTTTTCGAAAATATTTGAAACTGAAGTATTTTGACGTAAAGTTGCGGTCAAAATAATAGTAGCGCCCTTATATTCATACATGTTTGGATAAATAATACTAGTATACGAATTTCGGATCCGGTAAGTCCATTTTCATTCCTATATGTACTTTCAACACTCGTTCCAACTCCGTACTCAGTTTCCTCCTATATTGTAAAACTTTCAAGATACAGCGTGTTTTACGGTTTTGGTACGTGTTTAGTATTATTTATCTAGAAACTAAACTACTCACCATAAAATAAAAAATTTTATTTTTTATTTTAGAAAAAATATCAACCTTTCCATCAATATATCAACCACTTTCGTGTCATGTGCTGCAGCTGAGCTAAAATTTTGTGATTACTCAACGAAATATCAACAAATTTTGTATCTTTTGTTTTAGCGGAGCTGTAATCGTCCAAATTTAAAATGTCTTTTTTTTATGTAAAAATACACTTAATCAACAGTATTTTTTAAAATTCTAACTTTGGACAGTAACAGCTCCGCTAAAACGAAAGATAGAAAATTTGTAGATATTTTTTTGGATAATCTCAAAATTTTTTCTCCGCTACAGCACATGACACGAAAGCGATTGATATACTTATGAAAAATCTGATATTTTTTCTAGAATACAAAATATTATTTTTTATTTTATGGTGAGTAGTTTAGATTCTAGATCAATAATACTAAACACGTACCAAAACCGTAAAACACCCTGTATCTTGAAAGTTTTACAATATAGGAGGAAACTGAGTACGGAGTTGGAACGAGTGTTGAAAGTACATATAGGAATGAAAATGGACTTACCGGATCCGAAATTCGTATGCTAGTATTATTTATCCAAACATGTATGAATATAAGGGCGCTACTATTATTTTGACCGCAGCTGTATTTTGAATCGACAAATTTTTTACTCACAAAAATATGGCAGCACTGGAGACAACACAAAATAAAGAGGGTTTTAAATAAAAGTGCACGCTTTAATTTTAAAATAGAACGCAGGTTTATTGTGCCAGAGTTGATATTTTTTATTTATTGTAAAGTAGACTTTTTTGGAATACAAATTTAGAATAAATATTAAATATTTTATCTTAATATTTTATTCAATATTCTTAAATATTTTTTTACTCTTACGGATACCCTACAATAAGAAAATTTTTTATTTAACTTATGTAGATATATGTTTTGATATGGTGACACTTCTTTTTAATAGTAAATTATGAAAAGTTCCCGTTATTTTTATATAAAAATTATTTCGAAATCTCGAAAACTATATATTTTCTCAGCACAACGTATTTTTGCATGAAAATTCGTTGGTTAAGAAAAATAACGTTACACAGCAATTCCATTTTAAAATTGCAAGAAAATAAAAACAACGGAATGACCATCTCCGATTTGAATGAAATTTACATAGAGCATCACTGGCTGGAATGAAATTACATAGAGCATCACTGACTGAAATTAAAAATTAAGTTTAGAGGAAAAAGATTTGACATGATTTTTGGCGGAGTTACAGAGTGCACAAAATTGACAAAAACGTCGAAAATTGATTTTTACGAAAATTCAAATCTCAAACATTTCTTAACCGAATTTTAAGTTTAGACTATCGTTGAAAAGGTAATTAAACAAACTTTATTCTAAAAATAATTTTAGGAAATTTTTTTGGTTGGAAATTCCATCCCTTGTGGTCAGATAATTGATTTCAAAGCAGGGGTTTGAAGAATACTTTATAAAAATTTTTAATAATTTTTTTCTTAAAGCTGGTAAAACTACATTTTTAGCAATATACATTTAAGCTGGGGACTTACTTAATGGGCTAATAAGATGTGATCATTTTAACATCTAAGCTCATATATTATTTTGATTTGCAAAGTAGTTTCTTAACCGAATTTTAATTTTGAGCTACCTGAGGAAAGGTAATTGAAGGGACTTAAATCTAATAGGTGAAATTTTGGTGGTTAGGTGTTCCATCTCTTGAAGTAAGGTAAATGATTTCAACTTAGGGGCTCGAAAAACATTTAAAAATTTAAAATGAATTATATTAAGGGTTAAAGGTAAAACTGGCAAAATTACTTATTCAACAATTTAAAATAAGCCCAGAAAGTAATTTAAATTCTGATTTCCGAAAAATGCTAAATCACGAGAGAAAACATGAGACGCAGATAGTGCTTAAAGAAATGTTGAGGTTGAAAATATAATAGGACCACCTAATAGAATCACCTCAGAGGTAAAAAGAGCGATGCACTGTTTCCGGCAATTTTCTTATATATATATATATATATATTAGGGTGGGTCGATTTGTAGGGAGTGAAAAAATTCACCAATTTCCCTATGATTTCCGTATTCTACGGGTTATTCCATGAAAATTTGCCGAAGGAACCATACCTTTATCGTTAAAATCGAGTCCCCTACTTTTTGTTGGTAAAAAGTTCAAAAGTTACGGGCATTTTTGTCCAAATTTTGGATCATTTTTCCATTTTTTTCATGATTTTGTCCAAGAATATTACTTTCATGGCCATTTTTTTGGCTCAATCCATTATTTAATTCAATTTGCAATTCAAAACGAAGAGTTTAAGCCCAAATTTATCGAATTCGGTTGATTAATTCATGCGATATTGCTAAAACAAAATAACACATAAAACCAACTTTTTGATTTTTTGTCCCTTTTTATTTATTTTTTCTACAAAAATTCAAATTAAGAGATAATAAAGTATCTATCAACCTATTATAAAAAAAAATATTCAATTTGAGTGTAGTAAAAGACAAAATGTAAAAAAAAACATTATTTTTTCTGAAAGTCTTGTTTGCTTACAAGTCTTGGTGTTTGTCTTGGTGCGCAAATCAGTCCAGTCGTAACGTAAGGTTCGTAAGCTTCGTAAGTCAAAAAAATTGAGCCAAAAAAATGGCCATGAAAGTAATATTCTTGGACAAAATCATGAAAAAATGCTCCAAAATTTGGACAAAAATGCCCGAAACTTTTGAACCGTTGGACCAATGTTTGAGATTTTTTTTGTAAATTGATCAAAATGAGCTCACCTTTCCAACGCACCTACTGGTGGATTAAACCCGATTGATAGTTTTTGAGTTATGGATGTGAACGTGTAGGTAATATTTCATACGAACGTCAATTTGGGAAAAAATCTACCAACAAAAAGTAGGGGACTCGATTTTAACGATAGAGGTATGGTTCCTTTGGCAAATTTTCATGGAATAACCCATAGAATACGGAAATCATAGGGAAATTGTCGAAAAATTAATCGACCCGCCCTGTATATATATATATATATATATATATATACAGCTGCGGTCAAAATAATAGCAGCGCCCTTATATTCATACATGTTTGGATAAATAATACTAGTCTACGAATTTCGGATCCGGTAAGTCCATTTTCATTCCTATATGTACTTTCAATACTCGTTCCAACTCCGTACTCAGTTTCCTCCTATATTGTAAAACTTTCAAGATACAGGGTGTTTTACGGTTTTGGTACGTGTTTAGTTTTATTGATCTAGAATCTAAACTACTCACCATAAAATAAAAAATAATATTTTGTATTTTAGAAAAAATATCAGATTTTTCATAAGTATATCAATCGCTTTCGTGTCATGTGCTGTAGCGGAGAAAAAATTTTGAGATTATCCAACAAAATATCGATAAATTCTCTATCTTTTGTTTTAGCGGAGCTGTTACTGTCCAAAGGTTGGAAATTTCAAACAATACTGTTGATTAAGTGTATTTTTACATGAAAAAAAGACATTTTATATTTGGACGGTTACAGTTCCGCTAAAAAAAAGATACAAAATTTGTTGATATTTCGTTGGATATTATCAGAATTTTAGCTTCGCTACAGCACATGACACGATGGTGGTTGATACATTGATGGAAAAGCTGATAATTTTTCAAAAATACAAAACTATATTTTTTATTTTATGGTGAGTAGTTTAGATTCGATATCAATAATACTAAACACTTGCCAAAAACGTGAAACACCCTGTATCTCGAAAATTTTACAATATAGGAGAAAACTGAGTACGGAGTTGCAACGAGTATTGAAAGTAAATATAGGAATGAAAATGGACTTACCGGATCCGAAATTCGTAGACTAGTATTATTTATCCAAACCTGTATGAATATAAGAGTGCTGCTATTATTTTGACCGCAACTGTATATATATCCCAAATAGCTGACTAAAAGGGGGGAGATATGTTTGAAAGAAATGTTGGAAGGATTAATAATAGAACCAGCTCATACACTTTACTCCTTAAGAGATTAATTCGGGAGAGATATGTGCGCTGTTGAAAAAATATTTCTAAGCGGTTCTTCCAGTGAAGCTACGGAATGACAATATTGATTTAATTTTTAAACTATTATAGTAAAGGGATTATGTTATCTCTGTTTTCTCAAATCTACGCTAGCGTGCCTTAACATACGCTACGTAAGTGTTCATATTTGCTCACTTCTTTACAAACAGTTGGTCGAATTTCGACCGCAGGCGATACTAGTATATATAATTGTGCCTACCCCTGTACTTAATTTCAGTGTCAATATTATTCGAGATACAGTATTTTTCAAATATTGTCACGCCTATTTGTCGATTACCGACCATTTTTTAGACTGTCACCTCCCTGTTACAAAAAATTTACAAAAAACTACGACAATCGAGCGAGTACTTTAGGAGTTATCGATGTACATACATTAAAAGGAAAGAATAAAATAAAAAATTAACGAACTTGAGAACCTCCTCCTTTTAATTTTAAGCTAATCACACTTTTTAATGCTAATTATAATAAACAGAAGACAATAAATTTTACTGCGTGTTAGCATGCAATCGGGAAAAAAAGTCGATGAATACACGTGTGACCTTTTATCTAATAAACAGTAGGTTATGCAAATGTTTAGCAAATAGCTGTTTTTATTTTAATTTAAATAAGGCAAAACTAAAACTCTAAAAAATGCAATATAAAAATGTAAATACCATAAAAACCACTACCCATAAGGAACAGCGTAACTTATTTTTAACTCTTGTTCACTTAATTATAATCATATATTCATAAGTTTTGACCAATACAGAGACTATAAATACTTATAGACATTGCATGTGAAAGCTCCGGTACGGAATGAAAAATTTGCACGTACAAGACAAGAGACCCGACGAGTAAATAACCTACCCTGCAAGACACTCCTAACCGAAACTTTAACACATTCACAAAAAATTTTTGTATTCACTAACACAAATGCATGGTATTTTGTTATTAAAATGGCGGTACAAAATACTATTAGTTATTAAACCTATTATTTAACAGGCAGCAATTTAGTTGTACATCCCTGTTTTCTCTTATTGGTGTGGTAGACAGAGACAAATGATTTTCGTTGTGTTCTACTTGTTTTGTCTTGTTCTTTCTTATGAGAAAAATAAATTTGATGTACACACAATTTAGAAAATTTTCAAACGAACGATTTATATCATGCATCAGCACGTAAGTACTTTTAATTGTGAAATATATTAAATAAAATATTGTATAATGTAAAAACAATTATATTTTAACACTTTTCTAATGAAATAGACGAAGCTGGTGGTCGTCAAGTGCAGGTGATAGCTGCTGCTCCGAGTACTACTGGAATACCATTGACTGCAGCTCCACAACCGCAGGCTCAAGCTACACCAGCAGTCACCTCTACGGCTCAATAAAATGGAAATATTACGACCTTGCTTTTCGTTCTGCTAACTTTGGCATTCATCAGCAAACTTTGCTGCAACAAAATACTTCGCCAACAAGTGTCTGACTACCGTGGCCATAGCCAATCCGATAGTTCTCGCCCAACAAGCAGGAGCTCCTAGCATGCTTATCACGAATACTTTTGCTGCTATTACACACAGTGTTTCCAAGTGGATTTGTTAATGGAGCTACGCAGCAAATTTCAATATGCAATTTTCAATAAAAATTCAAAAAATAAATGTGTTCATATAGTTAAAAAATAATAGGGAATTAACCAGTCAGTTAAATGGTAGGTATAACTGGTGTACTTGGCATAACAAATAGTTAATTACTTAGTCATTTCACTGGTAGCTGCGACTGGTATTTTTGCCATATAAATAAGTTATTTAACCCACTATTTAACTAATTGCTTTAACTGGCAAGTTTGACAGATATTTTCAGTTATTTAACTTATTATATAACTGATTGGAATAACTGGCATATAAAATGTGTGAGCGAGATGACTAAGCAATTTAAACTTCTGAAAAAGTATGTGCAAGAAAAGGATACAAAATCACACGTACACAAATGTTTTGGTAAGATTTTTCACATGGCCCTTAAGAAACTGATAGAAAATACTGACCGAAACTTCCGCATTGCTTTTCTTTATATAACCAGTAATATAACCGGTTGTGTTCTTGCAGGGTAGCGAGTAATCGCTTGCATGGATTTGTGTTGCTAGCACAACATGTATAAGTTGCTTAAAGTTTTGTTTATGTTGCTAGAATTTATAAAAGAACAGCAATGATGCAGAAAACCACTGCTTATACATATATTTTTTTAATTTCTGAGTAGAGCAGCCTGACTTTGTTTACATTTTTTTGGCTTGATTTGTTGTTGCTGCATTGGACTTTTTTTGTTACGCTAGGATTTTGTTCACGTTTTGGAAGCATTTCGTTGATCGTCAGATATAAATCATATTTTTGCGATTTTGTCTATCTGAAGCAAAGACGTTTTAGATAAATCGCTATATCTTTTTTTATTTCTGATCGGATTCAAATGCTCCAAAGAACAAAATTTTAGAAAATTTATCAATCGTCTAGATGACATTAAAATTAAATTTTAAAAAAATGAATTGAATTACTTATTACCTATTTTAAACAGATTTAAAAGTAAAACTTTAATCTGCTGCACAGAGTTAAATCCACTCAAACCTTTAAATTGTATTTTTTAAAGAAAATGCCATCAATTTTGTTTTCTTGTTTTTATTTCTTTGTAACTGAAATTGATATTCAGCTAATTTGTTAAAAAAGTATATATTTATCTATTTTAAGCAAGGCGGTTTAGATAAATCGCTATATCTTTTTTGTTTCTAATCGGATTCAAATGCACCAAAGGACAACATTTTAGAAAATTGATCAATGTCTTAAATGACATCAAAACTAAATTATAACAAAATTAAACCAATTATTTATTGACTATTCTTACCTTTATCCTTTCAAACTACATCAAAATAAAGTTTTGCAAAAATTAATCGATTTCTTTATTTACTATTTTTACCTTTATCCATTCAAATAATATCAAAATTAAATTTTAACAGAATTAATCCAATTATTTATTTACTATTTTAAATAGATTTAGAATAGAAAACAAAAACTCCAATAATAACTTTTAATTGATTTTTTTTTAAGAAAAGACCATGCATTTTATTTTCTTGTTTTATTTATTTAGAATTTAAATTATGATTTATCTAATTTGTTGTTAAGAAAAAAATAAATAGTTGTATTCTATTGCCACGCAGGACAATCGGCAGCTACACGAATTGCCTTGTGTTATTCTTGTTGCTTTGCCTATTTTGTAGCATCTTCCCATTGGAGACTTATTTTTTTTTACATTTGATTAAATTGCGATTCGGCAATTTATATTATCAAAAATATATTATTTTTTTTTAAAGCAAGATGTAGGCTTATTAACAAATTGTAAGCTCTAATTTTTGTATTAAATAGTGAAAAAGGAATACATATATGAAAACCAAAACAACTGAAATGCTTTTAAGTTTTTTGTTATATTGCTAGCTTAAACATGAATTATTATAAAATAAGTTTTGAAGTTTTTTGTGATAAATTTAAAACTTGCTAAATAAATGAAATTTTTAAATTTTTTTCCTTTTCCTTCGAAAAGTTAAAAATTAAAAAATAAACGAAATTTTTTAAGATTTCTCCTTTGCTTTTAAATTTCAATTATTTTAAATGTATTTAAGTTTTAAGAAATACCATAAAAAAAAAAATAAATACAAAAGCATGGGGGAAAACATTGCTAAGTGAGGTGCACTTGTTTTAAACAATATGAGGTGCATTCAGCTTAGAGTAGAGATGAGCGATATTTTGATACCGGTGATTTAGTCACCGTGATTGAAAAATCACTGGTAACTGTGGTAATTAAATACGATTAAAAACCCGTGATCAGTGATTGAGCTTTTGTTAATTTTTTGTCTTATGTCGTTTGCAGCGATTCGTGATATAACCAGTGATTTTTTGATTGTGCGAGAATTTTTTGTCTCTGTCTCTCAAGTACGCATATCATATGCACTTTGATATGAAATTTAATGTTTGTTGTTTGGTTAAATTTTGTTATAATTTAGTTTTGATGTCATTTAAGACATTGATAAATTTTCTAAAATGTTGTCCTTTGGTGCATTTGAATCCGATTAGAAACAAAAAAGATATAGCGATTTATCTAAACCGCCTTGCTTAAAATAGATAAATATATACTTTTTTTAACAAATTAGCCGAATATCAATTTCAGTTACAAAGAAATAAAAACAAGAAAACAAAATTGATGGCATTTTCTTAAAAAAAAAAATACAATTTAAAGGTTTGAGTGGATTTAACTCTAAGCAGCAGATTAAAGTTTTACTTTTAAATCTGTTTAAAATAGGTAATAAGTAATTCAATTCATTTTTTTAAAATTTAATTTTAATGTCATCTAGAAGATTGATAAATTTTCTAAAATTTTGTTCTTTGGAGCATTTGAATCCGATCAGAAATAAAAAAAGATATAGCGATTTATCTAAAACGTCTTTGCTTCAGATAGACAAAATCGCAAAAATATGATTTATATCTGACGATCAACGAAATGCTTCCAAAACGTGAACAAAATCCTAGCGTAACAAAAAAAGTCCAATGCAGCAACAACCAATGAAGCCAAAAAAATATAAACAAAGTCAGGCTGCTCTACTCAGAAATTAAAAAAATATATGTATAAGCAGTGGTTTTCTGCATCATTGCTGTTCTTTTATAAATTCTAGCAACATAAACAAAACTTTAAGCAACTTATACATGTTGTACTAGCAACACAAATCCATGCAAGCGATTACTCGCTAGGTTATTTACTCGTCGGGTCTCTTGTATTGTACGTGCAAATTTTTCATTCCGTACCGGAGCTTTCACATGCAATGTCTATAAGTATTTATAGTCTCTGACCAATATCGTCATAAGAAAAATGAATTCCTCAACAAATTATCCCAAAGTGCAGAACATGAAAATTATTTCTTTTTATCCTCACGCTCTCTAATTGTAATGTAATTAAATAAAACTTTTAATATAAAATTTCAATAAATTGAATTAGAAACACGTATAATATTGAATGATTGCCTTCACTATTCCCCTTATAAAAAGTAAGAACTGTTGAGACATGAAAACTTTTAAGTAATGTGCTCGTTATAATTAATTGTTGCCTTTGTGGCATACATCAAATTCTTTTAGTCAAAAAATATTTAAATTCCTTAGTGAAAATATTTGTGTTGTAATTCAACAACTATGCAAAACGATTTTTGTAGATACTTAAAATATTCCTTCGGTTTCTAGAATAAAAATAAAAACATTAATGCTTGCGAAGAAAAGTTATAGTCTCTTTTTATTGTTTATTGTTTTTTATGACCTGAATTCATGAATAGAGTTATATTGAACAATTGGTTAAGTGACTTATTTCCATTTCAGCCTACGGCTATTGAAAATTTCTTCAAATTTTACAATCTGATAGAAAAGTCGAATCACGTTTTTGCGTAACAAAATTATCTATTAGTTCACTTCAGCAAATTAAATGCAATTATTGAATTTCTTCTGAAATATAAATTTATATTTACTGCTTAAGAATATACTCTGCTAATAAAAGATATACAAAGATGGTTTTAAATTGAAATTAAATTTGTTTTAATTGAAAACAATTACCTTTTTGGAGAAAGATTAATATATTTATATGGTACTAAAAACAACAAAAAATATATCTAATAGTTACTACAAAAATTACCAGTGTGCTTTAAAAAACTTTTAATGCGATTTTTAAACACCTCGTTTTTTGAATGGGTATACAACATTTTAGAATATAAGGACTGTTTCGAATAAAATTGACCTTTACATTTCTTCCCGTACTGTGCTATTGAAATATTAAAATTGTAAATTTTTTATTTTATTAGATTTTAATTAAATGTCAACAAATGTTACGAGTAACTTGTATTCAATAAAAAGGTTATGTAACGCGAAAAATTTGCGAACGGACTGGAATTGTGTGAAAGCATTATTAAAATTTTTCAAGAGCAATCTCAGTGGGCCTTTAAAAATATTGCCAAAGAGTTAGAAGCTAAAACCGTTTCTTGCACTATAAAATGCTTTGAAAAAGGCCTTCATATTGATGAGAAAAAAATATTCAGGTAAAAAGAAGGGGTTACAGGATAGCGAAAAGGCAAAGAAAAATGTGACCATTTTGAAGAAAGACACAAGCATATCGGGAAGGAAATTGGCAAGAAGAGCTTATTGCTCGTAGTCTTTCGTGCGCTAGGCTAAGACACCAGCTGGTATGAAGACGTTCAAGGAGGAAAAGTTCCTGATGGAAACGCCATCAAGAATACCCCAACAAAACAACCAGCTGAAACAAGATTTTGTTGACTAACGTTTTAGCGGATTTTTTTCAGCTTCCTGGATAGGAATTTATACAACCGATTCTTGAGGAAATGTAACTCAATAAACCTTCAAGACTTTAAAAGAAAGTGGTCTTCAGCAGCAGTAAGGGTGTCGGATAGGGTCAATTTTATTCGAAGCAGTCCTTATTGCGTGCAAAAATAAAAAAATTAAGATTTTTTTAATCGATTTCTACTGATTATTTTAACAAGATTTTACAAAATTAAAAATAAAAGCTAAAATCTTTTCTCAAAAGTGTTTGGTTCGAGAGTCACATTAAAAATTCGTCCAGGCACACTCTAAAATAAAAATGTAATGTTTTTTAATTTTAAGCATTCCGGTATTCCATATTTTGGATGGAGGCACTAATGTGCAACCAAAGTGATTAAACCTGAGATTAAAGATTGCTGGACCACCTCGCAGAGCCTGCAGATATCTGAATCAGATGTGTTTTTTTTGAGAAAGCATCAAAGTGAATAATAAGTTTTATGAACATACTAAGATTTTATATTAAGAGCTAAAAATTGGAGAAATTTAAGGTTAAAAAAACAAACTCCTGTCCGAAAAACCAGTCGGAACCGCTCTTTCAAGCCTACGAAAATAAAATTTGAAAATTCTACTTTCCAAATAAGATCGTTGGAACGTTTTTTTTCAGTTAGGTGCCCCTATGTTTTATTAAAAAAAACTTATCTGCTTAAGGAATAAAACTCTTCTTATATACCATTATATAAAAGGCTTCTCACGTATCTGCGACGACGCTAAACTTAAGATCTACTGAACCGATTTTAGTCATTTTTTTACTAATATAAAGCTACATGTTTAGCTTAAAATCTTGCATCCTTTATTTGTTAAAACCATTCTTAAGAGTTACTAAAATTTAAATTTATAAATTAGACAAGAACCAAACATAAAAATCGTTGCATCATTAAATTGTTAGACACACAAGCAGCATAAAGCTTTATCTCTCTTTTTCTCTGCTATAGAATTTCTCATTGTTTCTATTGCGGTGTCGGTTAATGTACTGAACACATTGGCGACGACTGCAACAGTGCAAAACGACATGAAAAAAGAAACAACAATCAGGAAGTATCATTATATTGTTTCATTCACAGCGACTTTGTTGCAATCACTCATTGTCGTTGCAACATTTTCACCACATTCACCTTCACAAAGAGGTGTTCACACGTTTGTCAAATGATTGAAGTCATGAACCAAGAAATAAAGATCATGCAAAGAAAAGGGCCGCCATATTGTAAACAAAAACAGCTGATAGGTCTGACGTCATCGGTCACAAAATCTTTTGTTTACGATTAGTGATTGGATGTTGAATGTTATTTGTTAAAATTTTAAAGAATTATCATATATATATATAATATGTTTTTATATTAAAACGAAGTGTGCTGTAGCGACATGCATTGATTGCAACAGCAAAAAAAAAAAAACAAATACGTTGGTTTCTACCGTTTCCCCAAGGAAAAAATTACTTGTAAGAATGGGAGATTTTTTGTCGGCTAAATGTCGACACTGCAATGGCAAGAATCTGTGGAGATCATTTTCTGCCTGAAGACTTCGAAAGAAGGGTCCAAGTTCAAATGGGTAAGTACTTCTACATTTCCACGTAAATATTCTTTTAAAAAATGTTACGATAGGTTTTGGCAAAGCTATGCGCTTAAAGCCGGGCGCTGTCCTAACAGTTATGACCAAGGAGGTGCAGCCAGCAAATGCAGAACGATGTCAGCGAATTTTGAAGCGCGAAAACAAAAAAATCGTAAGTGCTCTGCTTCAGGAGTTGTTGGTCATGGAGAAGTTTTTCCTGTAGAGGAAAAAGAAAAACTAGACAGGGACGCTTCTATTTCTAACCGCTCTTCAGAGCAGTTACTTCAAGCGAAAATACGGCAGCTATATTCGCAAGTGTAAGTAAAATTTAACAATTTTATTAATTCAATATTTTTAATCTTTTTCTTGGAGTGAACAGCGGTTTGGAAAACCTCGCGTGATACATCTGCCACAAATTGCACAAAGACGTTCCGAACATAAGGCTGGAAGAAGAAGCGGCAGCATCACTTAGTTAGGTAGATCATTTAAGCGAAGGCGGTTCGCCAAGCCAACGGAAAAGCTCATGGCGCATATGACTACGTTGGAAAAAGTGTTCAACGACGTAAATGGCGACGGGCTGCTAACTAATAAGCAAAAATTATTTGCAGACGCACATTACTAGTGCAGAGCATGTTATTTGTGACAACAAAATAAAAAAAATGTTTTTCCGCGCACGAATGTTTTTTAAAATAAGATTATTAAATAAAGAAATTGTGAACAATTCGATGCAGAGGAAAAGAAAATTGAACAAAACAGTTCAATAATAAAAACAAAGTGAACATTTAATTTTGTATTCTATTTATTTGCAGTTTTTCTTTTTACAGCGTTCTTTACATTTAGTTACTGCATGGAAATATAAACAAACAAAGTATTCAAACACTTTTTTCGCGAATTAAACTTATTAATTTTATAATTTTTCACTTTTATCTGAGTTTTCACATGTTTTGCATGCAAATCATATGCAAATTGACAGTTTCATAGCATGCATGTGACCGATGACGTTGCACGAAAAATTACTTTTTTCTCGCACTGCTCTGTTTGGTTCTTCTCTTATTGGTTCATGGATTGAAGTATATCGCGATTTTTTACTCTCTTTTACTCACTCTAAAATTTTTGATTTATTTCTGCCAGAGACTATAAATACTTATAGACATTGCATGTGAAAAAAACGGCACGAAATGAAAAATTTGCCCGTACAAGACAAGAGACCCGACGAGTAACAAACCTAACGAGTAATCGCTTGCAGCAATTTGTGTTGCTAGCACAATATGTATATGTTGCTTAAAGCAGCCTGACTTTGTTTACATTTGTTTTGCTTGATTTGTTGTTGCTGCATTGGACTTTTTTGTTACGCTAGGATTTTGTTCAAGTTTTGGAAGCATTTCGTTGATCATCAGATATAAATCATTTTTTTGCGATTTTGTCTAACTGAAGCAAAGGCGTTTTAGATAAATCGCCATATCTTTTTTGTATCTAATCGGATTAAAATGCTACAAAGAACAACATTTTAGAAAATTGATTAATCTTTCAAATGACATAAAAATTAAATTAATCAAAAATTCCCTTAACTAAGTAGTTTTCTCAACTCAAGGTACCCTCTATCGCAATTGCACTTTTGCAAAAAGCAAAAGTTCGAAAAAGTGACTGCTTCCTTGAGTTAGAAAAATTTGCTTGATTCAAGATAACAATTTTCTAAATACTGGAATTTTTGTAATTAAGTTATTAATTCAATAATATTTTAAATAATCAACTCTGTCTTTGCTTACATTAAGAAAATATTTTCTTGATTTTAGCCTTGTTACAGGTTCTAGAACAGCTTTTAGTACTTTACACTTGTTTCAAGCAATCGTTTATTTTACTCAATTTTAGAAAAAAATGCTCATTATAAAATTTTTGTTCTTAACTTGAGTTTTTAGTGCTTGATTTTCGCAAATTATGCTAAGTTTTTAATTTTCTTAAAATATTATTTCTCTTCGTACTGTTCTCTCCTTACGAACAAAAACAATGAGAGATTAACATGAAAAATTGAGCCAACAACAAGTATATGAAATGAAAATAGGTGAAACAAATTTGGAATGACGTCCAACAGCAGTGGACGATATACACGTGAATGCTTTTAAGGTGCAGGAAAATTTTGAAAAAGTTTGTTACTATTGCACAGTATCGAGTTAAGGGAACTTTTCACAGCACAAAAAACTAAAATGCGTGAGTGCTTAGGCTTTGTTCAGCACATTTGTGGGTGTGTGTCAATACACCTCAAATGAAATTGTTTCTAACAAATGTCACATACGATAGATACACTGATGCCACTCAGTTGCGATTTTAATTAATTGATGGAAATGTTGCTAACAGCAGCCTGCAGTTAGTTGCACTAGCATTTTTTATGCGTTCATTATTCACCAATACCATTTCAACACAAACTTTGGCACCACCAATAAGTAACCTACAGCTTTTAGAAAAGTTAAAAATTTTATTTTCATGGAAAAATTTTGCTACAGATACCAAATTGATTAAAACATACATTTTTTAACTAAAATTCACATTTATATGACAAATATGTCACTTCTTATTCCAATTGCTATAAATCGTTCTTCATTTATATGGCTTAGAACTAAAAAACTTAGTTCAGGTGAATATTTGTTTTTCTTAAAAAAGCGAAAAAATTATAGAAGGTGAAAAGATTCTATTCTGCATGTTTGTTCAAAAATGTATTTTTACATAGTAAATCTATTGGCACTATGATCAACTCCCGCTCTATCGTTCTTGGTAACTAAATTTGGGCTGAAGTGCACAAAATAACGGTTTTGGTATGAAATTCAGAATTCCACACACCAAGAAACTTTTCCCAAAACATAAGGTTCCATTCTGGATTTTGTGTATGTAACAGCTGATAGCAAACTGATGATTTTAATATTTCTATCTATCATCTTTCATACCGTAAAATGGTAAATAAAATGAAAAATTAAGAACAAGTGGATTATGAATAAAAAATGAATAATAAATAAAAAAAAATAATGAATAAAAAAGAATAATTTAAAATTCTGTAATTCTTTGTGAATTGCAGTTTTTGTTAATAACATACAAATGAATAAAAAATTGATTCATTATTCTGAATAACGAAAATGAATAATTGAAATGAATTTTTTAAAAATGAATTTGAATTAAGAAATATTATTGATAAATCAATTTTGCATTCATTGAAGTTATTCTTATTTCGTTATTCACTGATTCACTTTTATGTGAATAAAATCAAATTGAAAGCATTCTTTTACAGCTCTGTTTAAGGGAAACATATTAGTTTTATTAATTGAAGCAAGATGTACAGGAATTCATTTACTATGATGATCAAATCGTCTGCACTGTTTCACAAATATAGTTTTTATTTTGCGTAAATGTTTAGTAAATGTTTCATAAATATTTTTGTTTCAGTAAATTGGCTAAAAATAGTTGAGGCAAGGAGAGGACAATATATAAAATTTGTCTTTTTAATTACTAAATTACATAATTACTTAACAACCTAATTACTTAATAACCCAATTTAACTCCAATGGAAATTTAAGTAGGGTAACGCCAGATCAAAAAGCCTTACAAAAAAAGACAGAGTTTTGATAGTATCGTAAGTATAGACGCAGAATTCCTTTTTATAGAGTAATAGAGAAAAATTCTGTTTTTTTTTTTTCATTTATGTTTCTAAACTATATTAAAGTGTTGCATTTTCTAAATAAAAACTATTCAAAAAAAATTTGTTGATGTTGTTGCCTTCTTCAAACTTACTTGATCTAAAAAGGAAACAATTAAATTCATGTAACAATTTGTTTTGTTTTATAAAAACTTTTCATTTGAAACTAAATGTAATTCAAAGTATTGTTTAATATATGGAAATAAATACCGGAAAAATTTGAATAATATACTTTTTCTGTAGTAAAGAGCATGTACATAAGTATATGCGCATTTTAAAAGTAATTCAATATTAAAATTTTAGTTAACAATTACATTTTTTATATATGGAAAAAATACTATGCATTGCATAAATAATTAGAATTTATTATGGTATTTCAAAAATAAATAGAGTTTTCAAAGCACAACGCATGCGCAAACCTGCGTACTAGTAATACATACTGGCTAACTTATTTAAAAATCAAACGGCTGGCAAGAATCAGACCAAAAGTAAGACAAAAAAGGGGAAAATTAATTTTTACTTTATGTTAAAATTAATTCTGATTTTAGTTTTTGAAGCACCCCAAGCTTATTATAACATTATAAAGAACCAACAAAGTTTAAAGGAGTTGTTAATTTTGGATCGCTTTCGGAATTGGAATACTTTTATAAAACAATTCAATTAATTGAAATTTAAAAGCAAAGGAAAAATCTTTAAAAATGTCATTCATTTTGTAAATTTTAAATTTTCAAAGGAAAAGGAAAAAATTTATCACAAAAAACTTCAAAACTTATTTTATAATAACTCATGTTTAAGTAATCAATATTATGAAAACCTTAAAACCAGTTGAGTTGTTTTAGTTTTCATATATGTATTCCTTTTTCACTATTTAATAAATAATTCGAGCTTACAATTTGTTAATAAGCCTACATCTTGCCTTATGTAAAAAAAGGGCCGGATCGAAAAATAATTAAAATTAAATTAAAGAAGAAAACCAAATTGTTATGAACATATTTTACCCAGAGAATCGGATTACATTCTAATATTTTTCTTAACATCATATAACGTATTAACGGAAAGTTTTTAAAATCTATTTAAAACAATTAAAGAAGAATTTTATAGAAAATTAGTTTGACATAATTTTAGTTAATTAATATGTAATCAATAATTCCATCTAAAAGTTTGTTTATAAGCCTAGATTTTGCATTAAAAAAAAACAAAATTTATAGTCTTTTCTATGAATAATAAAATTTAAAGGTATGAGTGGATTTAATCCTGTGCAGTAGATTTTTGAAAAATTTCATTTTAACGTCATTTTAAGGATTAATCAATTTTCTAAAATGTTGTCCTTTGGAGCATTTGAATCCGATTAGAAACAAAAAAGATATGGCGATTTATCTAAACCACCTTTGCTTCAGATAGATAAATATATACTTTTTTAACAAATTAGTCGAATAACAATTAAGTTAAAAAGAAATACAAACAAGAAAACAAAATTGACGGCATTTTCTTTAAAAAATACAATTTAAAGTTATGAGTGGATTTAACTCTGTGCAGCAGATTAGAGTTTTTGTTTTAAATCTGTTTAAAATAGGTAATAAATAATTGAATTAATTTTTAATTAATTTAATTTTAATGTCATTTGAAAGATTAATCAATTTTCTAAAATTTTGTCCTTAAGAGCATTTCAATCCGTTTAGAAATAAAAAAGATACAGCGATTTATCTAAAACGCCTTTGCTTCGGTTAGACAAAATCGCAAAAAAATGATTTATATCTGACGATCAACGAAATGCTTCCAAAACTTGAACAAAATCCTAGCGTAACAAAAAAAGTCCAATGCAGCAACAACAAATCAAGCAAAACAAATGTAAACAAAGTCAGGCTGCTTTAAGCAACATATACATATTGTGCTAGCAACACAAATTGCTGCAAGCGATTACTCGTTAGGTTTGTTACTCGTCGGGTCTCTTGTCTTGTACGGGCAAATTTTTCATTTCGTGCCGTTCCTTTCACATGCAATGTCTATAAGTATTTATAGTCTCTGTTTCTGCTCACACATAATTTTTTGATTGAAATACCGATGCAGGTATTTGTTACACTTCTGCCTACTTTTCTGTCTACTTTTCTTTTTTTTCTCTTCAAAAAACTGCTTTTGTGTTCAAATAAGTACTTTTTAGAAATAATTTGCTACTAAACAACAGACTAGTTTAAATGCAACCCTTAGACTGATTGATGCAGGTCTGGAGATCAATCAACATTTTGACTGATTCGATGAAGAGTTTGAAGTTCATTTTCGCTCTCTCAGAGAGTTCATTTTTGTTTAACATAGGAAAGCAACAACAAAATTTGATTGATTTAATCATTTGACAGACGTGTGAACACCCAATAAGAAATCATGTACAAACAATTTGACATTTGATGCAATATTGCTGTCGTCGGCAATGTGTTCAGTACATACCCAACGGGGAAAAAAGCACTACGAAAGGCCTTTTTGAGTGCTTGCAAGTCAGCTGAAAGCGCTGACTCCATGTATGACACACCATTGTATTTTTAACATTGCATGTCATTGGAAGAGAGCACTTTAATTTCGTTGACTATGAATTGCTTCAAAAGGCCTCCCGTGCAAAGCTTTGGGTCAGCAGTTCATCGAATTCTTTTTGATTTTGCCTACCTCAAAAAGAGACTTGCTGAGAGGGAGAGAGAGAGAAAGATAAATATTTTATTTCATCAAAATAAGGGTTAGAATTTGCAACCGTCGATACTGCTTCAAAAAGCCTCCATTGGAAAGCTTTGAGTCAGCAGTTAGTTTTTATTTTTAAAGCATTACCGAAAAATCTACATTTTGACTAAAACAAAAACTACAGCAATGGTTTCAATTGAATTTTGCGATACCTCACACGCGCAATTGTATCAAACAACTGATTATTTGCATGACGCATTTTTTTTTATTTGTTCGGTTTTTTTATTCGTTTTTTCTTGTGTCCGTTACTGAGCGCTCTCAATATACTGTTCATTTGTACTACAACAAAAATAAGAGCTGACGTTTTGCTCCTGTAGGAAGCTGCTGACATGCCGGCCCGTTGGGTAACTTTGCACATTTATACTCTCCCATATTGTATATGTATTAATGAGCGCTTAAAAGAACGTACTGAAAAAAACCCAGTGGTAAATGAACACATGATGTAACCAAGTATTTCTTAAATACAATGTAAATGCGAGGCCCCCAACACCTACCTGTACACAATTCTGAATTACATTTGTTCAGGCGTGACTGCTAAACAACTGATGACGTCTTCCTTGTACAGTAAGCCGCTTTATGTAGAATTCTTATAAAACTTTCGGAGATTTTTTTTTTTGTGCTCTGATTTATATTGCAAAATTAAATAAATGTGTAGTGGACGTGGCTGTCAAAAGCAAACATACCGACAGATGGATTATATGTGAATATGTGGAATACAGGTAAATAGACGGACTTGTACAAATGCAGACAAATAGTTAAAAAAACAAATATTTTTAAGGTGAAACAAATACTGACAACTGAACTTGCAGTAAGGTGGAGCTAAAATTATTTGTTTTTGCAAAATTTATTTTGCCCGGCCGCGGTAAAGTTGAGAATGAATGTAAAACTTATTACAAAGTGTGTGCGCATTATTTAATAGGTAATGCTTAGAACGTATTGCTAGAAATGGTGTCAGGAAATTAATTAGTTAAACCTATAAACTAAAATTATTGGAACAATGTATAACGCAAAAATACTTATTTTTAAAAACGATTTTAGAAAATTATAGATCTTTCAAAAACTTTTTATTCGTGTTAAATAAAACAGAATTAAAATTTTGTTTTTATATGAAACGAAAATTGATTCCTGAGGGAGTTTCTATACTATTATATAAAAGGAGACTCACGAACTTTTTAGCTAGACAAGCTCGGTAACCGCTTAACCAATTATTTTTTGGTAATTCTTTATATTTGTTCTTTGATTACAATTTGATAGTTTTGATAATTCTTTGATTAATATAACACGACAGACATGTTGTGCAGTTGCTTTCTGGGAAGTTCTTGCTGTCATACGGTGTTAATTAATTTTCTTTGCAAATTTTTTGATGGGAGTTGCCAGAATTCAGTTATATGCATAAATTATATTTTGTAGCCTTACCAGCTAATTTTTTCTGACTTGAGATTATATAACTCTATCTATCTATACTATCTATCTATCTATCTATCTATACTGTTTAAAGCGTTGTGACACTGCACGGATATTTGACAATCACGCGGGAACCACCAATTTAGATGATATAGGTACCAAACGATTTGTTATTTCAACGAAATTGTGATAGGCAACTGGTTCTTTGTTTTTTTTTTACTGGCTGATATTGATGATAATACACGTGTATAAAATTTGCTGTTTGGCGCTTTCCTTTGCTTTTAGTGTGTTACGTGTTTTTTTATACATTCTCCATTGAATGCGTTCGAAATAGTTTGTAAAAAATTTAAAGAACGTATCCAATCTCATTCAACTGTCTTTAATGAGTTGAATTACAACTGAGAAATTTTTATGGGAAATGAATGGGCTGAAATGAGTTATTTGACCCAATGCTAGCGTAGTATAATACAAAAATTTGATAATGTAGTTTGTAATATTTGAAATTTTTTTTCACAGAAATTATTTGATTACCCGTAGAACATTGCAAAAAATATAAAAACATTTTGAAAAAATAAAATTTTATACAATAAATAAAAGTGGGTGGTAGCCCATGATTTTTCATGATAAAAACTCTTTATTGAATTTTGTGTCAAAAATAAGAAATTTTTCCTAATGAAATAGTATGTACTATGAAAGAGTGGGGAAATGGGAATTGACAAAAAAAAAATTGCAACAAAAAATAACTTTTATCCCATTTTTTGGCACAAATAGGATATTTTAAAGGTTTTGTGAAAACAATATAAAACATTGAATTGGTGAAGTAACGGTTAATCTTTTCTCATTTCCCCAAATTCACTTTATTGACTTTTCAGACAAAGGAAATTTGATAAATATTGATTTGAAAATGGCCGAGATGTTTGCTTGTAAATTAAAACATTTAATTTCTAACGATTTTTTCTCATCTAATTCTAAAGAAAATGTGTTATATTGAGAAAATCTGTAGTTTTCAAGATATCGCAATAGTTTTGATGTCATTATAACGAACATTTTTAATATACAAGATATACGTACAAAATATAATCGAAAAATCTTTCGTTTACCGTTATTTTTATTAATCAACGACTTTTTACAAAAAATGCGTTGCACTGAGAAAATTTATAGTTTTCAAGATATAGCCAAAAGTTTGATGCCATAATAATGGAAATTTTTGAAAGCTTAAGAAGAATATATTCATATTCAGAATCTAAGTTAAAAAATTAAATTTTTGAATTACAAATTTAAACATTTTTGTACCAATACTTTTTTAAATCCTGTTTTGCAGGACTTATTAAAAAATCAAAATACCGAAAAAGTCAAGCAACTGTATGTCACCAAATATGACATAAATTTATGGTTATTCAAGTTAAATAAAGTAATTTTTCAATATTTATACCATTTTTTAATTATAAAACAAACACAAATATTTTTTTATTTTGCGTTTGAAGATAAAACAAAATACTTTGACGGGTCTATTCTGGCAAAATATCAATTGTTACCCAATATTTTTATTATTTCTATGTGTTTGCTGTAATTTTTTGATTTCAAAACAAAATTTGAAGCTCAAAAAACAAAATTTTGAATCAAATGGTGACTATCTGCAAAGCAGGTGACAATTTCAATCAAAATTTATTATTTTTGTCCCTCAAATTTTGTTCTGAAATCACAAAATTACAGCAAACACACAGAAATAATAAAAATACTGGGTAGCAATTGATACTTTGCCAGAATAGACCCGTAATTTTTAGATTTAAAATTTTTACATGGTATTTCATATTTTTATCGCAGGCGAAGCAGTGGGTATTTACTAGCTATGTATAAAACAGAGTGGCATACGTTTGACCGCGCATCACTCGAGAACAGATAGTTCGTAATAATACCTTTTTGAGCTGACTTTTTGTTGTTGTGTTTGTATTCGCCCAAGGAAACTTTCTACGGCAAGAAAATAAGAAAAACACCAGAGGGCGCTATAGTAAAAATATTTTACAAAACTGCTTAAAACGCCTAAACTGCTCATACGATTAATATAAAAACTTGTATTTAGAACTTGTGAATACTTCTGTTTTCAACTTTTTTTCAAAAGACAATAAAATTTAAAAGAACAATTTCGCATTTGTTAACCCTTTGATGCCTAAGAAAGTCCCCAGGACCTATGAATTTTTCAACGATGAGGCATTTCAATATAATTCGACTGAAAAGTCGCAGCATTCCTGAATTAAAAATTTATGACTAAGGTTATGCTCCACAAGGTTCACACCTACCTTGTATGAACTTTCATACTATATGCTCAATACCTTGTGTGCGTTAAACATTTCATTGCTTTGAAGAAATGCAATGCTTGCATGCCTTCACGGTTAAACAACTTGGACTAAATTTTATACCACACCAAAAAAATATTACTTTTTAATCTAAGGAAAAGTTTAAAACTTTTCAATCCAAAAAACATTAGTTTGCAATCCGAAAAAAGTTTAAAAAAGCAATAAATATCAACTTAAAATAAAAAACTTTCTAGCCAGTTCATGATTTGAACACACGTCCTCTGTGGTGCTGGTCTAACACCTTATCTACTCGTCCATCTCATTTGTTAAGAAAGTACGCTTATTTTGGATCATAACGAATGCAAGTAAGTAAGCGAGCAGAAAGGTGTGTTCGAATTAAAGTAAAATAAAAAAAAAATTCTGACTAGTTCGCGATTTGAGGTTACGTCCTCTGATGTGCTGGTCCAATACTTTATCCGCTCATTTAACTCAGTTGTTAACATTGTTTCGCTTATTTTGCATCATTACGAATGCAAGTAAGTTCTTTTCAGGAACGTGGGCTTGAGACCCAGCTAAGTTAAACTAATGTCTGGATTAAAAAGTTGTACCTTTTGGATTAAAAATTCCTTTAAACCAAAGTTTGGATTAAAAAGTAGTCCAAAATTTTTAACCGTGTACAGACGCAGGAGGCCGAAGCATTACCAAGAAACTAAATACAGTATTTTTTATTATTTTATTTTGTTTGCCTACCCTGGCGGTTAACAACAAATAATAAATTGAAACACATTCTATAACACCACATCAAACATATAAACACAAAAACATGTAATGACACCATAAGGTTCCAAAAAATTGAATAATTATAAGCAGCGTATCCCATACCCTAAAAAAGGCCTCTGGGGGCCTTATCATGCAACAACGCACAAGAAACTTGTCAGTTATCAGAGGTTTAAGTGCTTTTTTAATTGTATACACAATTTATTTATGTAATTGCAACTTGCGCCTCATAAAAAATGATTACAACTATATATGCATAACTTCGAAATATATATTCTTTCCCGTTCTGAATGTTTTGTAAATATTTATAAAATATCCACAAACAACTCTCGTATTCTAAAATAAAATTTACTTTCGCGCCCCCATGCACTGCACGGTCTGAGCATGCGGCTTATAATTGAATATTCCTTGCAGTTTGTTTTAATTATATTTTCGTAATTTTTGTATTGAGTTTTTAACTTGATTTTTCATGTTCCTCTCTAGATCCCATCACTCACATTTTGTCAAACAGAGAGCATAGATGGTGCAGAGAAAGTTTTGAATGATGTTAGCTAATTGTATGAATGACATTTAGTACTGGTATTTTCAAACTAGGAAAATATTTTAAAAATGTTTAGCACAAGTGATTTCGTATTTAAGACTGTTTGGCATATAATCGCCATAAGTATTTGGGTAATTTGAAAAATATTTTAATGATGTTTGGCACAAGTAAGATGCAATTAGTCCACATATACTATTTTAATAAAGGCCGATATATCTACTTGTGACTAACATCTTTATTTTCCAAGTGCACATTTTGCACAAAATGAGTACTGTTACACAATGAACTTTGCAATGACGACATCATCACAGTAACACTTCTGTTACCTTAATGTCCTTTCGTAACTATTTTGTAATTTTATTTGCTTATTATTCCTGAAAGAAAATCATTTTGCTATTCCCTTTCATGATATCCTACATTAGGGGAAATCTCTTCGAAAAAGCATTAAAAGAAGATTTTGGTTTTATCAAATAAGTGGCAGCGACATAACTTACGTGTGTGAGCTTTATGGCCATTCAATGACCATCAACTGTTCTTGATCATAAGTAAATTCATTCCTATTTTTTATATAAATAACATTAATTACTACATGCATGTCCCCTCATCACTTGAGACGGCTGAACCGATTTGGTTGATTTTTTGTGGTGAACTTTATTGTTAGGACAAGGATTGTATAAAAACAAAAGTAGGACAAGTTATGTGGAAAATTAGGAAAATCGCAAACACCCGAAGAAGCTTTTTGTATGAAAATTTTGTATATTTTATGGTAAATATCTCACGCCTCCGGAAATTCTTTACCGATTTCTTCGATATTTGGCAGAAAGGTGGACTTCCACTCATGCCAGGTTTACAAAGGAAAAGAGGGCGTCGCACTTCCCATACAGCTAAAACTTGCGAAATCGAAAAGCTTTAGAGTTATATGCCACACAGCCAAGGAATTCAGTATGCGACCACGATTTACACATGCTGTTTTACTGATCAAATTTTATGGGAGTTAAACAAGGGAGCCCAAATTCCAACACAGCTCAAATTTGCGTTATCGAATTGCTTTGGAGTTATAAGTTCGCAGATCCAACGCCATGGTGGTGCACGGAACTCGAATCTCTGAAGAAGAAGGTTAGGAAGACCTTCAATCTGTACATGAGAGGGGGAACCCCAGAAACATGGGCAAATTACAAGGCACGGAAAAGGGAACTGAAGTACCTCATACGACAACGGAAAAGGCAGTCGTGGAGAGACTTCTGTTCTGGGATGGAAACTATATCAGAAGCATGTAGGCTTCAGAAAATGGTTTCAAAAGACCCTTTCTCCAAAGTGGGACTGATCCGGAAAAAGGATGGAACCATGGCAGAGAACCTAGAAGAGTCCATGGAAGTTCTGATGGAGGTGCATTTTCCTGGAAGTTTTAAGTCTGATGACCCGTGGACACCCTTGAAGAAAGGAATGCACAGGGTTGACAGGCTGGAAGCCGAAAGGATGATCACTATGGACGGGGTGAGGAGTGCTATACGCTCATTTGCTCCGTACAAAACATCAGGGATGGACGGTATATTCCCTGCTATGATGCAATGGGGGGAAGATCTCATTGCACCTAGGCTGTGGGGTATATTCGTTACTTGCCTAGCGACTGGGTATGTTCCGAGAGTCTGGAGAGAGGCGAAAGTTGTCTTTCTTCCGAAGCCCGGAAAAAAGATTATGCGGAGGCGAAGTCGTTCAGACCGATCAGCCTAACATCTTTTCTCTTGAAAACGATGGAAAGAGTGATTGTTGACTGTCTTAGAGCACCTCGCTGATGCAAAATCCTCTGAGTAGATGCCAACATGCATATAGAGCAGGTAGGTCTACGGAGAGTGCTCTTCACGAATTGGTAAGAGTGACTGAAAAGGAGGTATTTTCAGGAGGCATTGCGATGGCCACATTTATGGACATCGAGGGTGCTTTCGACAAAATATGCTTTGGAAGACTGCTGCAAGCCCTGACAGAACGCAATGTAAGCCCAATGATACCAAATTGGGTGGACAATATGCTCAAACACAGGGCTGTCAACATGCAGAATGGTAGAGTAAAGACTAGAGGTAGAGTAAGTAGAGGATGTCCCCAGGGCGGGGTGTTATCGCCAACCCTGTGGAACATAACTGTGGACTCACTACTGGTTAGACTGGATGAATCGGGCATACACACGATAGGGTATGCAGATGACATTGCGTTGGTGGTCCGCGGCAAGTTCATTGACACCATCTCTGACATCATGAAGGGAGCACTCCGAATGGTGGAGGAGTGGTGTCGAGAACAAGGCCTTACCGTAAACGCAGGCAAGTCAGACAATATTCTCTTTACTAGAAATAGGGTAGGCCTGAGGATAGAACCACTCAGACTTTTTGGAGCTGAAATCAACATGTCCACGAAAGTTAAATATCTAGGGATAACAATTGAAAGCAAACTGAACTTTAACGAGCATGTAGAAGATAGGATGCAAAGAGCCAAGATGGTTCTGTTCCAGTGCAGACACGTTTGTGGTCTCAAATGGGGGCTAAACCCAGAGGCTATGAAATGGGTATACACTATGATGGTTAGACCTGTCATCACGTATGCTTCGGTGATTTGGTGGACAAAAGTCAGCCAGAAAACCATTAAGAAGAGACTGGACAGAGTCCAACGGCTGGCGTGTGTTGGAATAACAGGTGCAATACGCATCACTCCAACAAGCGCAATGGAGGTTCCGTTAGGTATGCTGCCGTTGGATTTAGAAATAAAGAAAACAGCGGCGCTGTCAGCCCTCAGGATGTTGCGAAATGCTACGTGGCATGGGGCAACGGCCCTGCATGGTCATATTTGCATCATTGATATTGTACAGAGAGATGTCAGGGAGGCGTTTATGCCTATGGACGGAAGGCAGAGAGTAAAAATAACAGAAAAATGTTATAAAACTCTTATAACGGATGGAGCCGTTTGTGAAGAAATCGCTGGTAGCGATATCAGTATATTCACAGACGGCTCTCTGATGAATGGCCGGGCCGGGGCAGGCGTGTACTCAAAAGAGTTAAGCCTATCCTGTGTACTGAGGTTGGGGAGGTTTGTGTCTGTATACCAGGCAGAAATGCTTGGCGTAGTGCATGCGCTGGACCACCTGATAGATGGCCGGATCAGTGGCAAGAAAATTGTCATCGCTCTCAACAATCAGTCTGTGATTAGGTGTATGCAACGGACAGACATCACTTCCAGGTTGGCCATAGAATGTCTTACAAAACTCAATAGGTGCGCCCAGACGAATGAGCTCACACTTATGTGGGTGAGAGGTAGGGATGGCAATCCCAGGATCCCGAAATCCCGAGATCTCGGGATCCCGATCTTTTTTAAGACCCGAATATCCCGGGATTATTCGATTCGAGTCCCGGGATTGTTAAAAACAATTTTTTTAATATCTAATTTTTCTAAAATCTAATTAAATCTAAAATTTTTCAAACTACCATCACATACATCCCCCTTTCAACGATCGAACTAACAAGCGTTGAGGCGGAGCTGTGCTTCTTCTCTGTAGGTCTTATATGCCATAAATTAAGGTCTAAGTTTAGGGATAAAACCATTAATGCTTTAATTCCATTAAGATCGTATTTTGATCAAAAGAAAGAGTATTGTATTTATTTTTACTTAAAAATATTGACTTTTATTTTAATTTGAATGTGCTATAGCATATAATTAATGGGAGGTCTTAGGTCAAAGGTTAAAATTAAAGCATACTATAGAAGATGTTTTCTAAAAAATTTTATTACATACACAAACAATTTAATTTGCATGGTAATTTTACATCATCACGCTGAGCCTGAAAATTAAATGTTTTTCGAAGAAAGACTCTTGAATGCACATCTTTTACCAAAAAATGGAAAAAATTGACATTATATATGACCATATTGTTGCGTGTAAAACCAAGAAAAATTTTCCAAAGACGCTCATTTTGGTAAAAGATGTGTAGAATTATAACAGGAACAGATTAAAATAAATTAACATTGGTCAATTAGTTTGTTTTCAGTAGTGTAGCTAGTTTTGAAAAAGTATGTTTCAAGAAAAATCGTGCTTAAAGTTACTCTTTTAGTTAAATTTACTCTGGCGCACCAGGTTTTAAGCGCTGTAGAATCTGTATTATAAGCGGAATTGATTTATTGAAGGATAATTGATCAGTAATCAATCTAAAAAAATTTAATTTTAAAACAATTTCTGTTTAAATACTGATTTAAAATAATTTTATGTAAGCAGTTACTGCTAAAGTTTAGTATGTTGTAGGAACATAAATTTTTAGGCATTAAATTCTACATTCAAAATTTTGGTGGACTTAACACATACTTACCATAAAGTGTTTGTTGAATGTGTTAGTTGAACGTTATTGTTGAATGTCAAATCTCCACGCCAATTCAATGTACGGTTATATAAAAGGTAGCGAAATTTTGACATTTTAACTCTCCAATCATGGCTGTGAGCTTTGCTGCATTGAACAATTTTTTCGGTTCAACAGCGTACTAAACAACGATTTCGCTACCTTTTCGTTGTCAAAAACGCGATGCATTTCTTACGGAAGATTTTTTTCGCTTCTACAGCATACTAAGCTTAAACCGAAAAAATGTATTTGTCCATGTATTACAAAAACTATGTTATAAATTACTGAAGATATATGATAAGTCAAATTTTATTTTTGGTTTTTTTTTGAATTGGTACAAATTGGTCTTCTTTATTATATCAATTTAATACAGAGTATGTACTCTAAAAGAATAGAAGTAAATGTGTTGCACTTTTTGGCAAAAAAAAAACGAAATAAAAACTTCTTGAATTTCGGGACTATCCCGGGATCCCGGGATTGTATTTTCAGATCCCGAATATCCCGGGATCGAAAAAACTCCTAAAATTGCCATCCCTAGTGAGAGGACACTCTGGCATAGAACAGAATGAAGAAGCTGATTCTTTAGCAAGAGCAGGATCAGCAGAAGAATTCTGTGGACCAGAACCACGTATCGCCATAGGCGACAATATGGTGGCAGGCCTTATTAAACAATGGACGGACTCGGAACACAGTACAAGGTGGGAAGAAGCTGTTAATTGCAGGCAATCAAAGGCGGCCGTGAAGTGGTCTAGTGGTGTGATCTAGTGATCTAGTGGTCTATGTAGTGAGGCAGCAAAAGTTATCCGATACAATCGAAGGACTTTAAGCTGGCTTACTGCACTGGTCACAGAACACGGTCCCTTCATGTACCATCTCGGGAAGATGACTCTGACCGAGGACGATGCGTGTAGGTTATGCCTAGAGGAGCTGGAAACAGCAGCACACATTCTGTGCCAGTGTCCGGCGCTGGCAAGCATAAGATTGACCACTCTGGGACGCCCATTTATTGGCGAAGCCGAGATTGGTCAACTAACCTATAAGGATATGCTTGAGGTGACAAAGGATGCTTACACAAGGAGCATGCTCACGTACGAGTACTCCGAGCAGTAGTACCTTTTGTCCAATGGGGGACGAAAAGGGACCCACTGTGGTCTGCTTCGGCAAATCCCCAACTTATTATATATATATAAGTTCGCACAGACTTGGAATTCAGTATAAGATCTCAATTTACAAACGCAGTTTTACTGATATGATTTTATGGGTGTTGAACAAGGGGGCTTGACACCTCCCATACTGCCCAAATTTACGATATCAAATTGCTTTAGAAATATAGGTCGCAATGTCTTGAAATTCTTCTTTCGGAATTCGATCACAACTTACACGTACCGTTTCACTGATAACATTTTATGGGCGTTGAAAAAGGAGGCGTGGAACCTCTAATACAACACAAATTCGGGATATTGGAAAGCTTTGCAGTTATAGATCGCACAGCCTTGGAATTCAGTATTGGAAGTCAATTTACACATGCAGGTTCACTGATAACATTTTATTGAAGTTTGACAACGGGGGCAGGGTTCATCTTTAAAGTGAACTTTTCTCCAAACCCAAAGAAATTTAAATTAAATAAGAGTTTTTTTTTTAAATTCTTAATGCTAATTTGCTATGAGTTTTTAATAAAAGCTTAAAACTAATAAAAACAAATTAAAATTAAAAAATCAATAATGAAAGTTTAGTTTTCCATAAACTGCATACAAAAATAGACTTGTTCATTTTGTGACCTTTTCTTAAGATAACAGAAGTGTTAAATAATCCCATTTTTATAATATGTTATCCTTAAATGTAGCTATGCTAATAAAGATCAAAATAGTTAATAGCTCGATAAACATATTAGGGTCGCTCGAAAACGCATTTTTATTTTTTTTACAGGTTTTAAACAAAATGGTTACAAAAATAGAAATTGCCCCTAAAACCTTGTTTTTTAAGACATATACAAAATTTATTTTTATTGGATTATTATTTGGTGGTCTGTGGCTTACTTCTTAAAGATAAATACATAAATGAATACCTTACCTTTCAATAATTTTCTTAAAAATCAATATCACTTTGAGTATTTAATTTTCATCAGGCGCGTACGCAGGGGAGGTTTTGTGGGTTAGAAGCCTTCCCCCCTGAAATGAACGAATTTTAACGAGCTTCGAGAGAAACACTCAGCACAAAATGGAATAAAAATAAAAAGACTCAATTTAAAACATTTATTGTGAAAAGACTATATAATAAAGACTCTAAACTTTTTTAAAGTACTCTGAAGGAATTTGTGTTCAAATTAAATGAAACTGTGTTCATAATAAATGAATTTGTTTTTTTTAAATAGAGCTTGAAAACATTTCATTTAAATTAAACTCAAATGTTTTTACAGTTCAATTAAAAACAAAAGTTTTTTTTTTTCAAAACAATGTTTTTAAATATATGTTTAATAAACTGAATAGTAATACTTATATCTGTCAGTCATCATTCATTTTACTTAAAACGCCTCAAAATTAGTTTTTTTATCCGATTTTAATCAACGTGGGCTCGTTATGTAAGTACGTTAAAACATTAATGAAAATATAAATAACAACGTTATCTTTTCTTTTTTTAGTTAATATCAATTTCAAAGCTATTTATTTTCCTATATAAAATCTTCTTATTACTATATAAGCGCTGTGTGGGTCCATCAAATATATTTCGTTCTGTCAAAAGTGGGTATATTTTATGTTTTTACTTCAAAAGGAACATTTTTTAAACATCCATTTAAAAAAAACCATTTTGAAAAATTACCATTTTGAAAAATTAATATTTATAGTAAACATTTACAGTTTAAGAACATTTGTTTCAAAAAAATTTTAAAAATTTTAAAATATCGTTCTTAAATTGAAAACAAAAAATTTAAACCTCTATTTTTGATTCCATTTTTTTAAATTTTTTCGTGTTTTCGATGTCATGTTCGTAATTAGTTACCCCCGAAACCCCTCGAATAACATATTTTAACTCCATTCGAAGAAGTTTGGGTTTATTTCAGCTTAAAATATTTAATTTTTTTAAGCATTAAAGTAATAAACTACTTTTTATTATTACTTTATTTTATTCATCTAATGCTCATTATTTGTAAAACCAATTTAGAAAATATTTTCACATAATCATATGTAAAATCGGGGTTTTTCTCAGCTTGGTCTCAATTATCTGGCAATTATTGTCAAGGATTCTACTAAACATAATTTTACAATTCAAACTTAGATAGCGACGTATTTTTTGTTATTGTAAAGAAATAAGAGAAAATTATAAAAAAATAAATGAGTTTTTAGTTGAAAATTTAATACGCTTATTTTAAATTTTGTTTTGTAGAAACGCAAAAGCGTTTAATTTCTATTTTAAAATTTTTTGTTGCATTTTAAAGTATGTTTGTTTTCTCAGTGTAAATAATATAAAAAATATTCCAAAATGTATTGTAGTTTTTAAATGCATCTTCTTCTCGATAGGTGGCATATAAAAGCAGTCTTTTTCAGCCGGCGTAAGGATATTTTGGTCCCAATTTATTGAAAAAAAATCAAGGTTCATTTTAATAAGGATACTTGTAGCTACAACCTTTACTAGAATTATTAAGTTTGACCCAATAGGAAAAATTTAGCACGACTTTTTTAAAAATGCAGTAATTTTCAACGTTTTTGATCCCCGTAGCGGTGAAAAATTGTTACCAAACCTTATTATTCTAGTTAAGGTTGTCGTAATCTTATTAATATGCACTTTGATTTTTTTCCGACTGCGAGTACTTTGAAAAAATGTACTTTGAAAAAAATTTTTATTTTATGTACGTAAATTTTTTTAAGTTTCTTTGTATTGTAGTCTTTTTACAATAAATATCAACGCTAGTTAAATTCGTTAAAACGGTTTTTACACCAACTTCTGAACCCTTAAAGTACACACTTTTATTTCATATCTTTGGAACGTAAAGAAATGAAAATAAAAAAATTATAGCGCCTGTTGCTGGCATGGTATTAAACTTTTTAAATTAAAAATGGGTAGTGTAATTTCAATTTTTTAAAAAGTTTAATATTTTCCCCTCAAAATAAAATTTCCAATGATATTACGCAAAAGTAATTTTTGTCCGTCGTAAGGCTTTTTAAGTACAAGTCTCATCTTAAAAAATTTAGTATGGTTTGGTTGGTTTAGACCTGTAGATGTGCAAACTGGACTTTTTATTTCTTAAACATTTATATTTTTTAAGTTATAGCGAGTTAAAATTTGAATATAATTGTTGCTATGTTGCTTTTTCTCTTCTTAATTTCAGCATATGCCTAAAAGTATGTTACGTATTTAGCGCCACCCATCGGCTAATATCTATGAAATTGTTATACTGACGAATAATCTTTTATAATTTTACAGCTTAAATTATGAATTGATATATTCAATATCAAAAAGATACTGGAATGATTTCTTACCGTTAAAAAAAGATTTCTAAACTGTTGGTAGGAAAAATTTTTAATTTTTAAAAATGTACACACAAATTTAATAAGAAATACCGCTTATATTGCAAAAAGGCCAAAATTAATTTCATTTCAATTTTGATCAGTTGAAAATCTATTCAATAGCTTTAAATAACGGGTTTACCAAGTAGTTTCCGGTCACACGGGTTTACTAGTTTCCAATGATACCCTATTTACGAAAATCGCGTTTAAATTGACTGAGCTACGTTGTCTTAAAATATATCCTATTTTGGCATTCACATTGCTATGGGTCCGCGAAAGAAATCTCAAAACCGCAAACTCCGGATTTGGTTTTCTAAGCAAAAAACTAATCTAAGCACAAAATTTGAGTCAAATCGGAGATGGTCAGTCCAACTGATATTGCTTTTCAATGTGAAATGGGCGAAATATTGAAAATAATTTGTTCCTACTTTGACGAAATATGTTTAATGCAAATTTTTTTATAGCATATTGTTAAAAATTGGTTAAAAAATTGCTTGAAACAATTTTTTTAATTTTGTATGAAAACCATGCATTGATATTAAAGGCATTGAGTTGAATTTAAAAATGTGATGGTTTTTCCTGTGTATAAATTGATTTTGATCAATATTTTGTATATTAGAATAAGACTAAAAAAAAATTAAGTCACCCGAAATAATTTTCTGAGTACGCGCCTGATTTTCATAATTGTTATTGATCTTAACATTTAGATACTGATAGTTGGAAGGAACATTGAAGTAAAAATTCATAGGGCAGTTTTATGTTTTTTGATTCAAAGTAACAACATATCGTTTTTTGTATTTATATATTAATTTTGTAGTCGTTTTGACCAAAAAGATAAATTAAATATAAGGTTTTCTATGAACTAAGTATTACAAAGGCGAAGTACATTTGATCTTAATTTCTTGATGAGAAAGTGTTTTAATGACCATTAACGGACATAAGAAAGTTGACATTTGGCTTTTTTTTAATATCTTATATAAAAATCCTTAAACGGGTCTTTTCCTAATTGAGTAGTGCAACCAGTAATTTTTTCATTATTATTATTTTTCTACTAATTTATTACAATTAAAAGTAAAGTGGACATTTCTTAAAACCTATTGCTGCTATCTAAATTAAAACTATGTTTTTCATGTAAATAATTAAACTAGATGCTTTTCAAATAATTGAAACAAAATGTGTTATGGCTTAGAGTTTTTAACTGACCATTTTGATAATTTATGAGTCTGAATTGAAATATTTTAAACCGTTCTTCTTTACAATGACCATAACAAATACATTTTTATTGTATTAACGAATGCTGTTAGCGTTCCCACTCCAAATCACTAACATATGTTCTCTTTGTGGTTTATTTACAACCAGTGCTTGCAACAATTGCTCTTGTTGTTATATCATGTATATGTTAATAAGCATTTCTGTTTGTAAGTGAATTAGTATTGTGTGCGTGGATTTGTGGTGGCTTATGTTCATTTCTATATTAATGATTTTAGCAACTATAACAGCAAAATATGTCGGCAACAAAATAGCAACAGAAAAGCTATTAAGAACAAACTGACATACCTGCATAATTTGCATGTATTTCATTTGATGTATGTATGTTGTTGTATCTTGTAATAATTATAAACAGCAAACAACAAATGCCATAAAGTCGCAAAGGATCATTAAGCATAGCTGAGGATAATCTTACCACACAACCTCAAAGCACTACAACATGCACGTTACCAAATACATGCATTGAAAAACACGCACTCCAATAGTCAGTAATACATGCACATACAACTATATACAAGAGCTTATTTATTGCTACTGTATGCGTTGTAGCGGTCACTATAACGCTATGGACCGACGCACAGTGTGCCTTTTTCAATTTTGGCGTGCCAAAACTCATATCTCAAAAAATACATAGCTGGAGACATAAAGTTTTGCAAGTAGGCTTTTTATACAAAAATAATAACTGTTACCAAAAATGGTCGAGATCGGCTTACTGCCACGCCCACCTCCCATGCAAATGAAGAAGTAATGATGGCATAAGTTTGGTTGTAAGATTTCTATAGCTATAAAATTCGATTTCTGAGCTTATCTAATATCTAAAATAAATTTTGTAGAATGGGAGTGATAATTTTACTGCCACGCCCACCTCTTAAACAACCGGAATAGTCGTTTAGGCATAAGTTTGGTTTTATATATGCTAGTATGATGAAATTTTGCTTCTCAGTTTATGTTATAGATAAATAACTTTTTTCAAAATATGAGCCTTATAGATCAACTACCACGCTTACCTCCCATACAACAGGAACTGTATTTTTGGCATAAGTTTGGTATTACGTCTGCTTTACTTACTTAAATGTGCGAATTCTACATATTTCACTTTAATATTGATTGAATATAATTAAAATTGTGAGTTTTCGTTGTAAAAATGTTTTATTCTGAATCTGAATCAGAATTTTCTTAAAGAAATTCTGGAGATTTATTTTAGGTGGTGGTTGTTGCAAAGAATTAATATATGGATCTGAAGAAATTAGGAGTCTATGTGAATTTCAAGCTCATTTTTTTCACAGTTTATTAAGTTTTCTCTATCAATTAAAGTAAAATTGTTTATCTACACAAATCCAGATACGAGGAAATTACATTTTTATAACTTATTTTACACAAAAACTTACAAATGATGTATATTAACTTATTGGGGGTTGGAATTAATTTTAAAGGTTTTTTTTCGGTTTTTGAGCATTTATTTAGAAAAAACGGTACAATGTATATTATTCAAGGTATTGTCCATCGTTAGCTACAACATTTTCCCATCTTTCTGGCAGCATATTGATTCCGCGCCGGAAGAACGATTCGTCTTTTGAGGCAATCCACGAATCGACCCATTTTTTGGTATCCTCGTAAGAAGTGAAGCGCTGCTCAGCCAAGCCATGCGTCATCGATCTGAATAGGTGGTAGTCGGAAGGGGCTATGTCTGGGCTAAAAGGCGGGTGGGGTAGCACATCCCAATTTAGCGCCTCCAACGTTTCCTTGACGGTTCTTGCAACATGTGGCCGTGCGTTGTCATGTTGAAAAACCACTTTGTCGTGTCTTTTGGCATATTCCGGCCGTTTAACCTTTAATGCTCGGCTCAATTGCATCAATTGTTGTTGGTAGCGTTCCCCAGTGATGGTTTCGTTAAGTTTTAGCAGCTCATAGTACACGACACCCTTCTGATCCCACCAAATACACAGCATAAGCTTGGCGCCATGAATATTCGGCTTGGCCCTCGATGTTGATGCATGGCCGGGTGGTCCCCACGATTTTTTTCGTTTAGGATTATCGCAATGGATCCACTTTTCATCGCCAGTGACAATACGATGCAAAAAACTCTTCCTTTTATGCCGTTGAAGCAGTTGTTCGCACATGCACAATCGCCGTTCAACGTCTCTCGGCTTCAACTGGTACGGCACCCAATTTCCTTGCTTTTGAATTATTCCCATGGCCTTCAAGCGTTTGCCGACCGTTGATAAGTCGACTCCCAACGATTCTGACAATTCTTGAAGGGTTTGACACGGGTCTTCATCGAGCAAAGCCTCCAATTCCTCATCTTCAAACTTTTTCGGCTGGCCCGGACGCTCTTTGTCTTCCGTATCAAAATCACCACTTTTAAACCGACGGAACCAGTACTCACAAGTAGAAATCGATGGAGCATAGTCCCCGTAAGCCTCAGTAAGTGTGCGTTCTGCTTCAACCGCTTTTTTCTTCAAATGGAAGCACAAAAGTAAACCTTCCCGCAAATTGCGTTTTGTTGGTACGAAAGTCGACATGTTCACAGAGAAAAAAATATATGTTGTTTACACTTCAGTGGAATGACACATACTAAAAAATTAAGCTTAGACAATGTGCTTTGAAATGAATATAGTCACAGGTGTGCCCGATGCGATCTATTGATAGTTACGCCATCTCTTAGAAAACCTTTAAAACTAATTCCAACCCCAATATTTTAGTTGTATTATAATTGATCCTAACTTTTACCGAACTAATCTGTAACTATACTTTATTTAATTCACTTAGTTACAGTTTCAACTAAAGACGCATTTCCCAAACTTTTCGATATCCTATATTTACTATTTGACTTACATGTATCCGAGCTTATTGGCATATATTAGAACGAGCATTTTTGATTCAATAACGGCAGATTAATAAATATTTCTTAAATAAATTATTACATCACATCTTTGTTTATAACAAAGATATAAAGGTAACAGTAATACAAAAAATGTTGCAACTAACATATTGGCAAACCCCGCTGAACAACTGTTTGCCCCTACAACATAATTATTATAACTAAGTTGTTGACATTAGACCAGTGTCGGGCAGCTTTGCACACCTATACTTTCTCATCTTGAGAATGTATAAATGAGCGCTTTAAAGCTCACACTGAAAACAAAGTAGTGCTAAAGCGCTCTTTGAAGAAATCTTACAAGGCATTATGAGATATTTTTTGCTCGGATTTGTATTGCGAAATTAAATAAATAAGTAGTGGCCGGAATGTCAAAAGGAAACATACCGCCAGACTGAAAATGTGAAATACAGAGAAGCAGACGGAAATGTAAAAAGGCAGGCTAATAGTAAAAAATATATATATATATATATGTTTTTTATTGTGCTTATGTTGCTTATTGTGATTTGCCAAGGCCAAACCGACTTGGAACTGATCACTTTATGATATGATATGTGAACATGCCACTTTTAAATAATTAATTAATTTCTCCATCGCATGCCCCACATTTAGCTTATATTGGTCATGCAAATTATCGTAATGCCTTGTAATGCATTATTTTTTTAATTTTCCCTCTTTGATATGCCGTTATTTTTTAAAAATAAAAAATTTTTTCATACCTTCTTCCAAAAATTTTGCATACATAAAATTTTATACAGTGTAATCTTAAATCTTGCTTCAAAGTTTTCAATCGCCATATGAGTTACATGAAAGGGCCTTTGGTTTTTGCGACATATCTTTGGCTAAGGTCATGCTAGCTTTGTGTGTTCATAATTATATATACGTGGAACACAACTATATCAATAACTCAGTTCTGTCTTAAATCGACTTAAGCTATTATTGCTTATCGAGACAGATATAATATAATATATTCAAGGAACACGCAAGCGCAGATACCATGATACAAAGAACTACAGATAAAGTATTGCGCATGCCCGCCATCTTTGCTGTGACGTGCAAGGTGCTCATTGGTTGCAACGTAGTCACAATTTATTCATAGGGTATAAAGATTTTAAAATGCCTACATTTTCTTATGAAAACTTGTTTTAAGGAAATGAAATAAATATTGTTAAATAAAGCACATGTCCAAAATAAAGTAAATATATTTTTTAGTACTGTTTGTGAAAAAAAATTTCATATTTTGCAGGGGTGTTTTTTCCCCTTTTTACCGATTTACACAAAAAGCGGCTACGTTGCTTGATGTGCTTGACAGAATTTTGACTGTTTGTTCGTTTTCATTTTGCTATCTTCGTCACTTTTCGACATTTTTTTTGAATGTATTCATCAACTGTCACATTTGACGAGCACCAATGACAAGGTGCGCAGTAAATGTCGTTCGTTGCGCCGGGAATACTTTATCTGTAGTTCTTTGTATCATGCTCAGATACTATCTGCTTGACATTTACTTGACCACTGAAGCTTTGATCGTTCTGTAGGTGAGATGAATACATTTTACTGCACAAACACAATCTCAAGTGTGCAAAGCTACCCGACACTGTTTTATAGAGATAACAGTACCCATTGGGAAAAACCATCCTTCTATGATGCATTATACCCTACTTACTTTTCATCAGCGAGGCATGCAAACGTCCCTTACGAGTCACCATTACTTTTACAAAGGCTTTGCCGCCTCTAGTAAGCTTCCTTTTGTGATAAGGAAGTAAGAAAAGCATCATAAATACTAACGCATTCATTAACTAAAATAAGGTTCAGGCAATGTACTTCTAACGGTCGGAATCGTTCGGGTTTTCATGCTAATGCACTTTAATTGATAAGCTGACTGTATGAAGGAAAACGTAAGGTACACGTAAGGTGCATTATTGTATGTAATGAGCACATACTCCATTTCAGCCTTCCCCAAAATGGAAAATGTAAGCACTGCTTACGTTTTCACTTAAAAAATAAGGTGAGCGTAAGGTGAACGATCGTGCTCGCTATTTTTTGCTATCTTTTCATTTTCTTTTACGTTTTTTATTGGTTTTTTGTTTATCCGATACGTTTGTACGTTGAAAATAAAGAGCAAATTAGGATGGTAGAAATAACTTAACAATATAAAGCATTTGATATTGCCAACTATCAGTTTGAATTAAAAAAAAAAACAAAAAAGTTATTTTAATGTCAACTTTAATTTCAACTCTGAACATTAAATTCTTAAAAAAAAATAGAAAGATACATCAATTGTTTAATAAACATCAAATACATATAAATTGAAATTTTACTTTGAAATTAAGTATTTTTTTATAATTTTCTTAAATCTTCACATATTTTTTTTTTTGTAGAAAAGAATTTTAGAATTTTTTGAAAGCAGTGCGTATATCTCGAATATATTCCTTTTCGGTATACCCATTATTTTTAAGTGCTTTTGCAGAAGAGATGATTAGTTTTTATACAATTTAAATATAAAGAAATGGTACCAAAAAGTAATCCATTCAAAGATGAATAGTCCTTAAAAGCAGTTTTGTTGCTGACGCCATAAAAATTTAATAATTGGATTAATTCCCTGCCAACTAGGTGGTGTAGATTTTTTAAAATACCTTCAGGTGTTATTAGCGATTTTATTAATTGAGCCTATATTATAAAAAATGAATACAAAACCGAAAGATGTTGATCATAATATAAATTAACATAATGTGTAGGATACATACAGCATTATTTGTACATTTAACTTTAATTCAACGCACAATTTGATGTCACTCACCGGCGATCAACAGACATTTATTTTGAATTATTTTTTCGTTTGATTTTTTGCTACATTTCATCTCTTTGAAACCGTCGTTAAAAACCGTTATGTCGACATGCCGCTGCATGTCTCTTACTTTACAAAATAAAGTACATATTTGCATAGTACAAAAAAATGATCGCACGAATAGACGTTTGACTTAAACGCACATTCTTTTTGTATTTGAAATCTTAAGTGAAGACGTAAGGTGTTCCAAAGGTAACAAACAACATACTTACTTTCGCATGTTTCTATATCCATCTTCATTAGATAAAGGAAAACATAGATGGTTTTGTAAGCACCTTACGATTTTTCCCGCTGGGTAGGTATTTGTGCTAGCTTGTTTGTTTACTATGCATTTTTTAAACGTGTGTATGCTTTGTTGTTGCCCACAAAATTTTAAAGCAAGCAAATTAGTTAAACATAAAATAAGTCATTGCGTGGAAAGTATAAAAAATAGAAGAACAAAATTTGGAACATTTATAAATTTAACTATATTTATTACTATTCCATAAATTTTTTAATTTTGACTTCTTAGTCTGCAATAAAGAGACCTAAGAAGTTGAAAACCATATAGTCAGCATATATCTGGTTCATGAAATTTAACAACGTTGAAATTAATTTTATTTGCACAATTTGTAACAATTTAGTAATAATTTCAAAAATTAACTTAATAAGATTACAATTACTGAAATTATCTTAATAAGTGTTATATGCATTAAGCTCAGGACTGACAAGTTGCAGTTGCATTATGATGATATCTTTTATACTCGCAACTTTTCGCAATGGCTTTTTTCTAAATTAAAAGCTTATACACCAAATGTTATTTAAGTTATATTTTCCAGGTTAGGTAATGATAAGTAATTTAGTAACTATATATGATCGTAAATATAATTTTATGAAGAAAAAAGGCATTTTTTAAAAAAAAATGTTTATATAATTTTCGTAAATTTTGAAACTTTTATTTATAAGATATGAACATATATTAACCAAATATTTTCACAAAGAAAAAATTTTTCCGAAATATTACCCACATCAAAAGTTATGTTTGGTTAAATTTGGCTTACTTCTAGAGCGTCGCATTCACTTTGTCTTCGTTAATTTAAAGTTCTATTTTTCAGAAATTTTCTAAAAAAAAGCAAGAGTTATTTTGACTTTTCGATATTGCTTTTTTATTACATAAATATATTTCTTTTGGGAAATAAGTCCTTTTTACAAAATTCAAAATTTTATTTGTGCGTATTTTGCCACGATAAAATTGAAACGTCGTCCATTGTGCGACGTAAGCAATGTGCCAACTTGAACTTTTTGTTGTTGCCCTTTTTAATACATCCCCTACTGTTAATGTTGTTTATGCTTTATTATGCTGTGCTCCAGTAGTTAAGAAGGATAAAATTTACTTTACTGCTATTGTCAGCTATACACACACATCCACCCCACCCTACAAACTGAGATGCTAGCTAGCATGTTAGCCAAATAAACACCAACGCACATATTGTTCCTGCCAACAAACCAAGTTAGCGGCTAATGATTGATTAAAGCAAAACAAGGATAACCACTTCCAGAGTGTATAAAACATATATATTTTAAATATTAATGTTCAGGATATGATAAAAAAACATACTGAAATTTATACCTAATGATCTTATAGACATTGTAATAAATGAGCAGGAACCAATGCTGTATTATGTGACGTTATTTAATTAATGAGGTTTTGTTCAATTTATAAAATTCTGCATGTGTTTCGCTTATAATCAATAAGAAATTCATGATGTACATTATTTTTTCTCTCCGAACAAGTTTAGCTAATTACCTGGAATACGTCGTGTCTGGCATCAAGCTAATTTAAGATAAGATTTGATGCAACAAAACTACATAAATTTCATTATTTTAGGCGCAGATATCTGTGAAACTGTGTTATGCATATAAAATCAGATGCAGTTGATGAAGATGGCGTTCCCATTCAATTTTTTAAACTTTTACTACCTCACATGAAAAGTCCTCTTACGAATATTACACTAGGCGCCACCCATTTTAAGATCCACATGCCACTAATTTTTTCTTATGGACCTTTCTTTGGCCTTCTAAACACGAATTTCACAAAAAAAATTTTCTATGGACAAGTTTTTGAGATATAATCATTTGAAAAAATTTCCCCTTTTTCCACGATGTAGTGTCATAAATAGCAACCTATCTCAAAAACGAATTAACAAATTTTTAAAAAAAAAAAAAATAAAATCAAGACAATTAAATTACTTACAAATGCTTAGAACAAACTTTGTCATTTGACTCAGTAAATTTGACGGAATTAGAAGAAAATCGGCGAATTCTTTTTTTTTTTAAAAAAATCAAGTCGAATAATGTTTCAATAATCCAAAAAATTCGAAATCTCAAAAAAAATCTCAGCTCATCATTTCGTACGTAAAGATAGTTCTTTAAAGAAAAAACACACTGCCTTTGAGGAAAATTCATGGTAGAATAATAAAGTTAATGCCGGTTAATTTAATATAAACACATCTGAAATTAATTTTTAATTTAAAACTTTTATTTTTAACGAAATATTAAATATCTACATAAATCATTAAAAAGTACAGAATCAAAAGAATACAAAAAAAAAAAAATATTTACTTAAATAGGAAAGTAAATAAGATACAGATGTTGAATTAGAAAGCGATAAAATAAGTTCAGAAAAGTATTCGAAAATTAAATTGTTTGTCAATGGTTTAAAAATTATTTTGTCCCTTTTTTGTCGATTGTATTATTTAAAAATTCACCGTATTTCTTCTAATTCCGTCAAATTTACTGAGCCAAATGACAAATTTTGTTCTAAGCAAGATTAATTGTCTTGATTTAATTTTTTTTTTAAATTGGTTAATTTGTTTTCGAGATAGGTTGCTATTAAGACACTACATCATGGAAAAAGGGGAAATTTTTTCAAAAAATCATATCTCAAAAACTTATCCATAGAAAAATTTTTTATTGTGATATTCGTGTTTAGAAAGCCAAAGTCCATAAGAAAAAATTAGTAGCATGTGGATCACAGAATTTTTGTTGGATTTTGGCACCTAGTGTTATTAATCATTGTTTTATAACATCCTCCTCTCCCGACTTGTGGAAAATTGGCATCGTTCAACCTATAGCTAAAATCAAAATCCATCTGGTGCGAAACAATAAAACCCGTTAAGTATACTGTCACCATTGTCAAAGGTAAGTGAAACACTTATTGCTCAACAAATGAGCCATAAGTTAACTGCATAGTATCTTATTGAGTAAAAACTGTTATCCCGTTATCAGTCTGGACTTAGGGCAGGGCATGGATGCTTCTCAGCGGTAGTAAAGGTGTTTGATGATATTCGACTTGAATATGATGCCAGCTCTATGATTTGCTGTGCTTGCTTGATTTTTCCATGGCCTTTGATAAAGTCAATCATATTCATTTCTGTCAAAAGCTTAAGTTTCTATTTGAAATCTGTGATAGTTCGACTTATCTTATGTCTAGTTATTTGTATTATAGAAGGCTTAGACTTAAAATTGGTCGGGTATCCTTGTCTTACAAAATAGTAGAAAGTGGCGTTCAAGAAGGCTCTATACTAAGTTCTTCTGTTATTTTAAACTTTTATTGAAAACAGATAAAAAATTTCAGAAGCTAATTCCAAGTTATAGAAAGTTATTGGAAAGTTATGACGCCTTAAAAATAAAAAAGAACAAACAACTGCATTTTTAAACGATTGGTGCACCATCTTTATACGTTGAAGAATGTTTTCAAAAATGTTTGTGATTTGTTCTCGATGAAAACTTTCATTTAAAACCATAGCAGTAGATAGGCTATGACAGTTCTAATCCAAAAACGCGTGTATTTCCTTATGGGCCTCCAAATTCACAAAATTGTGAGAAGCAGCACAGTCGGCGTCGCGGTTGATCATCAAGTTGGCCGATAGTAGGGTGGCTGAAGCTTGTTGTTGTTGCTATAAATCAAAATTTCAAGTTTAAGGTGGTAAGCCCAAGCTTCATAGCAAGCATAATGTTTATAAATATATTTAAGTCGCTACAAAATTTTCAAGTTTAAGGTGATAAGCCTTCAGCTTCATAGTATGCGTAATAAGCGGGCCTAAAACCGCAAGTTTAAGATAAGGAAACAGTGAAGAAGTAAAATATTTGTTATTTTTCCCATGCTTGTTTAATATAATATGTTTATTTAAGTAATTTAAGTCGCTACAAATTTCAGGTTAAAGATGATAAGTCCAAGCTTCATAGTAAGCGTAATAAGCGTGCCAAAAACCACAAGTTCAAGATAAGGCAGCAAGGTAGTTGTTAAGCATTTTAATAAATTTAATATGAGTTGGTTGACTAATGTTAAGACAAAGTATGAAAGCAGCAAAGACGGCTGCGATGGCTGCGGGGGTTAATGATAAATTAAGCTAAAGATTGAAAGCGTCATCATAAGCATGACCATACTCAACTATGCCGTTATAAATAAAGCAAAACGAGTTGATTTATATCAATATGAATCATTATTGTTCTTTTATTGATTTGTAATATATAAATTGTGAAAAAAATTGATTTTATATTTAAATTATTCTTATGATTTCATTTGTTAGAGGCGTGTATTCAATTAAACGATCATGGATTACCAAACAGTAAGCTGACGTTTTGTCTGGAATCGGTTTGCTTGCTTCGGTGTAAAACTCAATTCGTACATCAATAGGTCCTGTTTTAACTGCTTCATTTTGATGTGTTACATCAACAAAAATAAGCGGCACTGTTGCCTTATATTCATAAACATTGAGCGGATGTGGAGGAGCTTATAGCGTAAATGATCATTATTTTTACTTTGGCTTAAAGTGAAGTCTTATAGAAATTTTTTCTCCTCGAAAATTAATAAGTTCACCGTCCTGATTTAAGACTTTTATCATTATGCTGTTTATTTGTTGACAGTTGACGGGTAAGTAAATGACATTTCGAGGTTTTTCATTTATTTTATATCCTCTCGACATCGAGAATAAATTCGTGAATAGTATGAACTGATGTGTTGTTAATATATGATCCGGTTGTCAAGTTGCATTCAATTCGTATAGTGTTTATATTTGTAATATTTAAAGGTAAATCAGATTCAAACTTTTTTCGAGTTTTATCTGACTGACCTATATGTATATATTCCGTTTTTTCTATCTCTTGTAACGGATCTATAGGAACTATAAATTCTATTCACTTCTATAAATTCCTCATACGCCAACTCATTTACTATCAACTTTCTTATACTGAATCCCAGCACCTGTCTTATACTGTTTGGTTTTGAAAAATCTATGTCCACGGAGGATACAATTTCAATTTTAAGAGTGTTGTTGTTTGATTTAAAAAATAATTACAAAAAAAAGCCAAGCCTAAAAAAATAAGCTAAAAAAATAACTAGGAGCTAAAACCCAATTTTCGGAGCTAACTGAGAAAAAAGAAGCTAGGACTAGCTACGAAGTATCTAAACTGGAAGCACTGCCTTGCACTACCCCTAGCTTGCCTAAGAGAGATACCAAAACTGGGTGGTAGCATTGTGTTAACTCTTTAACTCTCCTGTGTATACCAAGGTACCCGTGTACCTTTTTCCAATTTCAAAGCAAAAGAAGGTAACTTTCGTTCAAGGAGCTATATACAGAAATCTTTAGTATCTTCCTAAAATTGATTTTTTTTATTCAATACAGTTTTTATATGGAAAAGAAAAGGTTTTGGCAAGTTTTTATGAAAGATTTTTAAGTACTACCCCTTCGTCTTATACGAAGGTACCCGGGTACCACAGGGTAAAATACATTCGTATTCGAACTGTTATGGTCTTTGTCGATTTTGTACGTTTAGAATATCATGTACTGCTGTAATCAGGATGAAGGATTACAAAGTAACTTTTTATTTCTGCATTCACATATTGATTCTCTCATACAGATCGTATAAAGATACCCGGGTACCTGCGTATACACGAAAGGGGGACATTTTTCTTATACACATGAGGGTTAAAGACAGGAAAGTTTTTTCACACGTGAGCTAATTTTGACCTAATTTTTATTTTGACTTATTTTTAAGTGATACCGTTAGTTTTAAGACATCCGACTAAAAGCCTGCACACAATGACTGAAGCATGCGTCCAACGACAATCTGGCAACTTGTCGTCAGAGAGAAATGTTGCAGTGCCCTCGACGACTTGATTATAATGAATGCAACAGCGATAATCTGTATTTCATATAAAACATAAACAATATCTGCTATGTTTGCTTTTATCGTTTGTCAAATTAGAAATAGATCTAAGTCTGCAACAGCAACAATTGTCATCGCATCCTCTATTTGTTGTGTTGACATCATAAAATTCGTCTTCATATGAAAACATGACTTCTATATTTTGACAATTTGTGTTTGTCGGATGTTGCAGTAATTGTGTTCAGCTTTTGGTGACAAAAACAATATCGGTAACATATGTACCCGCTTCACTGATTGTTAATAATGCCGCCATGACTTCAAAATAAAAATTCTGCAGAACAGCAGCAAAAAAATTTATTGACGCATGCCACAACTTTTTTTAGCAGCAGTAACAATCGGTGAACCGGGGTATATTTGTCACTATTTTTGTTGACGATCGCAAGCAAAAACCACAACAAAGCAAGTAATGTATTTTGCTCGTTTGAAACATTGATACACTTACGATTCGCGCTCTCTTTGGCTGGCTAGGAGTAGTGTTAGTGATTGAATCGAAGAGCGATTTACGAATAAAGCGGAATAAAGGTTGCGCTCCTTAAAAAATACAGAACAGATAAAAAACGATCCGTTCATTAAGGCTTATTTTCATTCAATGACTTTTGCTGAGGTGGAACATAAACATAAATTCATAAGTAAAAGGTCCGCCAAATAACTTTTTTTTTTTTTTAAAACGCATTGAGTGGTCAGTTGGCTTCAACTCCTGAACCAATTCTACTTTGTATGGCGTCATACTAAGGTCTTTATGAAAAATTCATCTCAATGATGTCTCCGAAATGTTCAATTGTTGAGAACGACGGTGAATTGATGTTGATGGCGCTTCACGCACACTTTCTGCCACAGCAGCAATATTCTCGGGTGTACGCACTGTTTTTGACTTTTCACGCTTTGGTTTATTGATGAGGATGCCAGTTTTTTTCACTTTTTTCACAAGATAACGAACATACGGAGCTGACGGTGCTTCTCTTCTTCCAAAATCCATTCGCAATTTTCGCACACATTCTGCAACATTACCATGATTTTCAAAGTATTGTCGGAATGTTTCCCAGCGTTGTATTTATATCAGCGGAAGGATAAAACTAATTATTTGTCAATCAGACATGAGCTAAGTGTTACCATTCACGAAATAAGCACTAGTTGAAAAAAAAAAACGTTAGATGGCGGACCATGTATTTGTTCGTCGGTGTATCGGAGCAAAGCTGACGTGAGTAGCTAGTTGTTAAAAAATTTACTCAATTTATTTAAAATTTTATGATATAATAGCCGGAAACACATATATGATATTATTAAATTTCAACCATTAAATTTCTCTTATAATACCCCGATTTTCTATTTTGTTAAAAATAACATCAGGATAACAAAGACAGTTTTGCCATCGTCCGCCAAGCGAGTAGAGATAAGGAATTGACTTTGAGATTTATTGTGTTTAAATTATTTTCTGCATTCACATACATCCTTAAATAAATGTCTATGAACTTGAACTTTTTATAGCCAAAATTTCATCAATATCCTGACAACCTGCTATACTTCTTTTGCTTCCACCACCATCTTGTCATTTTTTTTTTTCAATAAAGCAAATGTTAAAGAAAGAAAAAAACAATACATGTGGGAGAGCTGTTTATAGCGTCTGACTAGCAACACTTGGTCACTAGGTGAGTTGCTGAAGGAGCTGCTGTATTAAAAGAGGGCTGGTTCCAGCAGCTTAGTACTTGAGGTTGGAGGAGTGTATTCATGTTTATCTATTGTATCCATTCAGGTTAACGGCTAAAGGAATTCCGCATGATGTTTTTAGTGCTGTTAGAATGTTGTAAATTCGTTGTTGTTATTATAGCTTTACTAAAGTTGTTGCTGTATGGCGCTTTTATTTTGTGTCGAGCAAGCAAATTGTATCCGATTTCTAGGCGTTATAGTAGCATGTAGTTGGGCGTACCGCTCGTTGACTTGTTCGTTGATGGATTGGATGTAGCAATAAAAATGAAAACAATTCATTTGGTAAATAAATATCTGGTTTGCTCATGACAGTTGTAATCAGTTTTATCCATTTTCGTTTAAACTTGAAAGAAATTTAAAACAATACATTAACTTGGAAAACCTGCGAATCGAATAGTATTAAAGACATATTCGAAAACATTATAAAATATAATTTTAATGATTACACCGTACCACAATAATCGGAAAAATTTTCATACATGAAGTAAACCATAACCACATGAAACTAGAGGCAAAGGATAGTAAAACTGCGTTCTCACTTTTTTTCTAGAACTTCAGTATTTAAGTATGGACATTTAAGTTACAACACATATTTGTTTAAAAAAATTTATTTAAATACTTCAAACCTCCAAATCATTACAAAATGGGTATCAAATAAAAGAGGGCAATTTCTTTTATCAAATAAACTAATTCGAGGTGACAATACATCCATGCTAAATATGTAGATAAGTGTAATTGACATATCGCTCGTTTGCTCGAAGACCGTCATAACTCAAAAAGACAATTTTTGAGTTAATGATACAGAAATGTGTATTTAATCATAATATCTGATCTGTCAAAAAATGGTACTACCATCTTGTTTGCTCATTACGTGGCAGAAAAAAATGCCGTTATTTTGTTTGGGACCTTTCTCGCTTTATTATTTGCAAGACCGTCTTATCTTAGTTCTGCAATGATCATCAGAGTGAAAGCATGTTTTGCTTATAAGAAATATTGACATAATATTAGTTGTGACATTATTCTTGGAAAATTAAGTACCTTTTAATCGTTTGTGCTATTCATATATATTGTGTTATCTTCAGTTATGATAGTTTAATTAAAAAAAGTTTTTCCAACCAAGCTCGTCATAACGCTACAAGTGACGTCATTGATAAAATAACTTTTGCGCAGATTTAGCTGTATTTAGTTATGTCGTTATTGATGACAACTTGCGTAGTACTAACATGTTAGCTCTAAACATTATAAACAATGGGGCTGTTTCCGTACAAACTTCAAGTAACCTTAAATAGACTAGAAAGTGTCATTTTACATGTTATTCCTCTCTCTCGAGCTTCAAAAATTTGTAAAAACCACTTTCAAGCAACTTCATCCCACTTGAATCGAGTACGGGAACAGACCTAATGTGTCATTCTAGTTGAAAATATTGTTCATTGTACGAAATTTATACTTGGTATAATTCAGAATGATGCGATATTGTTGATAGAACTTTTTTGTATAAATAAATTTAATTATTATAATCTCACGTATTCTGCGTTAGGGGTATATTAACTTTGTCACTCCGTTTGTAAGGCTGTAACGCGTGGCAGGTAAAGAAAAGTGTAATTATTCTGGATGAGCATCACCTCCTGAGTCGATTTCGCCATGTCCGTATTCCGACACGAATGCAGCCGCAATTTCAAAGCTATCGTATTGAAATTTGGTAATTGTGCTTATGTATTTAAAAAAAAAGGAGATCAAGTTTGAGAATGAGTAAAATGCAAAATTACTTTATAAAAACAATAAAATATCTAAAAATGCCACAAAAATTTATATAGTGATATGGAATTTCACACATATCCTTTAAATTAAAATATTTATTCTATATTTGAAATTTCTTGTAATCAGATAAAAAGCATGCCTAACTCCCATATAACGTGACTTGATCAAATCGGTAAAATATCTGAAAATGCCACAAACATTAATGTAATAACTTGAATTTTTTTCTAATTGCCTTTGGTCGCAAAAATTTATCATTTATTTGATTCGTCAAAATCTAATGAAAACCACGCCTGCCTTTCATATAAAGTAACTTTAGCAAAATTGTAAAATAGCTTTAAAAGCCACAAAAACTAATGTGACTTGAAATTTTGCACATAAGCTTTGGTTTCAAATATTTACCGTAAATTTGAAATATGCCGAAATAGTAAATTTGTCAAAATGATATAATAACTGGCCTATCTCCCATATAAAATGACGTCATCAAAGTAGCATTATATTCCATATCTTAAACGTGTTTTGCATTTCAGTTTTGGCAAAACAGCAAAACTTAGAATATACTGTGTGGTCATTTTAACTTCGACCCAGTCGAAGATAATATCTTAATAGTTTTTATATCATCTTAAAATGTCTGTAGCGGGAAACTCTTTATCCTCATCAGTAACTTATCTTACTTTTAAGAAGACTGCGACAATTCCGAAGAAGACAAAAATTACTTACCAAGCAGCGAAACCCGCCAGATAACCTTCGGGGAATCTGCCTGTTCAAAGCCCGGATTTTAAGGGTGATAGTTGGTTATTAGGTGGTCAATTTATAAGACACGGCCCATGAATGGATCTCAAAATAAGTTAGTTCTTAAGGCACGGCTCTTGAATGTTCATCTGATTCCCGTAAAACAAAAAGTTTACCTTGAACTATGGTTGTTGGTGCCAAATCTTGGAGAAAGCATGGTTTGGGTATTAAGTTATCATAACATTGTTATTTTAATATGCTTTCGATAGACGATCAATCCAATATTACTTGATGAGCGGGGGCAGTCATCCATCAATGAAAAGGAGACCTGCTCTATCGTTGTTCTGAAGACCTTTGTTTTAGAATTATGGTTCTATGTTAAGAAATAGAATCCTTGCACCGAGTATAAACCAATTGGTATACTACGGCTCACGCTTCCAAGTTTTTCGAAAGAGGCTTTTAAGAAGCCTTAATTAAGCTAACGAAGTTGCGTAATTAGGATTGTGGTTCTCTCGGTATTAAATTACCGGGAAATCAATGGTTATTTCAACCTAGTCATGTACAATTCCAGTGACTGAAGGTGTCTCAGTCAAATATAATGGTTTGGTCTGTGGACGGGATGTTGAAGAGCCTTGTCTGGTGAAAAGTTGAGTCCGGGTATTGACTGTCGTGGGCTGGTCCTTCGGGGTTTCATACGCTCTGGTTGTGGTTAGACCAGGAAAGTCAGTGTGAGTTACACTTAGTTGAACTCGGGTTGGTAATTCCCTTAAATTACTAAGAGAAAGATGGTAGATAAATTCTCGTTTATTTTATACAAGAAATGTTAGGAAGGTAAGCAACTACCGGATCGATATACTGTTACATTTGGAATTTGAGAACAGGTGACGTTATCTTTGAAATTGGGCTGAAGTTGTCACGGTCATGTATATAGTTCAATTGAATTTTTCAATGTTGGTCTGTGCTATGAAATTAGGGGAACTTTTCTGGTGGATCTTTTGAATTCCAAAGGGGAGTCGACCGACGCTAAATATTGCTTCCAAGCCTTGGAGCACCGTAGAATTAAGAATTCACGGCAGGGTTCTACGTTAAACACATAGAGTATTTAGCCAGATGATAACTGCGACAGTGATGAAGAAACATATCGTCGTTTCACGTGCAATATACAAACTCATTCTTAACTAAATACGCAAAAAAACACTACTTTGTCTATTGCATTTAAATCGTTTCTGCAGGAGTGCGTGTTTGAAAAAAAAAAGATAATGATGAAATAATATTTTTCTAGAAATAATTAAAGCTTTTTGAAATTACCGACATTGTTAATAATAAAAATAAATTATCGTAAAAAATATTGAACTTAAAAAAAAAGAAAGACGATTTGATTGGTTTACTCATCAAAGAAGGAAGAAACTCATTCCACTTTTTTAAAGAGCATTTTATGAGAATTTATGATTTTTAAGTTAAGTTGAGTTAATTTCAAATTAATATTATTTGTCCCACAATAATTAATTTCAATTTTTTCATAAATTAAGACCAATTGGCGTAGATAATCTTCACGAGCATTTTTGCAAAGGAATTTTGTGGCTGAAGAAAAATTTAAGATCATATTTCTTTACAATTTGATTTGTTTTTAAGTTACAAAACTGTAAATTATAATACAAATTATCATAAGTTAGAAAATATGGAAAATAAAAACAAAGTTCCTATTAAATTTTTGTCGGCGTTTATTATTTAGTACAAGTGTAATGTAAAAATAACTAAATAAATATATTTTTCTTGCTAGTAAAAATGACGTATTCTTATTTATGACGCGCTTATGAATACACTTTTACAACAGGAACATCATTATCCAAAGTGGACAAGGTTTTTGCTTTATTAAAACTCTGAAAAACATAAACAACGCCTATCCATGTATAGTTATTCTGAAAAACCTTAATAGTACATACGCTTTCTAGGCGTTCACTGATTTTTAACAAATTTTTTAAAAATAAAAGCACAATTTAAACATAAAATGAGTTTTCTGCAAAATGATGTTGTTTGAGTTATGTCGTTCTTTTAGCAAATGAGCGATATGTTGTATTTGAAAACTTATGGAAATAACTTTTAATTTGCTTAAAGTAAAAATACTTCAAACCAAACAAAAAAGTTTTTCAAATATATTTTTTTATAAGAGACATTGTCTTTATTTATTTGATATCCATACTGTCATGTTTGGAAGATTTTAAGCATTCAAATATATGTTTAAACAAAAACATGTCTTCAAATTGTATGGTCCTTTTTAAAAAAAATCTTGACATTCTAGAGAAAAACTGGTTTTCGTAGAGTTTTACGTGTATGTGACCAATTTTGTGTGTGAAAAGTGCTGTAACACGGTGTTATAACTTGACTTAATGACTGTAAGGTGTCCTCACTGAGAAAAAATTTGGCAACACGTGCTAAGTAAACACTTTGATTTACATAATAAGGTTAACAATTAAATAAGTAATGTTTAATAATAGCTTAATCCAAATAACACAAGCAAGTACTTAAATAGTTTATGGTCATCATATTGGTCCATTGATTTCAATTGTTTTTTTTTTACTTCTGATTCGTTATCAAAGCCCTTAAGAACCTAAAGAACACAAAATTAGATAACACTAAACACATTTCTTTAAACGTAATTTATGCATATTGCCAAATTTTTTGTCGCTTAAAGTTAAAAATTTCAAAACAGTTTATTAGATCTAATAGGTTTTAGCGTTTTGGATACACTTCGATGTATGGCGCATTTTTAAATTTGTTGTCGATTAAAATTTGTTTCTGCAGAACCCCTCCGATATTTTGTTTAAATTTCCTTTAATTACTTGCGAATCGAAATCAAATTTAAGTTTTTTACTAGAAATGTAAGGCACAAAGGATTAAGGAGAGGATATGGCATTTTCCAATAACCATGTACTTTGGTTTTCTACACCGTGAAAAAATAACAGTATTTTGCACTTATAGAATTCAGTAGAATTTTTTTTGTAACTTTTTAGGTGTAGAAATATATTGTTGATTTTTAAATTTAACCTTAGTGAAAGTTGATCTTCCAACAGTTAAACAAGTGTTGACCCCTGCAACTGCAAGATTCTTGATTTTACAGTTTTTTGCATTTGTTTTTCCTAATAAAAGTTACATTCTTGATATTTAGACTTTCCTCTTAGACTAACAACGAAATTGTTGCTAAATGCAACTTTTCTAGCACAAGTAACTTTCAACACGATAGCTCAGAGGAAGTGTGATGGACGTAGACACTTAAACCAAATTATTTGTCCATTTTGATAACACAGAATGAAAGAAAGGAGTAATCAAGTAAAACTTTTTATGTTCTCAATGTGACAGAAAGCTGTAGAAACATGAGATATTGAATTTTAAATAAGTGTTATGCCTTGCTTTCAGTCATATCAAGTTACAAGCATTTCCATAAACTTTCCTATCATCATAAACTATAGCTATTCATAGTAAATTTATGTGTTTTTAAAAGTTATTTTTATGAAAAATAAGGAAAGGAAGGTTAAAGCGAAGGACCATGGCACGACCAGGATTCAAACAGGTGCCCCTGGGTACCAGTCAAGCGAGCTATCACTAGACTATTGAGGTCACCCTAAATAAACACTAACAAATTCTCATTTGAATAGCTTCATCAAAAGCAGTATGCAAAATAATTTTTATTTAAAATACACTTAGAGACAAAATCAAGCATTCCATGCTTGAATCCAGCAAATAAATCAGTTTACACCCAAGCGTTAATTTATTCTCAATCCAAGCAATATTTTGCTAGAATTGAACAAATTTAAAACACAAGATATTTACAAAAAAAAAAATTTATTTAATCTATAAAACAATTGCTTAAAACTCTAGAATATTTTTTTTAGATTTAAATCTTATATTTGCTTGAAGTTAGAAAATAATGCTAAATTTGAAAAATATGTTTTCCTTGAATTGAGAACAATTTGTAAACAATTTTTTTTAATAATTTAATACTAGGCTTGATACTAGAAACACTATTTTCTTTTTAAAAGCCGAATATGATTGATCCAAGTAAAGAATTTGCTAAAAACGAGAATAATTGGCTTGATTTGAGAAATTTGTTTTCCTAGTTTTGTGAAAAATCTGCTTCATTAAAATAAGAAATTTTCTCAGTATTAAAATGCTTCGATTTTTGTTTTTCTTATTAATAACAGAATTTGCTTGATCCAAGTCATTAACTGCAAGTCTAAGACTTAGAAAGTTTTGCTTGATATATAAGATTATTTTGTATCTTGTATCTGATAATAGCAAATAGCTAGCTACATTGCGTTTTTATATTCAACAAAAACTTGTAAAATTTTTGAAATGCTTTCTTTAATAAGGTTTTTCTTTAAAATATTTTCTAATATCTTGTGATAAATTAAAACATAAAAAGGTTTATAAGCAAAAACTTCAATTTTTTTAAATGAAAAATTTCCATATTTCTTAATATTGAATTCAATTAAAATTGCTATCGATTTCAACTTGACATTGTTCGAGGACTAAATAAATATTGAAAAGCACTTGAAAAAATGGGGGTTTGTTTTACGTTTCACTTTGAAATTATTCTAATTTGCCAAATTAATTACACTCACGGTCAAAAAAAAGCCGACTTAATAATTTATAAAACAATTATTTTTCTTGAATTATAACGCAGTGTGCTGAAATCGACAAAAAAAAAAAACAATACCAGCCTTTATGAAAATTCTTAAAAAAGGATATGCTGAGAGTCCATCGCACTTGATTTAGCTCTCAATTCTGGCAAACTAACAAATTTTTAACCAGTATTTTGAATATTTCTATGTGTTTGTTGTAATTTTTATATTTCAAAACAAAATTTGAAGCTCAAAAATAAAAAATTTTGATAAAAATTGTCAACTGCTTTTCAGTTATTGATAATTTCATTAAAAAAAAGTTTGTTTTTTGAGCTTTAAATTTTGTATTGAAAACAACAAACACATAGAAATATTCAAAATACTGGTTAACAATTTGTTACTTTGCCAGGGCTGTTAGTCAAAAGATTTGTCAATTTATTTTTAAAATTGAAGCGTTCGAATTTTGTTGTACCGGTTTTCATTGAATTTTTAAGAGCCTTTTGTGTTGTTAGAAATGAAAAATAAAAACCATTTCTTTGCCGTAAAATTTTGCGTCAAATAAGGTTATGTAAAAGGTAATCCGATAAAATACAAAATGAAGCGAAGCAAATTTTTGTAATTTTCTTTATCTTAAAAAAATTATATTTCTATAAATTTAAGGTAAATAATATTCCTTTAATGACATTTGTTTTTTCACAGAAAATAATTTTATGTATAAATACTTTTCCATTGAACTTAAGAACATCGAAATCGGTAAAGAATTTGCTAAACGGCGTCAATTTTACATTATTTTTTTTCGTCAAAAACTATATGTTTGCTACCATGAAAAACACTCCCATTTCGTCAAATCTTTTACAAAGTCTTATTTCCTAAAATCCATATAAAAAAAGGATTTTGTTTTTCATTTTCTACAAGTCACATAGCTGTATAAATTCAACGAATGTTGACACAAAAAAATTCGAACACATCAACTTTAAAAATAAATTGAAAAAAGTTATAATGACATTGAGAGGTCAAAGTAAGTGCGATGGACTCTCAACATATTCCTCTTTCGGAATTTTAATAAAGTTTGTTTGTGCATTTTTTGGTCGATTTCGTCACATTAAAAAAAAAGAATATATGTTATTAAATTATTAAGTCGGTTTTTTTTGACCGTGAGTGTACCAGAATTGGGCGTAGTTCACTAAATTGTGAGTGCACTGAGCCTTTCACTAGCACTAAAATATATTGAAAGAAATTATATTTTTCACTATTTTTTACCAGCTTAGTGACAGTAAATCATCTCTTCACTATCACTAGGGATTTTAGTGATAGTGTTATATTGCTGCACTATAACTAAATTGAGTGGTAGTTACTAAATCTCCACTACACTCAAAAAGTGCACAATTTGAGCAGTCACTACATGAAAGCTGCAATTGAAAGTGTTTCCACTCAACTTCCAAATATGACTGATTTTGAAACTATTTCAGTCAGACTCAATTAAAAAAATCTATAATTAAGAAGAATTATATTTCGAGCCTTAGGTCAGATATTATTATGAAGAAAACAACAACAACAGCTCTGAATGAGCAATACTAAAAATAAACTGTTCCCATTTTCTTTCAATTGAGTGAAAACTTTCTGTGTTTTACTACAATAATATTAATGCAGGTATTTTTTTTGCACTATTATTTTAGTGGAAAAAAAGTTGCACTAAGCTGTAGAAATTTTTTTTCCACTATTTTAATATTAATTTGAGTGAAAAAATCTTTACTATCACTGTCACTCATGTTATATTTTTCAATTCGTAAGTAAAAGCTAATAGAAGATAGAGAATAATTTTACACTATCAGTACATGTAAGCTGAAAGTGCAAATTTAGTGCACTACGCCCATCTCTGGAGTGTACACATCTTCAGATGAGAAACAGGAAATTTTTTTTTTTCACTCATAATTTTAAGGCTAAAGGTTGAAATAATTAAGATTGAAAGTAGTTGCACATTTTGCCATGATTGAAAAAAAAATAATTGCTTAATTCCAGAATATTTTTAATAACCAACTCTGCGTTTGCTTAAATTAAAAAAATATTTTCTTGATTCAAGTCTTGTTCCAGGTTTTAGAATCAAGTATTTTTTTATTGTTTCAACCAATTATTTATATTTTTTCAGTCTTAAATGCTATTTATAAATGCTCATTATAAATTTTTGATTCTTTGGACCCGAAAATTGGACCAACTTTTAGATAGTTCTTAACTAGTTCCAAATAGGACCAGTACTGGTTCCTCTACAATACCTTTTTAAATTGATCGAACTGACGCTTTTTACGTTTTGATGTCATACAAAAATACAATTGTACCCAAAAACTTTCCTTTTTCCCTATATTTCAATTATTTGCATTATGAAAGTGGTCTCAAAGTATATCTCAAAGTGGTCTCAAAGTATTCAAGCGTTAGAGGCATATTTTTATTTCATATACTACGAAAAAAAGTGCATCAGGTAAAATATGATGCGTTTATTTTATTTTATGTAGGTAGTTATTATTTTATATATAGCAAATGCAAAAAAATACCTATGTCCAGTTCCTTAAAATGAGCAAAATATTTGCTTAATATAAGAATATCATTTCTCTCCGTGAGATACAACTATAAAAATATGTACTTTTGATCTTATTGGCATTTTTCTTTTTTGATTTATTTAAATAATTTCATTGTTGAATAATCCTCTTATTTAGTTCTTTCAAGAGCCAGCGTTGTTAAATTTACGATTTTTCTTTTACTGTTAAAGATTTGTTAATACTTTTGTTTTTTAAATTACAACTTTGGTCAAAGAGTATATATATAAAGAGTTACAGAAACAGAGAAATTGCTCTTTAAAATATTTTCAAGCATGTAAGGATTGGATTCTGCCGGCACGCTGCTACTGTTATGCTGCCGACGTTCTTGAGGTCTGTTTTGGGCAGAGCTGTTGTTAAATCTATGTGTGAACAAGCGAGCCAGGAACATGTTTGTTCTTTTTACCTCTTTCTTCCTATTAGAACTGCAATCATTTGGTATATTTAAGGAATTATCAATGAAATGAAGCAAAGCAACATTTCCTTAAATTTACCAATTTGCAGATATTCTTATGTTCTGTTTTGATTATCAAGTAGCTATGCCCAAAAATTGTCAGCTTTGTTTTGGCTAATTTTTATATACATCTTTTTTGCAAAATTTCTAAATAGAAGATTTTTGATGCAATTCCATTTTATTTTCTAGATTTTCAGATTTTCAGAATTTTATGTTTCTATAGATAGATCTAGCTATCATTTGGTATATTGAAAGAAATATTTTTGAATGAAGCAAAACGCCTTTCTTTCAATTTACCAATATAGATTTGTAGATATCTTTATTTTGTATTTATATATTCATGAATGCCGAAAAGTGGTTAACTTTGCTTTGGGTAATTTTTTTACATTTGTTTGCTAAATTTTTAAAAAGAAGATTTTAAAAATTAATTTATTAAAATATCAATGCAACTGCAATTTTATTTTATTTCAGAATTTTATCTGTTTTCGTTTCTCAAAGCATTCATTTTTCTTAATAAATATATCAAAAATTACGATTCTAATTGAAAAATCTTGTAATTTTCAACTTAGCGGCAACAAAATATTAGACTCCAAAACTATAGCTTAAAATAAAATTAGAGTTTCGTAAATCGCTAAAAAACATTGGAATTGCATCAATCGCCAAAAATTTAGCAATGACAGCTTTAATTTTATTCTTCGATAAAAGCTCGTTTAGTCTCTAAATATTAAGTAAGAAAATAAGCGATGGAGTTTTTCAGAATTGCAATATCGCTAAAAACTATAACTTAAGCGGTGGAGATTTCGCTTTAGCGTTTTTCAGAATCCTCCGCCTGGACTGTTTTCGTTTATCCATAAGGAGTAAATATGCAATTTTTTATTTAATATATGTTAATGTATATTAACTTTTTTAATTTTCTCAAGGATAATAAAGAAAAAATTTTCTGTTCGTTTGACACCAATAACATTCTCATACCTCGAAAACTGTCTAAGTACAATGAATTTTTGTATATAACCTAAAAAGCCAAAAAAGTATTCCAAATTCAAAGTTTTGAATTTCAACGCAAATATCTTCGTTCTGTTTTAACATATTTCATTCAATCTTCTTTTGTCTAAAATTTAAATTAAAGTACTTGCAAAAAATTACTGCAGCATTTCCGTTACCTAAGGATTTTTATTTTTAATCTTTTTTAAAAAAGGTCCAAAAAATATATTTTTCTTTCAAAAAATGGTACAAAAGTTGTTTTTATTGTAAAAACAATTAAAACCGAAAATTGCAATTTTATACTCTTTCATATGTCGTATCATTCTTATGCAAAAACTATTTCAATTTGACATAAAAATTTGTTATTCTATTTCTTTTAAGAAAAATGGAATATTCCCCCTTTGATTTTTGTGACGAATTAAATTTTTTAATATGTCGTTTTTATAACTTTTAAAAAATGCTTTGCCTTTAAGAGTAATTTCTTGGGAAGTCGCAAACAGAAAAAAGGACCATAATTAAATGTTAAGCAATTCAGGGCTTTGTAACTTAAACGCTGAAATTTGGTAACTCGCGGACATGTCTTTCATTATTCGGCATTTTTAGAAACATTAAAGCAAGAAGTGTACATATGTTGAAATTTAAAATATATTTAACTTATCGGTAACACCTGGTGTATCAGCTAGTGTATAGAATAAAATAGCGTAAATTTGACTGCACATTTTATTGTAAGACAACTTTAAATTGACAAATCAAAAAATTCTTTAAATATGTAGGTACTAGTTCTTTGTATATTACAAAAAATGAATGATTTAGGACATTTTATTATAAAATTCTGAAATAAAATAAAATTGCAATTGCATTGATATTTTTTTTAATTAATTTTTAAAATCTTCTTTTTAAAAATTTAGCAAACAAATGTAAAAAAATTACCCAAAGCAAAGTTAACCACTTTCCGGCATTCATGAATATATAAATACAAAATAAAGATATCTACAAATCAATATTGGTAAATTGAAAGAAAGGCGTTTTGCTTCATTCAAAAATATTTCTTTCAATATACCAAATGATAGCTAGATCTATCTATAGAAACATAAAATTCTGAAAATCTGAAAATCTAGAAAATAAAATGGAATTGCATCAAAAATCTTCTATTTAGAAATTTTGCAAAAAAGATGTATATAAAAATTAGCCAAAACAAAGCTGACAATTTTTGGGCATAGCTACTTGATAATCAAAACAGAACATAAGAATATCTGCAAATTGGTAAATTTAAGGAAATGTTGCTTTGCTTCATTTCATTGATAATTCCTTAAATATACCAAATGATTGCAGTTCTAATAGGAAGAAAGAGGTAAAAAGAACAAACATGTTCCTAGCTCGCTTGTTCACACATAGATTTAACAACAGCTCTGCCCAAAACAGACCTCAAGAACGTCGGCAGCATAACAGTAGCAGCGTGCCGGCAGAATCCAATCCTTACATGCTTGAAAATATTTTAAAGAGCAATTTCTCTGTTTCTGTAACTCTTTATATATATACTCTTTGCTTTGGTTCTTACAAAAAAAATGAAAGAATGTTGAATCTATTGAAAATTTCCTTCTTTGAATAATCGGAGAACTTTTAGAAGATCCTTTGAGCTAATTTATATGAACTTTTGTAGAACTAAATGCAAGTAACAAAGTGAGTTACTGAGAAGCGCTTGCGGTGACTTTAATTTTGTCTCCGATGTCATGTTTTTAAATGAATCCATGTACTCAATTAAACATAAAATTCTAGAATATCTACGGTGCTGCCAATGATTTGGACCATGCTTTCCAAATGCCGGCGATGTATATAAACGCAACACAATAATATAAATGGACCTGATCATGTTGGAACATATATCTGAGTGGCAAAGTTTTCTCGCTTCCCAATCAGCCATTAAGCAACAGTGATAGCATTAAGCTTATATATAATGAAAAAACAAGCCTCTTTGAAACACGCTTGATAAACATTTGCATTGGTAATAAATTTTGCAAGTTGCTTTGTAGAACTATTGCGTTTAACACAAAAAGTTAGTGTTGTACAATAATATTTGTAAAGGCTTGCTTAAAGCTTGTGTTTTTCAAGCATACTTAGAATGTGTTTACAAAGGTAATAATTTTGCAACTCTTCAAAGTTACGATTGCGATCTTAAGTATCGTTTACCTCAATTATTTAAATAATTTTTTCTTATTTTAAAGAAACACTTGAACTAATCCTTTTTAAATAAGTATTTTCAAGTGTAAAGAAACACTTGAAATAAGCTTTTTTAAATACATATATTCAATTGCACAGAAATACTTGAATTAAACTTGTTTAAATACCTATTTGCAATTGTAAAAAAACACTTGCATTACGCTTATTAAACACTTATTTGTAAAGAAACACTTAACACTTAATTAAGCTTATCATAAGTAAGATTATAAAGGTTTAGTGTAAGGGATCATTTTCAAGCTTTTTTCAAGCTTCGAGCTTATGTTTCTAAGCTTATTTCAAGCTCATTTCAAGCTTGGTTGGTTGATTGGGTGCTGTCTGTATCGTGGTAGATTGGAATTTTTCTACATATTTCCACCACGCTTGAACGATTGGTATATGCATATATTAATATGAGAGGTCAATGAGGCCTAGTTTGTCTTACTGTCTGGGTTTACAGCCGGTTTCTTTTAAACTGGCGTGGTAAAGTAGACCTAATTGGTTGCAATACCATCTTGTTGAGCATGCTTATATGAGGGGCTAATGACACCTAGTTTGTCTTGGAGCCAGTGCTCGCAGCCGTGTTCTTTCAAAACAACGTGGCAGTGAAAACTTTGTTTGTTGAAATACCACCATGCTGAGCTAGTACTCCATCGGCATAGCCAAGACTGAAGGATTATATACTATCAGTTTGTCATAAGGCAACCTGTCTTATCTTGATGGCAGCGTTCAGGCCGATATCATGATGCGTAAATTGTGGCCTTGACCTAGTTTATCTTGATACCATGATTCTGCAATGCTGCTAACTTGAATTTATATATTTGAATGACATACTTTTATAATGGTAATACTTTTTAACTGCAAACATTTATAATATTCTATTTATAATTTTATGAATAATATTATTTTTTATAATTGCATTGAATTTTTGGAAAGCCTGATCAGGCTTAGCAAACTAAAAAATTAAAAAAAAACATGAACAAAATCAATCACTGTGAACTGAAAATAACTAGTGTTTTTGAGCACAAAGCAAATGCCAAAACTACTCAGAATAAAGTCAGAATTTGTTAAGTTTAAAAGTTTTTTCTCAGTGGCAGTATCTTTATAAATAAATAAATTGCTCGATTTGTTGTACTGAAAAGTTTTTTTCAGTTTTTTTCAGTACAACCAACAATTTTTCCATATTTTATGAATTGACTGTTACTAGAACTTTTATTAGAATTTTGTATTCTAAAGAAATGTACATAAACTCTCTTTTTTCTCTTTGAATTAAAACAGCTTTGTTTGTTCAATAAAACTAATATTCATCTTTAACGTAAATTCTCAATCCTAAGTTTTGGTGAGATAAGCCGCCTTCTCCAGCAGGTTGGTCTTATTTGAATAGCACGACTACAACCATTTAGTAACTTTTGCAGTTGACTTTCTTAACAAAACTTTTCCGTAATATATGTATCTACCTATACAAAACGCGGTGCTGCATAACAGCAGCTTGGGACAAGTTTTGCTATACATAAATATTAACCGAAATAAATCAACGAATTGTGTTAGTCCCAGAGTTGGTGCATTGAATGAAGAACGCAAAGCCAACTCTAATGAAACTTATTTAGTGTACTCATGTACACTCATACAAACACACACACACGCCTACACGTTCATACATGCATAGTTTATCCTAATTTGGTTTTGTTTTTAATCATTTATACATTCATTTCTTGTTTATTTTAATGGCCATAACGTGATCATATATATTTTAGGTGTGTGAGTGTGCCTGTTGTATTAGTATGCGTATGACATTTTCGTCTGCTGGTAACTATATTCATACATACATCGGCTTATAAATCCACCCACTACCACCGCCTTCATTATCATGCTACTTAATACTACTATTTTTCTACTTTAGCCACGCCATATTTCTTTGGTTATTCTTTCTTTTTGTATAGAAATAATTATGCTCAGGTCGCGAAGCATAAAGCTTAGCTCTAGCGTATAATGCACACGTAAATTACTAACAAACACTCACACACACATACACATATTTTTTGCTACCGAATGTGCACAAGAACGGATGAAGGTCCGTTCCGAAACCATTACGATTCCGTCAGCGCGCAATTCGCTCTTTTATGTTTCGACGGACCCGTTTCGAACCCCTTACAAATCCTTCAAAATAATGCTCAGAACGGTATCATAGTTTTCATTGACAGTTGTTAATTATTTTATTTCATTTAATTTTATTTTATTTTATTTTATTTTATTTTATTTTATTTTATTTTATTTTATTTTATTTTATTTTATTTTATTTTATTTTATTTTATTTTATTTTATTTTATTTTATTTTATTTTATTTTATTTTATTTTATTTTATTTTATTTTATTTTATTTTATTTTATTTTATTTTATTTTATTTTATTTTATTTTATTTTATTTTATTTTATTTTATTTTATTTTATTTTATTTTATTTTATTTTATTTTATTTTATTTTATTTTATTTTATTTTATTTTATTTTATTTTATTTTATTTTATTTTATTTTATTTTATTTTATTTTATTTTATTTTATTTTATTTTATTTTATTTTATTTTATTTTATTTTATTTTATTTTATTTTATTTTATTTTATTTTATTTTATTTTATTTTATTTTATTTTATTTTATTTTATTTTATTTTATTTTATTTTATTTTATTTTATTTTATTTTATTTTATTTTATTTTATTTTATTTTATTTTATTTTATTTTATTTTATTTTATTTTATTTTATTTTATTTTATTTTATTTTATTTTATTTTATTTTATTTTATTTTATTTTATTTTATTTTATTTTATTTTATTTTATTTTATTTTATTTTATTTTATTTTATTTTATTTTATTTTATTTTATTTTATTTTATTTTATTTTATTTTATTTTATTTTATTTTATTTTATTTTATTTTATTTTATTTTATTTTATTTTATTTTATTTTATTTTATTTTATTTTATTTTATTTTATTTTATTTTATTTTATTTTATTTTATTTTATTTTATTTTATTTTATTTTATTTTATTTTATTTTATTTTATTTTATTTTATTTTATTTTATTTTATTTTATTTTATTTTATTTTATTTTATTTTATTTTATTTTATTTTATTTTATTTTATTTTATTTTATTTTATTTTATTTTATTTTATTTTATTTTATTTTATTTTATTTTATTTTATTTTATTTTATTTTATTTTATTTTATTTTATTTTATTTTATTTTATTTTATTTTATTTTATTTTATTTTATTTTATTTTATTTTATTTTATTTTATTTTATTTTATTTTATTTTATTTTATTTTATTTTATTTTATTTTATTTTATTTTATTTTATTTTATTTTATTTTATTTTATTTTATTTTATTTTATTTTATTTTATTTTATTTTATTTTATTTTATTTTATTTTATTTTATTTTATTTTATTTTATTTTATTTTATTTTATTTTATTTTATTTTATTTTATTTTATTTTATTTTATTTTATTTTATTTTATTTTATTTTATTTTATTTTATTTTATTTTATTTTATTTTATTTTATTTTATTTTATTTTATTTTATTTTATTTTATTTTATTTTATTTTATTTTATTTTATTTTATTTTATTTTATTTTATTTTATTTTATTTTATTTTATTTTATTTTATTTTATTTTATTTTATTTTATTTTATTTTATTTTATTTTATTTTATTTTATTTTATTTTATTTTATTTTATTTTATTTTATTTTATTTTATTTTATTTTATTTTATTTTATTTTATTTTATTTTATTTTATTTTATTTTATTTTATTTTATTTTATTTTATTTTATTTTATTTTATTTTATTTTATTTTATTTTATTTTCAATGGCTATGTGATGGTTATGTCAAGGTTAGCTCAAGGTGGCGGCAGGTCTTTAAACCGGAATTTTTAGACCAAATTATTGGTCCGTTTTGACACCACAGGATGAAAGAAGTGAATAACCAAGTGAAACTTTTGTGTAAGGGTTTAAGGTTAAGGGCCTGGCCATGATTTGAACCCGGGACCCCTGGATGATAGTCAATCGCACTGCCACTAGACTATCGAGGCCTCTTATGAATACAATTTTATATTATTATGAATACGATGGATACGAAATACAATTCTGAACTAATTTTTATTTTTAATTGCTTCCTTCAAACCGAGTAGATCTACTCAGAATTTTTAAATAATTATGATGAATGAACAGTTTTCATGTGACTATAGGACAGCCGTACACAAGATAATTTTAAATTTTTTATTTAGGTTCATTTCAAAGAAAATATCCAAACGAGCTAATATCGTCAGTGGAGGGATGCGGCTGAGATGTTCTTCCACTATGCGCATGTTCGAATAGACAAGAAAACGAAAAATCATGAATAAAAAATAATTAAAACTAATTTTCATTTCTTTTATTTACTAACCCATTCAGACCTGGTGGTGGCAATTGCCTCCATCAATTTCAAAGGCTTGCACTACTGGCGCAATAGTTTGTTTCTACTGCGCGCTGCTAGAGGCCGCTTCAGATGGTATTTTTCTTCTGAATTTTGATTTGCATCCGCCACTTTGTTCGTGTCGGAAGTGTAACAATGAGATAAACAACAATAGGAAGAAAAATTTATTTTTTATATAAAAACTAAAGTAATAATAAAAAAATTAAAAACAAAAATATTGAATTTTGCCTAAACCTTATGGTTCCGTTTTGAATATGAATTATTTTTTAAAAAATGACTCCGTCGCGAAATTGCAATAATTAAAAAACAGTCCTTCTCGAATCGAAACAAAGGAGTCCAAAAAGAAAAAGGGATTCGAATTTTTGAGCGAAATGTCATAAAAAAAAGTATCAGTTTCGGATGCGAAGCTTAACCCGTTTCGGATAAAATATACGACGAAGCGGTGTATCTCGAACTCGAAACGGATGCGTGTGGCACACTGGGTATGAGCGTGTGTATAACTTTGTATGTTTGTTTGATTTTTGCGCATTAACGAAACAAATTCTAACGTAGAAATGTATTTGAGTGTGTTAAAAACATTGCTTCGGCCTATTAAAAGCAGCGAGGCTTGTTGGTTGCTTGTGGTTAGGACTTTGAATTTGTTGACATGGGGCTCTGAGTTTTGTGGCGATGAACGCTGATGTCAGGAGTTAGGCGGCGGATAAAAGAATTATTAAACTTAATAGAAATATGAATGTCAGAGAAATTCGTGCGTGTCATCAGATTATTCACGCACGAATCGCTCGATGCATAAAAATAATTCTTGACGCTTTGTAATTCCAAATGACATTTGATGCTAAGAATTATTTCTTCAAAAAAAGGAAAACAAAAATTAATTGAATTACAGCGTTCATTCGAGGGTATTACGACTTTGATTGAAATGCTTTGATGTTAAAAAAAAGCATTATTTAATGATAAGGATCTACATATTAAAGGTTTGAACTATCTAAAACTTTCAAATACTGGCTGAAAAGTTGAAATTAAGAAATATATGATGCAAGGCAATAGAAATATCAACCTTGTTGTTACTTTTGGCATAAACATATGAAAAGAAACCCGGAGACTGAAGTCAAACAAATTAGAATTTGTTAAAAACATTCGGTTAGGTTTTGTTGCGCATTTTGGCACATCCACTTTAGAGTATGAATTTATTTCTGTAATGTAAGAGGTTACATGTTTTTCATATTTGTCCATAACTTTGGCCTTGCATTCTTGCTTGAGGTCACAATTAAAATATACCCTTGGTGTCTTAATTTTCCTCAGGTGTAACCAGCTGACATTTAGTTTACAAAAAACATACATGGTGAGTTGGATAGAGAGGTTAATCTTAAAACTTACTTCCTTATATTTAGAAGCGAATGAATCTTAGATAGTTAAATTTTTAGGTTAAATCATTTTTCACGAAATAAATTTGAAAGTAACATAGAAATTATATAAGTTTTAAGAACAGTACTTTAATCAAAAAATCTTAAAGTATTTTGATTCTAGTGAGAAGCCAAACACTTCTTAGTTAGAATTTAAGACAGTCGAGTTTTTAGGTAGTATAAATTCATAACTACTTCGTTTTACGAATATTGAAAAATACACTTTTCACTTATATACCCTTCATATTTTACTCAGAAATACAAAATTTTTATTATTTTAAATAAATATTGTATGCCTGATTAAATTAATTGTAACTGCTTATTTAGATGTTATATATCTTTAATCTTTCGTTAGGCGCGAGATTTTTTAAAATGAGATTAAGCGCGGTATACCATACAATTAATAACAATAAAAACACAGAAATATTTAAACAAAAAAATTAAATAGATCAGTACTTTATTTTAAAAACAAAATAAAAGAATATTAATTTTCAAATATATTTTAGAAAAATTTTCGAAAAATATATGTAAAAAAGGATTGAGGATCGATACAACATATTTAAAAAATATTACTTCAAAGTCAATACCGTCTATCAATTAGATCAGCTTCGTCTTACTGAATAGTTTAAGTGTCATTTTACTGTCAATGGCATTTAAGTTAATTTTTCAGTTTTTTAATATCGAATCTTAGTTGAGACTTTATAAATTTCTAAAAAACAAATTATATCTCTTTAATTTAATCAATTGCAAAAGTCACTTTTGAAACAATGAAGCATTTTGTAAACTGGGCTGACTTTTAATTAAATTTTTTAATGAACAGTTTACGACAATTGCTTATCACAGTTGTTTAGCTTCAAGTACTGAATTTTCCTTAAAAATAAAAAAAAAAAATTATGTTCTATAGAAAAAGTATGTGAATTTTAACAAATTTTTATATAATTTTACATATGTTTATAAATTTGCTGTTTATAAATATACTTTGCGACAATTTCATGGTTGATGAAAGTTTATATTTTTAGTAACATCTATTTTATATTTTTTCATAAAATTACATAGTATAAATTTACATTTACTTAAAATGTATTTATATTATAAAACACTTTTATAATAAATTTAAATTATAAAACACTTTTTTTAACATACCATAATTATAGTTTGAAATGAAAAAGATCTGCAATCTGTAGCTCACAAGAAACTAGAGGCGATTAGAGTAACATAAGTAAGCAATATTAACATAAGCATTTATTATGTCACGAAGTGCAGTAAAGTGGGAACAGAATAGAAATATAAAACTAAAATAAACACAAAACAAAAATAAGTTTAATAAATGTAATACAAATATATATATATATTAAATGGGAAAAAAGTGAGTTTAGAGAATTCAAAAAGAAAAATTATTCAACTAGTCCAACACTGAACAAACAATCAACATCACTGCAGTTGAGACAAAAAAGGTCAAGCCTAATAGTACAAATACATCTCATTGTACTATTAGGCTAATTGTAAAAGAGTCTGGGAGCAAGTGAAGTATAAAATTTAAGAAATAAATGCAGTCAATAATATGGTACAAACGGCTATATTTTCAACATTAATTCTGAAGTTAAAGCTTACTGAGTATCTACTTTGAAGATATCCAAATTTGATAAAAAAAAAAGTTTTATCACCTTGAAAGAGTGAAAATATTTTAATGGTAAAATGTTCAAATGTCTAAAAAAATCAGATTTCTTTCACGGCTAGATCTATGGGTAAACAGACAGACATAATAATTTTATACACGTCAAACGAAGAAAGTGAATTATAAAATAACTTTTAGACAAAAAATGTTCATTGGCCAAACAAGAACACAAAGTCCTTTCAGAGGCATTATCAGCAACTACTTTGGTACCTATTAAAAAGAAATTTTGTAAAAACTAGCCGCTCGAATTCTCAGATTGGAGACTAGAACATTGTAAATAACCAATGTTAGAATTATCTCATAATTTTTTCCTGTGTTGGAACATTGGAAATAGTCATTGCAACCTTATGCTGTATTGAGGTTATTATTCAGTTGCTACAACTTTAGAAAACATCATTATAACCCAAGAAATGTAGTTAGGAAAAATAATGTTTAACTGTGGTTTTTATGAAGTTGCAAGAACATTGAAAATTATCATTACAAGCTTGTGCTGTATTAAGGTTATTTATTCATTTGATGCAAGTTCAAAAAACATAGTTGTAACTTATAAAATTTTGCTTGATATAAAAACGATCTATTGAGGTTTTTATTCTGTTGCAAGAACTTTAAAAAAGCCATTGCAACTCATATAATGTAATTAGTAACATGAATGTTGTATTGGAGTTATAATTCAGTTGCAAGAAGTTTTGAATAAAATTGTTGTAAGTAAATGTCGCATTAAGGTCATTATTCAGTTGCAACAACTTTAAAAAAATATTTGTAACTTTTAATATTTAGTTAGTTGCAAGAACTATGTATTGAAGTTATTATTCAGTTGCAAGAACTTTGGAAAAAGTGTCTAAAAACTGCATACTCGCCATATGGAATAAATTTATATATAATTGTTTTTTTTTAGTATATATTATTTTCTGTAAGAATTTTCAGTGCAATATGATACTAGGAACTTAAAAAAATGTATTTAGCTATGTATTAAAGAGTATTACGTGGAAATTAAAAACTCGAAATATTTCTTTTTTCTAAATTATTTAAAAAATTTTTATTTTTGGGTAGCGCGTGAGTTTTTTAGAGGTAAAACACCAACATTCATCGACAAAATTTCCTTTGTTGTAAAATTTAAGTGTATAGCTCTTCATATTTTCAATTTAATTTCACATATACTTATTACATTCCAATATGTCTTTGATTTTTAAAATACACTCCAAAAAGTATCACTGGTTTAATGAAAATTATATACAGGAATTGTGTATGCAAAACATTTTAAAACTTTTTAAGAACTTATTGTTTTTCAATCAGGAATATTTATGTTATCAATACTCCTTCCTCGTAAAAAGATCTGTCATGATAACAAAAATAACTTCAATAAAACAAAACAAAATATTTGTTACATTCACTTTATTTTATCTAAATTGTAACGTAAGAATAACACAATAAAAACTTTTTTGGATGTTTCAAGTATGTTTCATCGTGTAGCGCGTAACTTAAGTTTGTACCAACAACACATTTATAACATTATTATAACATATTTTTCGCCTAATTGCAACCTAAGTTGTTACAAAATAAGCGTAAATTATCTGCTTATTCTGTTGTAATTACGTTACAATTACGATTTATTTACAGTATTTACAGCATTAGACAGTATAATCTCAGAACAGAGCAAAACCAAATGGAAACACTATACGCATTACTACAAGACCATCAATACAAATCAAGCAACACCATCGTATGAGTATTCCATTAGCCGGAAAAAACAATAGTCTTCTCCCGAATAAGAGAAGGACACAACAGGCTAACACACCAACATTACTTTTCACGCGAAGCAGCACCATCTTGCTCTTTTTGTCACACAGAGCCTACATCCATTGGTCATTTGGTATACGAATGTTCCGAAATAGAAAACATAAGATCCAGATACAACATTCTTTCAATTCACCTACTCCTTAAAACAGTTTCATCGACCAACAACAATATTGTTATATTCCTTTTACTAAAACTAAATATATATTATGATATTTAAGACAATTATATTTTTATTTATTTATTTAATTATTTACGGTCTAAAGATTTAGAATCTTACAGACTAATGCACTAGTACTAAGTTAATCATTTAATTAATAAAATTAAAATTAATTAAAAAGTATTAATAATTTAACACGAAATTCATTAAGACTAAGATTAAAATTGAGAAATGGTGAAAAATTATTAAATAAACGTGTGCATTTGGCAATAGGTTCGTTTAAAGCATAGTTAGTTCTATGAACTCTATCATCGAATATCCGATGATCCGATGATAAAGTTCTTGTTGGAAGATGGAAAACGAATAGACTACAAATACTTTGACAATTAATTTTCACAGATAAAATATTATGATCAAATAGTAATGCAAAATATGAACGTCTAACACTTAAACACTGCAACCCAAGAATTTACTTCTAGCCTCATAAGATGGGAGACCATCAGGCCAATGCATTTTATTAAGTGCATATTTTGTAAAATGCTTCTGAATTTTTCAACATGGTTAGAATGATTCGCGTAACATGGATCCCAAATAATTGAACAGTAATCAAGTGTACTACGAACTAAATACACATACAGAGCTTTAATGTTCATTGGGTCTTTAAAAACTCTGCAAATTTCTTTTTATAAAACCTAGCCTAGCATAGAATTTAGAAACCACATATTGGTAGTGAATTTAAAAACTAAAATTAGCATCGAAAATGACACCTAAATCTTTATTTTCTTGTTTACGGACAAGATCACAATTATTAATTGAATAGTCAAAAGCAATTGTCTCAATATACTTCTTATAAGAAACTACACAGCATTTATTAACGTTCAAGTTCAAAATTTTTTTTGAGCACCATTCACTAAAAATATTTAAGTCACTCTGCAACAACACACAATCAGAAGTAGAAGAAATCTTTCTAAATAGTCTTACGTCATCGACAAACAACAACAAACATTGAGAAACCTAAAATAAACTTTGCAGATCATTTATAAAAATTAAAAACAATAATGGACCACAGAGAGTTCCTTGCGGAATACCCGAAGAAGCTGTAATTTCAATTTCAGAAACCGTTGAATCAATTTTAACTAGAAGTTTACGATTAGATAGAAAACTTTTGAAAAATTTCAAAAGTATGTCTTAAAGCCCATATTTTTTTAATTTAAACAATGAAATAGAGTGATCAACTTTAAAGAAAGCCTTTGAAAATCCATGTAGACAGCGATCAACCATAGCATCAACTATGTTTTTAGAGATTAATGTCGAATTCGTGCAAGTAGATCTACCGGGTAGGAAACCATCTTGTACATTACTAATAGACGCATGAACCTGCTCATATAACTTATTTTTGATAATCTGATCAAAAATTTTAGCAAAAGTTAATTGCTTAACAACTGCTCTATAATAACATATATCGCTGCGGTCACCAGATTTATATATGGGAACAATTAGACAAGTTTTCCAAAAATCTAAAAATCTAATGGTTTTAATTATATTTACTAAACACTTTTTAAAAAACATTGGAGGAAACCCTCCTTTCGTATGTTTGAAGTTTGGTTTTAAAGATAAAATAGCTTCGGAAACATCGTTTTCTGAAGCTACAAAAGCATCAACGAAATCAGTGCTGTGAGTTTCAAAATTTTAAAAATCCGTAACGGCTGGGGTATTATAGTTTTCGTAAGCATCTTGAAAGAATTTTGTAAATAAATTGCATGATTGCACTGTACTATTTGAATTACAATCCATGAAACTCTTATTTTTCAGAAAGCCATTCGTTTTACGCTTCGCATTTATGTAAAGCCAACAAGACTTTGGATTTGCTTTTAACTGGGTTTCAGTCTGTAAAATATAGTGGTTGTATAAAAATTTATATAAAAAATTAAACTCATTTCTCAATTGAATAAAATGTAAATGAAAAAATGTACATTTTTTAAAAGCTTTGTTTTTAACATTTTTTTAATTTAGAAAGCCGTGCATTAAACGCCATGGTGGTTTGTTATTTAACTCCAGTTTCTTTTTAGGAATATATAAACATATATGTCCTTTTCCTTACACAAGGACAAAGTTGTTTTTTTGATAAAAATTGTAAAAAATAACGATCCATAAGTGCTGTGATTTTGATTTTTGAAAAAGGGAGACATCCTTTTTTAGGGAGACCACCCTTGAAGACCTCTTAGAATTAGAAATTATAAAAAAAAAATTAATTTGATACGCCCTTATGAGCACTTCATTTTTAAAAAATACTCTGCAATAGTCAAACATTCAATGCCTATATCGTTTAAAAGCGAGCTAACTTTGCAAAACCCTTTTAGGGTTTTGTTGGTCTAGATCAGTACCATCGATCTGTGTTGGTCGCTTTTTCGTTAGATTCCATGACCTTTGAATCGTCGCATAGTGTTATTCAAAGAATTTGTTCCTATATGTATATCAATCCAAGATTCTTGTCAAAAATCCAGATGCTTGTTGCTAGTTTTTTTAAGATTAAAATTGTAATTATATTCCCTTTTTAACATCCAATAAAAAAAAATTTTAAGTGCATAAATACATATCCTATTATTGGAAGAGGTTTTGATATTCAACGGAGGTGAATTTCACAATCTGATCGCACTTACGAAAAACATCTACAAGAGTTAATATAATTGTAGTTTGGAATAAAAATGTTCCTACTTGACCTACAGGACTGAAGTTTTTCATATAAACATTGGAGTACGCGAGTAAATGACTTTATGCAAGAAAATACAGTTTCGTGCTTCAAGATAACTTAGTAAACCAGTACACAGCATTTATTTATTGTATAAAGATACGTTATCGAATCTTTTTAAACCGTAAGCATAGCGAGTAGCATTAATAAATGCAACTAACAGCTTGTGGGCAGACCTCGAATCGAGTTACTATAGACGACTCCAGAGTATGCTATTATAATTATAGGTAGCAGCAGTTGTAACACCAATTTTCTCCTAGTTTCAATAGGAACGAACGAGGAACTTTACTGACACGAGAGTTGATGTAATCCTCAAAAGACATAGAGATAGTTACCTTGTAAACGATTTTCAGATCGAGGCTGGGGATAATTGTTCTGAAAGTTTGTTTTGGAAATTGGCAGTAAATAGGACTTAAGCGGGCTTAGCTTAAGCATAGATCTTCATTAATTTTCACAAATAAATCATCAACGAGGTCGATAGGCTCAGAAAGGTTGAAGTAAGGATCGTCAGCATAGGCATGCAAAGTGACATGCTTGCACCTACCAAATATATTATTAATAAACATAGTGAACAAAAGAGGGCCAAGAACGGAGTCTGGAGGTATTCCACTCATGGTCCTTCTAAAGGAAGAATAACTGTTTTCAGCTTGAAACCATGTATCTTGATAACTATGAACAAACCGAATACCAGAGTCAGAGAAACCAAAGTAAGACCTGAGTTTTTTGTATAGCAATAAATGGTTTACTGTGTCAAATGCCCTAAAGAGGTCTAATAAAGAAGTTATTCTTGCACAAGGTATAGTTATTCTTTAGACATTTCTTTACAAATAGTTTTATAAGAAGAATTACACTGTGCGACACATTTTTCTAACGGAAAAGCGGATAACAGAGGATGATAGTACAGGATATAGTAAGAAAACCCTAAAAGGAATTTGCAAAGTTAGCTCGCTTTTAAAAGATATAGGCATTAAAAGTTTGACTCTTGCAGAGTATTTTTTAAAAATAAAGTGCTCGTAAAGGCGTATCGAATTACAATTTTTTCGAATTTCATATTCTAAGAGATCTCAAAAGTTGGATGGTGGTCAAGATCTAAAAAAAAATAAAGAGAAAAAAAGGATGTGTTCCTCTTACACAAGGACAAAGTTCTTTTTTTGAGAAAAATTGTAAAAAATAACGATCTATGAATGTTTTAATTTTTGTAAAAAAAACTACATATATCTTAAAACAATATTAAATACAGAATTTAACTAAGAATATCTCGCCAAACAAAATGCAACTCTCGATTTCTACCCTCATTGTCTATGTGGGACCCTCATTGTCTACCCTATGTGAGAGATACTCGAATCCAAAGGTACACTCGAAATAGCACAAAACTTTTGATTGTTATCTGATTGTCTAAATGTTGGTGTTATTGATTGAAGTGTTTACGTTTTCTTTAAATTTGGTGAATTAAATACTTGCATATTTTTCGCGAATGCATTTTCTTGTTTTCGAGAATTGTATTTTGAATGCAATTTTATAAGTTTTTCAAAAAAATTAAGATAATGTTTTATATATTTTTGGCATCAGAAGTGGTACCGAACATAATTTTGTGAATTTGGATTCTTAAAATATTTCTGAACGAAATACTGTCTGAAAGTATTTTTTTAAAACACCAGGTTAAGACCACGATTCTTTTTTGTGTTTCGATTTTTTAAAAAAATTTTTCTGCTTAGTATGAAAATTATTATTTCGTCAAACCACCTCACCTCATCATTTGCCAAAATGTTAAACTAAAATTTTGAGTTTCTGAGCTTGAATTGATTTAAAAATTGCTTTTAAGAATTGTTTTTTAAAAAAAGTAATAACCTTAAAGCAGACATCTGAAGAATTCAAAAAGCAAAAATGATTTTGCCTGAGATATAAAGCCTTATATTAATTTTTTTCAAAAAGTTGAAAAATTGCGTCAAGTATGCTTTTATCAAAAAACACTAAATGCATAGACAAAAAATGTGCAAATTTTAAATACACCACAAATTTATAAAATTAACACAATCAGATAACAATCAAAAGTTCTGTGCTTTTTCTAGTGTACCTTAAGATTCGAATATCCTTCACACAGGACACTGTGAGTAAAAATCAAGAGTGGCATCTTGTTTGGCGAGATATTGTTAAAGTCTCTATTTTCTTTTGCTTAAAGACAAATGTAGTTTTTCTTACAAAAATCAAAGCATTTAAAGATCGTTAATTTTTACTGTTTTTCTCAAAAAACAACTTTGTCCTTGCGGGAGAGGGAGACAGCCTTTTTTTGGGAGATCACCCTATGGAACTTTGGAGACCTCTTAGAATGATAAATTAAAAAAAGAATTTTTTATTCGATACGCACTTATGAGCTTTTAATTTTTAAAAAATACTCTGCAAGAGGCAAACTTTCAATGCCTACATCTTTTAAAAGCGAGCTAACTTTGCAAAACCCTTTTAGGGTTTTGTTGGTCTAGATCAGTACCATCGATCCGTGTTGGTCGCTTTTTCGTTAGATTCCATGACCCTCGAATTGTCGCATAGTGTTATTTATAGTAAGTATCATTTAAAAAATTCTGTTTATGCTTATATAGCTTATTTTTGTCTGTTTTTTATAAAGCAAGTCATTCGTTATCCATGGTTAAATTTTATCCAATTTGCGATTTTTTTTTTTTAAAGTTTTTGTACAACTTTCAGTATATTTAATAAGTCGGTTTTTAAAAGCCGCATAAGCCTTAATGAAACTTTTACTTTAACTAACTTTAACCAAAGTTTCTAAGAATTTCAAGCATCTGAATGTTTTTAAAAGTCAGTGTCTCAACAGCTAAGATATTGTATTGCATAAGCTGAAATAAAGCTGGGAATTGAACCAGGGATACCACGGTTCCTTAGCTTACGGGCCACGCACTCTACCCAGTAGGTTACGGCCGCCATTTAAGTTCCATGTACTTTAAGTTGTATTGTTTTAGTCTGTAAGGATTTTCATTCCAATTACTTATTAAATAAATATATGTGTCTTAGCTTGCTAAAAAGCTAATAAATTTTCAACTACTGTTTTAAAAATTTGAGTGATTTTTGATGTTATCAGATATAACGTTCTATATAAATGTTTTCAAATAATTGCCAGACTCTTTCGGAGACATTGACATATTGGCTGTCATCCTTCGTTTTTATAGAGCTACTTAAACTCGTCATACTACATGAAATCACAGTGCCAGTTATACTTCACATAAATAGAAAAAGCCAGTTATTTGTTTCTGTTTGTTGTTCTTTTTAAGGAGCATTATCTTTCTTTTTTATTTTTTTATAGCATAAAAATGATTTTATGTCTCATTTTTATTACTCACACTTACGTTATATTAGAATCTTATCTTTAAGCTGATGGAATAGTGTGAGAAAAGAATAAATACAGATTTTTACTTCTTTTCTCGCGTTTTGTTGTACTCGTAACATGATTTGCTTTAAACTTGAAAAAACGTTGTGTATTTGAAGCAAACAAAAATAAAACAAACACATCAACACTAACACAAACACAAACCTTCTTAAATATACAGCGCCAACAGCTGTCATGTTTATGTTAATAATTGTCTGTCTGTCTAACTGTCGGCGACTATATGACTGCGATTGTATGTGTGTTTGTGTGTAAAGGGGTTAGATGGTGAACGGAGTGTTGGCCAGGGCAGAGGAGAGAATATGGGTTGTGCATGTGTGTCTTTATGTTAAATTGTAATAAATTTCAGCAATTTTTCAAATAATTCAACAAATTTGTGTTTTTTATACCGTATCGACCCGTTGATTCCTTTTGTGTTTGCTTAATTTTCTGGAACCAAAATCATGTTTGTTGATTTTGTTTTCCTTTTATTCTGCTTGCGCTACTCGTGCGCATTACTCTGCTGAATCGCCCGAAAAAATGATACAGTTTTTGGCATTACCAACAGCAGTTGCCTTTGTTGTCTTTTGATTTGTTATTTTTTTTCTTGCTTTGTTTTCTTTTTGTTGATTAAAACCATTATTGAAAACCAATAAAACTCATAAAGCATGAAGTTATGTGCTCAGTTAACAAAATCATTCAAATTTTGAGTGAATTTAAAGGGTGTTAAAAAATGTGGTTAACCCTTTCAGTGGGTTTGCCCAATATATTGGATACGTCAGAAAGTAAATTTTATATTTATTTTGCAACACTTTTTTTTAAATAAGATCTTCTAGTTATATGAAAAAAAAGATGAACGAACATGATAAAAGTAAATTGAGAGAGATATTTGACATTAAAGTCAGTTGGATTTTCGATTTTTTTCAGAAGAAAAGCAAAAAAATTATACATATGTTTTTTATCTTTTTATTTTTTAATGAAAAGAATATTAAGAGGCTTTAAAAATAAATATCTGTAGAGTTCAAAAACCTTCAAAGGATAACAAAAAAATTTTTTTGTGCCGAACAGGAGCAAAACAATTTAGTCTTTGTACAAGCTTGCAAAATGTAAGTAGTATGTTTTTTCATCTTTTTAGGACCTAAATGATAGGAATATTACCTCAAAAAAATTGAAGGCCTAGCCATTGAAGGTGTTAATACTTTTTAACTTTCGAGTTTTAAGCATAGAATTTTGGGTGTTGAAAGCTTATCATAAAACATATGCTTAGCAGAAACAAAATTAAACACGAAAAGACATTGTCGCAGTTATACACTCATAAAGGATAACATATGTATATAAATATATACATATTTATAGTGTTAATCATCATTTGGTTAGCACATTTGATATGCTTCAAAAAAATTCTTGGAATAAAGCGGCCGCCGCTGTAGATATTCAGACAAGACCAAGCAACAACACATTCCATCAACCACTTACCACCACAAGCCAAACGCAAACCAACCAACACATCTTAATTATCCAGCATACATGGGCGTAGCCAGCATTCGACCTAGAGGGAAAGTCTAGAGGTAATCAAAATGAAAAGCTTACAATCTCATTTTAATACCTTACATATTTACTGCTTTGTTTCGTATATCGAAAACGAAAAACCAACGACAAGTAAGACACGAAAAGCAATACATTTTTCTATACAAAATTCTATTGCTTCTCGTGTCTTGCTTGTCGTTAGTGATTGTTTTCGCTGTACAAAATTAGGCGGTTACTCATCTGTTAGGTTGCGGTCAGAGTGAATCCAGATGCAGACGTAGAGACAGGCAGGTTTGCTTACAGGCACCAGTGCGACAAAACTGGCTTCATATAATTTCATATACTTTCAAACCAGGTCAAAGTGTGCAGAGTGACAATAATCAGACCAGTACAGATTGTACTGATTTTGGTTTTTTGTGTCGTTTTGTAATTTTTTAAGAAATCCGCTTTTTTAAGACTACAATTTTAGTTAAAAAAAAACAATAGTTATATTCAATAATTTGTTTTATTACTAGCTTTTCTTCTCCGTCTTAACAATGCGTTTTTGTGCACACTCAACTCTTCAGTTCAAGAACATTGACAACAAAAAACTAAGGAAATTTTTCTGTGTTTGTTAGTGTTTGTTATTTTTTTATAGTTTGCACCCTCAAATGTGCTTTCACAAAAAAAAAAAAAACAAAAAGTGAGCGACATTAAAACAAAGCAAAATTAAAGAAAACTCATTTGGGCCTTTCACGATTTGGCGAACGTAGAAAAAGAAAGATTTATTTGTCAAATGAAGCAATAACTTTAGTTTCAAAATGGATATTGACGTGGAAACACTTACAAGCAAAGTTGGTTCGCGTCCAGCGTTGTGGGACCAAACAAATAAATGCTACCATTACCGCATCATTGTGGATAAATTATGGGAAAATATTGCATAAAGAATGAAAACACCAAGAAAGTTTTATTACATCAAACAAACAAAGCAAACAGATTTATATGTATTACAAGACATAACAATAATATTAATTAAAAGCAACAAACGTTCGTTTGTCATTAAAAATTACCGTTTAAAGAAAAAATGCAGGAACTGACTTTCAGCACTTAGGGTTGTTTTTTCGTATGGAGCATTGTGCAGGATTAACACATAGCGGGGCCTGGGGCTAAAGTCGACACAGGCCTACTTAAGGACAGAGCATTTAGCTGGAACTTCTTAATAAACAAAAAATTATTTTTTCGCATTTATGTCTGAAAGTAAAACAAAATTTGGTTTCATGAACTTTTAAATGTTTATTTAAAAAAAATTTTATCGATTTAACTGTGGCAAAACTTTCTATCCACTCGTCAAAATTAATCGTTTGCAACAAATCATTTTTAATACATAGTTGCGTTATTGATGACAAACGTTCATCTAACATAGAAGATTGGTGCACATTTTTAATTCTTTTAAATACAGAAAATGACCTTTCAGCTTCGCAATTTGCTATCGGTATTGTTACAAGCAATCAATAGGCTATATATTTAAACATATGTATTTACGTATTTTAAATGGAACTAGTGTATTATTTCTGTTATTAATAGGTTGATATCTCTCGCAGGAGACCGAAAAAATCCTTTATACTGAAGTTTCATTAGCGGAATGAATTGATTTAATTCACAGAGTAATTCTATTTGAATCATTTGGATATGCTTCAACAAGGGATTCTTATCTCTCTTATAATTCTTCGTTTTCAATATCCATTAATTTGCACAAGAATCCAAATTGTTTTGTTATGCGTCCCTCATATGTTTTATATGCTTCACTTTTTTTTCTTAATTCCATTGCTAACTTATCAAGTCAAACAAAGAAAGTTTCGATATTGAATCTATCAGAACCAGTCAAATTGCTTATTTCGGGTTCTTTGTTGCAGTTTTTTCTAGTAATTTTTCTCTCATAGTCTTGGCAAACCAATCGACTCAGGTTCTTAGCACTATTCAGAAACCTTGAAAATTCACTTCGCAAATCTGTTATGAATTTAGAATTAAGAGAAGCTATCATATCGTTAGCAGCTATAAAATCAATAAATACTTATTTCAAATATTGGCTGCATTTAAGCGATTCAAAATTTGGTTCCAGAAAACTATCATGGAAGTGTTTTGAAGTTTTATTAATTGATTTAATAGAGCAGCAGCTTCATGCTGCGTTTCGTATTTTTGATTTTTATCACGAAACTGTCACGCGATGGAGTATGATTTTCATTCCGATAGAAGGCAAACAAATTTTTTAATATTGAATCTGCGGGGCCCCTGCCTGCTCGGGGCCGAGGGCCCCGCAGACCCTCCCTAAATCCGCCCCTGGTGGTGCATGCGTCATTCGCTTTGATTTGTGTTTGGTTTGTGTTGCTGTTGGTTGTACATGTTTTCGTTTTTGCGTTATAGTGAACAAATGAAAGCTATAAGAAATGCGTTCAAAAAAACAAATTTTGCAATGAACGATGAAATTGAACGTTTGTTGCTTTAAACAACATTTAAAACAATAACGCATTTTTAAGAATGCAACGAATTATTAAACAAATATTTTTATATTAGTATGTATTGCTTTGTTTACGTGAAAATGCGCTTAAAAATGCAGTTTACTTCAAAAATTACAAAAAACGACATAAAAACTAAAATCAGTTTCGAGAAACCAGGGCCAGTCTGTTTTGTCGTACTGATCATACGACAACTTATACTGATCGCCCGCATTCACTCTGCACGACTTATTTGCTGTGCAGGTTGCTGCATGTGCCTGTCTGCCTGCACGTCTGCATCTGGATCCACTCTGGCCACAACCTTACACAAGTGCTATACAGATATAAAGAGATAGGAAACTTCAATTTTAGGCTGTAGATTTTGTAGCAGCGAGCTTTTTAGGTCATTCTTTTGTAACTTTCTTGAAACTCAAGTATTGTATACCTCATAGTTTACCTCATAGCTGTCACTTGTTGTTGTAGATTGGAGTCAAGAAGTTTTTTATTTTAGTATTCAATGTATACTTGTGTTTTCCTAAAGGTCTATGAATCATATCAAAGAAGTGGTCACACTCAAAACAGTTCGCCTCGAGCTCGAGAAGGAAGATTTTTCCATATAAGCTGTTCGCGAAATAAAAACTTTGCGTCAACTGAATTTCATGAATATTTGCATGAGATTTATACGGATAATCAAGATGCACTTTAATTCCACCAAAAACAAAGGTTCATTCTACTTGGCCTTCAAGTATATGGAGCTTTTTGAGTACGCTATGGTGGACTTCAATGAGAAAAACAGTTCAAGTGAACAATAAAACTGTTTTTGGATAGTCTTAATTACTGCCACAAAAATACATTTTTTCACCGCGATATTACCGATGCTCAAATGACATAAGTGGATACAATTTCAAAAATATATGGGCTCACCAGGCCGAATGCTTTAAAGCAGAAAAAACAGCACTGTCGCTCAGTGATGCGAAGGGGCATGATAGACGAGAAAAAATTCAAAATCAGATTTTTCATTCTCAACATGTAGAACTTTCTGTAGAACTGATTTCAGTTTACTTTTTTAATAAACTCCCCATCTAGCATTAAAAGGTTGTAAAAGTGTTGCAAAAGAGTCACCAATACAGATATAAATCGTAATTGTAACGTATTTGCAACTGGAAAAGCAGATATTTCACGCTTATTTTGTAACTTAGGTTGCAATTAGGCGAAAAATGTGTTATAATAATGTTATAAATGTGTTGTTGGAACAAACTTAAGTGCACGCCACAAGATGAAATATACTTGAAACATCCAAAAAAGTTTTTATTGAGTTATTCTTACATTAAAATTCAAGTAAAATAACGTGAATGTAGCAAATATTTTGTTTTGTTTTATTGAAATTATTTTATGTCATAATGACAGATTTTTTAACAAGGAAGGAGTATTGATGACATAAATATTCCCGATTGAAAAAAATAACTTCTTAAAAAGTTTTAAAATGTTTTGCATAAACAATTCCTTAATATAATTTTCATTAAACCAGTGATAATTTTTTGGAGTGTATTTTAAAACTTAAAGACAAATTGGAATGAAGAAGTTGTGAAATTAAATTGAAAATATGAAGAGTTATACACTAAAATTTTACAACAATTTTTTGTCGATGAATGTTTGTGTTTTGCCTAAAAAACTCAAGCGCCAACCAAAATATAAAAATTTTTAAAATAATTTTGAAATAAGAAATATTTTGAGTTTAATATATAGATAAGTACATTTTTTTAAGTTCCTAGTATCGTGTTGCACTGAAAATTCCAAAAGAAAATAATAAGTACTAAGAAATTCGTATTTAAATTTATTCCAATAAAAATTCATAGTGTATAAAAAAAAACAAATATGGCGAGTATAAAGTTCTTAGACTCTTTTTTCCAAAGTTCTTGCAACTGAATAATAACCTCAATACATAGTTCTTGCAACTAACAAAATATCAAAAGTGACAAATATTTTTTTTAAGTTGTTGCAATTGAACAATAACCTTAATGCAGCATTTACTTACAACAATTTTATTCAAAACTTCTTGCAACTGAATTATAACTCCAATACAACGTTCATGTTACTAATTACATTATATATAAGTTGCAATGGTTTTTTTTTAAAGTTCTTGCAGCACAATACATCGAACCTCAATACATCGTTCTCATATCAAGAAAAATTTTATAAGTTACAATTATGTTTTTTAAACTTGCATCAACTGAATAATAGCCTTGATACAGCACAAGTTTGCAATGATTATTTTTCAATTTACTCGCAACTTAATAAATACCTCAATTCAACGTTATTTTTTCTAACTACATTTTTTGAATTATAATGATGTTTTCTTAAGTTGTATCAACTAAATAATAACCTCAATACAGCATAAGGTTGCAATGATTATTTCCAATGTTCTTGTAACTGAATAAAAACCTCGTTTTAACCTTCTTGCAACAAAACGAATTCTCATAATTTCAAAATGATTCATTGCTATTCAACGCAAAATTAGTTCAATTTAATAGTCCCATTCAATGCTGAAATGTACAAAAATGGATTACATGGTAGTAGAAGCGTACACAAAGAAATTGACAAGTAACACAAAATTTTTTGTGAAAAATAAAATTTATATTTTGCTTATGGCATTTAAGTGCCGCACAGCAAAATTGCAAACATTTCGTTGCTTAACTAAAACTTTCCTATAACTTAATAAAACATCTTCAAACCGAAGTTTAAAACATTTAGTTGTTGTGACATTGATATAACTTAATATAAACATAAAGCAACTTAGTCACATCTATGTTGATAACTCGTTACTGTATTTGTTACAATTATAATACACAAACATTTTTTATAGGTGCTGCAAAAAGAAATGTTGTTGGCCGCATTCAGCGCAGGCAACTGTTGTGAACTGTAATGATAGCGCTACCTTAGTTCACGATGCTTTCCTCTGAATGTGTTGCTACTCTACACATCAGAAGTTAGATTCAATTTAATTTTTATGTAAATTTAATTCAATTGCAAAGGTTTCTCCCTTAAATTTGCTCCGTTCTTTCTGCGTTTATTAATTTAATAGCGTCAGTAACAGCGCTCGATTAAAAGGCGTTCGCTACTTTATCAGTTTTAGTTAGCGCTACCAAATTTGTACCATTCAGCGAATTTTACACAACAGTTGCCAACTGTTGTCTGCGCTGAATGCGGCCAATGTTAATTTAACGTAAAAATTTCTTATTTACAATTGTATGTCTTATTGTATTTTTTAAAACGTTATGAAACATTTTTACAACAAGTGCATTTATACCGTATTTTAACTTATTTGGAACAACACGAATGATTTGTTACAAATTACTTATTTGAAACTTTAATACAACCCATTTGTGACTAAATTTGTTTAAAAAACTAGAATACCACCGAATTATAACATATTTTTGTTACAAATCGAAATCTGTGCTAGGTGGGTCCGCTTTCTACATAAAATAAAAAAATTCTAGGTGTGTCCGCTTTCTACATGAAATAAAAAAAAACGTTTCTTTTAAAATAATGGAGCTATAAAACGGTATTTAACTTGTATCAGTCGGTGTTTTTATTTGTAAATTGTTATGGTATATAATCCAAATTCAGTTTTGACTCATGTTTTTATTTATTTTGTAGTCTTAAACTTTTGAAGAAAATGTTGAATGAGGAATCTTACTCTGGAGATTTTATACTAACAAGTATCGCCTGTGGTTGAAATTCGACCAACAGTGAACAACAATTAACACGTACTAAGCGAAATTTAAGGCACTGAAGCGTAAGTGACAGTACTCGTTTGTCCTTTTTGTAGCTTTGAAGTTTGTGTACTTGAACGCAAACTTGAACATAAACTTTTTACTGTTATTGCATACAAATTAGCATAAACTTTGTCAATTCGTAGCTTCACTGGAAGAACCGCTTGTCAATCATTTGTTCACTAGAGTTTATATTTCTTCCGCTTTAGATACCAACACTTCTACCAAACATATCCACCCCCTTTCAGTCAGCCCCCCTTTCAGTTTACAGTCAGAAAAAAGTTCATAGCTGTTTTTACCCCTGAGGTGATTCCTAGAAGCGTAAAATACACATAATGGTCCTATTATGTTGCCATCCTAAACATTTATTTAAAAAACTTCATGGCTTAGCATTTTTCGGAAAACAAACTTAAATTTTTATTTAACGCTCATATCTTATATCATAGGTCACCAGCCTGAATATGTTTCTGCTCATTTGTTTAAAATAAAAACTAAAATATTTAGAGAAAAGCTGGGATATTTGCTTGAAAAATCAAAACTTAAAATTTCAATAGTTTGTTTATCCATTCTGAGGCGATGACCTTGCATTAAGAAAAGGTGTGGTACGGAGAAAATATTAAATTTTCAAATAAAATAGGATAGTAACTAATAAATTAGTCGTTAAGATGTACGTTATCTTTTCATTAGAAAAAAACATCGTTATCTAGGCAGGATCAAAATGAGGCTATTCGCTTTTTAAATTGCGCACGAGCCCATTAAAGTTTCTTGGCGACCATCAAATTGTATTTTATGGCGAAATAAAATTGTATTTTTATTTTTTATTTTTCGAATGTATAATAATGTGTTGTATGGGGTTGTTGAGACCACCCAAAAAAAAAAATTTTTTGGAAAAAAGTATGTCTTCCTCTCCCCTTTTTTTTTTTTAATAAAACAGTAAAAAATAACAATCTCAAAATGCTTTGATTTTTGTTAGAAAACTACATATGCCTCAAAGCAAAAAAAAAAAAAAATAGTCCAAATTTTGATAGTAAGGATTAAAGTGTTTTTTTTTTAAATTTGACGAATTTATAATTTGATTATATTTTTCATATGCATTTTCTTGATTTTGAAAAGTGTAAACTTTTGAAATGTATACTTTTTTAAAATATTTAATAAAAGATTTTATATCTCGGGCATCAAAAGTGGTAACGAAGATATTTTTTCTTAATTTGGACTCTTCAAATATTTGTGAACAAAATCACATCTAAATATATATATATATAGCTCCAGGAAAAGACCAAGATTTTTTTACTATTTTGGTAATTAAAAAAAGAATTCTTCCTAGCATGAAATTTAACAATTTTTTTCATATCTTCTTTGTGGTTATTATTTCTTTGAAACACTTCTTAACAACAATTGTTTAGTCAGTTGAAACCCATCGAATTGCAAAATCAAAAACACGAAATTTAAGGTGTTTTAACGGAATAATAAATTTCATGCTAGGAAGTAAAATTTGTTTTTAAAATCAAAATAGGAAAAAAATCGTGATCTTAACCTGATGTTTAAAAAAAAAACTCTTGGATAGGGTGTTGTTAAGAAATATTTGAAAAATCCAAATTAAGAAAATTATATTTGGCGCCACTTCTGATGCCCGAAATATAAAACCTTATATCAATTTTTTCGAAAAAGTTTAAAAATTGCATTCACAAATTGCGTTCACAAAAAAACGATAACATCTGATAAAAATCGGTATCATATGCTAAATAAATAAAAAAAACTAATCATATTATTTCGGTATGTAGAGAAGATTTTTAAGTTTTATATCTTTTTTACTGACTTTATTAATTCTAATTGAATAAATTTTTCTTCTAGGGGGAGCAACTGCCCTACTTGCCTCCAAACCCATATAGTTTGTGCCCATACCAGCATATACCCATGAAAGCATTCCCGAATATTTTGCCACAAAGCACTGTCCCAAACAGAGTCCGTTCCATCCTTTATGGCTCAATGTAAATTTCTTCTACATATTTGAATGCTCAACACAATTTCTACTGCGGGCTTGCAAATCAAGCAAATATATTTCAATATTTGCTTTGACTAAATTTACTGCCCACAACAAAATAGGACAAGAACGCAGACAAACACACTCACTCACAGATTCCCCCTTCCCCACCCCATCTCAAACTAGTCCCTGCCCACTTTCCCACCCATTTAGTCAAATAGTCAAAATCATAAATAGTGTTGATTTGGGGGAGGATGTGTTGCTAAGGGTGTGGACTATATTGAAAATTAAGGTCATTGTAGGCTTTGCCAGTTATAGTATTATGTTTTCATATGAATTCCAAATGCTTTCTTTTTTTTCATTCGCTTTTATTTTTAGTATTTATTTTGAATTATGGGGAGTGGTTTTTTGTGAGGTGTTGCCATCTATGGAAATTTTATGGTAATATGATCGATTGTAGTGCAAGCATTGATGTTAGGCGGCAGATAAAGTATCTTTGATGTTAGCGAAAGCATTTTGACTGTCTAACTCCTCGTTTCTTTTCAGCAGTTTGAGTCGTAAAGTTGGCTTTGTAATATGTCTCAACAAGTATATGTGTGAAATTCGTTAGCAATTTTTGGAAGTGCAGAGTGTTTCGTGATAAATCGTGCTGACGCCTTTGTAAGAATAATGAAAATAATGTTTGAATGGCTTGGAAAGCGAAAATGTCTTCAATTTTCTTTGATGTTTCACAGATCCTTGACTTGACTTGACAGAGAAAGAATATTTTTATTTAAAATTTTAAATCTAGCAACTTTAAGGATATTATTTTTTTTTTTTTGGAAATCAGCACGTTTTTCTTAATCTGATTTTTTAGTTGATTACTGGGCTTCGAGCGCTGTTTTTATGAATCTGTACTCCTTTTTTCCGTGACATCGGGGTTTTGAGATATTTGAGTTTATAAGAGGATACTCGAAAAATAATAAATAACGGGCATAAATTGCTGTTTTTCCATGTAAAAATGTACTTGAGCTAAGTGTTTTTTTATTTATTTGAAGAAAAAGTTATTATTTTCTTAAAAATTCATACACGGTTTGCTGATTAAATCTTAAAGTTTTCCTAAATGTAATCGTAAATCTTATTCAATATTTTCTTATTAAATATAATGAATAATTATGAATCTTTTCTCCTTTCTTCCGTGACATCGGGGTTTTCAGATGTTTGAGTTAATTAGAGTATACACTAAAAATATTAAATACGGGCTATTAATTGCTGTTTTTACATGTTAAAATGTACTTGAGTTAAGTGTTTTTTATTTATTTTCTTAAACAATCATATACGATTTGCTGATTAAATCTTAAAGTATTCTTAATTGTAACTGTAAATCTTATTGAATATTTTCTTATTTACTACTATATTTTTTTATAATCATACTTGAATAAACATTTAGACATTGAAATTAAAGCTGTATTGATTGAATATGTGTCAGTTTAAGCTAAAGTTATATCGTAAAAATGTTTTTTTTTTCTATTTTATGACTTTACTTTTAACATATTGATTTCCTGGCTTGAATGTAGTGAAATATGTTTATTTCGCAGCACAAATTTAAAAGGACATTATTTTGGCTTAAACAATGTACGTGTTAACGTTACTATAATTTCATGCGACGTTACAGCTTAAATAATGTTTCAGCCAAATAACTAACTCTACATGACTCAGAAGCTATGAACTCTCACTTTATTCAATATTCAATATTCAATGTTGGTGTCAGTTAATAAAAGATAAGCACACCACCAAAAATGTTAGTGCTCTAATAGTTCTCTAGTGGTTGATAATAGTTTTATATTTAAAAAATATCTCCTGCCCAAATGATTGAGTAACATATGTAAATTTATGAGTTGAAACAAAAAATAGATAAGAAGCAGTTTTTTTTAATAATATTAATCAATATTTGCCAAGGTTAAGAACAAAAAAGCAACTTTCTTGCAAAGTTGTGAATGTCATAAAAAGTGCTTCGTTACTGCTACATTCTTCTAAGACTACTTGCAAAGAAAATTGCTAGACATGGTATTAAAAATACAGCAACACACTTTATGGTTTCAATTTTGCTAAACCTGTGGAGAGATGGCTGGCACCAACGAAAAAGGATAATAATGTGAAGATGCAGCTGTGGTTCTTGCAGTAGCTTGGGTATTTCTAAAACAAAAGATGTGCACAACAATGAATATTAAGCAATGTTTAAGATAAGATCTTGAGAATTTATGAACGGGCACCCGTAATAATATTTAAACACTCATAATATTTCCATGCCATTTCGACCATAGTTTTTTCATAAGAAACAAAAGCGAAATATCTTTAAAATATTAAACAAAACTATGAGTGAGTGGAAGTCAAACCAATTCAAGTAGCTTAAGGATTTCTCAATTTCACCTTTTCGTCCTGGTTAGACCATCAATGAATTCGCTCTAACTTTGTTTGACTGCTAAGCTGCTTCTTTTTCTTTTTCATGGCAGCATAATCATCATGATTGCACTGCCATTGGCACAACGTTGTTGTTAATTTCCAACCCACGCTTTTTATGCTTTGTTAGTAATTCAGAAAAACAGCAAAAATTAAAATAAAAAATTTCTTTCCTTGGCTGCTTCCTTTCTTCTCTTCATTTTACAATTGCTTAAAATGTTTATGCCTGCTAATCTATATGCACGTGCTTGTGTGAGTTAATGGTTATCTGGCGGTTTGGCAGCTATTAAAATGTTGCTGATTTGTTTGCAGCAAAACAGTGGTCGAGATTTTTGCATTACATACACATTAGGGTTTATCGAAAAATTAACACCCAATTCCACCCCTAAATAAAGAAAAAGGAAGGAAAGACAATGCAGAAAATATTTATTTTTTATTTTTAAATGAGTTCCTAATTCCCGAAATAGCGGTTTTCTATGTAAATGGTGTGTTTTTGTACTGGAGCCCATCTTACGGTACACTTTTTTAAAAAAACCACCATAGATCTCGATGCACCATTAAAAACCACATAATCATGCAAATTTTCGAAAAGATCAAACACGTACGGAGTGTCAGCATAGAAATAAAATAACCATTATTTACGATATTTTCACCTACTTTTGTACTGGAGCCTATCTTACGGTACATTTTTTTACAAAACCCACCAGAGATCTCTATTTACCATTACAAACAACTTATGTATGCAAATTTTCAAAGAGATCAGACACGTGCAGGAGTGTCCCCATAGAAATAAAGAAACATTTACAATATTTTCGACGTCTTTTGTACTGGAGCCTATCTTACGGTACAATTTTTTGCATAAAACACCAAAGATGTCGATTTTTCATTAAAAACAACGTATGCATGCAAAATTTAAGAGCGATTTAACTTCGTACATCAGCATAGAAATAAAAAAAACCAATATTTACAATATTTTTTACTACTTTAGTACTGAAGACCATCTTACGATACATTTTTTTAGAAAACGCATCACAGATATCGGTTTTCCATTAAAAATAACTTACGCATTTACAATAATTTCGACTTTTTTTTTGTACTGGAGCCCATCTTACAGTACAATTTTTTGCAAAAAGCATCACAGACAACAGTGCTGTACTAAAAGGTAGGCACACATTTACAAAGCCTTAACTGGGATTAGCCCTAATGCATAGATATTTTGTAAATACCACGATGCATGGCTATTTGCCAGTAATTGTGAATAGACCTAATGTGATTTTCCCTGAAATTTTTCGTATTACATCCGCATTACGTAGTAAGATCTCTCTAAAAATTTGCATGCGTAAGTTGTTTTTAATGGAAAACCGATATCTATGTTGCTTTTTAAGTGCAAATTAAGCCGAAAATTTTGTAAATAATGGTTTTTGTTATCTATGCTGGCACTACTGTACGTAGTGTCTCTAAAAATTCCCACACATAAGTTAGTTTTAATGAAAAAATGATATCTTTGGTGTTTTACGCAAAAAGTTGTACCGTAAATAATGGTTTTTTATTTCTATGTTGACACTCCTGTACGAGTCTGATCTCTTCGAAAAGTTACATACATAAGTTGTTTTTAATGGTGAGTTGAGATTTATGGTGGGTTTTGTAAAAAAGGGTATCGTAAGATAGGCTCCAGTACAAAGGTACGTGAAAGCATAAAAAAATAATGGTTTTTTATTTCTATGCTGACACTCCTGTACGAGTCTGATCTCTTCGAAAAGTTATATACATAAGTTGTTTTTAATGGTGAGTTGAGATTTGCGGTGGGTTTTGTACAAGAGGGTATCGTATCGATACACCCGAATATACATACATGCATATAATTTTCTTTTGTATCTATATTTGACTTTGATGAACAGAAATTTAATGAAGGCAGGACAATCTTTTTCTATATTATATTCATATTGCTAATGTTGTCAATAATTGTCATAGACAGTGTTGCCATTTGATGTTTAGAAAAAAATTAACATCTATGGTTTTATAAAGAAAAAACTAGAATTAAAACACAAATACAAGCAACATGGAATTTACTATCAAAAATTGAAAATGATATATAAAAGATTCATATTAAAAAGAAAAATTTTTACAATCACAATATGAAATCCATAGATAACCATTTTGTAAAATTTTGTTGTTCTGCGAGTACGGTAACTGACGCGTTCGGCAGTGTTTTTCACTTTCTAAAACCAAAAAATCTTTTCTCCAAACTTAAGGAAAATCTTGAATGAAATGGCAACTCGATTTAAAAATGTCAGAAGGAATAATATGAAACTCATTTATATGATTTAAGGCATTTAAAAAAAAAATCAAATAATGATCAATGGTATATATACCCTGCAGTGTAAGACTAGTCAGCATTAAAACATGAGTAGTATTTATACTAGTCAAAACAAACTAGTTTATATTTTGTCACGATTTACTAGTTGCAAAAGTAGTTTAAACCCAACTAGTTTTTGTCAAGTCACATTAAACCAGTTGTAAAACTAGCCAAAATCAAACTATACTACATGTTATCAAAATCAACCAGTTCCAAAACCAGTTGGAGCTGGGTACCCCATTGGAACAAACTAATAATAAACAAATTAAAACATATAAAAACTAATTTAAAAACATGTAGTATACCATAAACATGGCATTCACATTCATCAAATAGCTTTAACTTTAGCCTTTAGCTAATATTTTGTTGTAAAAATATATGTTCTTTGAACCTATGAACTATTGAAAAAATATGAACCTATGAACTAGTTTTAATTCGATAATTACTATATTGGTTCAAAACTAGTCACAACCCAACTAGAACTTTACTTTACATAAAAAATGAGTTGTTAACTAGTTAAAACCTTATCTATAGTAAGACAATTGTCTTTTCCAATGACATCACCACGTAAAAAATACCAGTCGGTTCTATGAGAATAGGACATAAATCGAACTAGTTGTTGGATATTTCCAACTAGTTGTTGACTGGTATAAATCTAGTTGATTACACTGCAGGGTAGTGACGCTACGGCAATTTTGAAAACACTGAAAGTAGGGCAATTTTGAAAACAGCAAAATTAGGCCGTTGTGAGACACTTATTTATTTGCATAATACGGCCAGAGGTCACTGCTAATATAAACATTAATGGTATTTAATAAATGACTTATATATACTGAAAGCATATAACTACACTCTAAAAAGTGTTTGTTGAAATTTACTACAACAGTTGTAGGCAATAGGTTAGCTACTAAAACTGTAGTAAATTTACACACTCCTATTTCATTTAACATCTTGTTTCTATTGTTTTGTAGTGAAATTCAACAAACAGTGTTGAATTTTGCTTAAAATAAGAAGCAATGAAATTGATATTGCAGCGAAATTAAACATTAATTGTTCAATGTTTCTTTCATCTGTGTAGTGCCAATACAAATCTACTACTTCGATTTCAGAAAAATTCAACAATTTATATATAGTTTTACCATAATTGATGTAGTCAATCTAAATTTCTATTGTTATTCTAGTAAAGATATTAAAAAACAAGTTGTCACTTTTGATGGTACGTGCAGAGATATGGCTTGATTTCTGTTTCATGCTTATTCTTCTTCAAATTGGCACTACAAATAACGAAATGAAAAATAAACACTTAGGAATTAAAGAAATGAAACTCAAGAAATTTTTTGATTATTTCAAAGAACTAAAATATTCAGATATTGCTGACAAATTACCACTAATAACACAGCATTCAATTAACTTTTACTAAAACCAAATTCTCACTACACTTTTTTAATCAAAAATCAGATAACTTTAAGTTAATGATCCTAACACTTTGACAAGCTAGCTCGACTGAGCATCTGTTGAATATATTGTCGATATTGAACATTCAACTGTTTAATTTTAATTAAATTTATGTAGTAAGCTATTACTTTGCAGCTGTTATTGCAGCAAAATTCAATATTTATTGTTTAATTTTAGTGAGAATTTTGTAAATTGGTAAACACTCAAAAATTAATGCAAGATTTATAGTAAAATCAGACATCAGTTGGAATTTCAACAAAAAATTACTGTAATAATTTTAGTAAATTTACATTTCTTTTTTAGAGTGTATAAGTTTACGCTAAGCACTTCCACGAACCCACTTTGAATAAGAAACGAGTAAATTGCGTAGTTGTATTAAAAATAAATTGCCATCACAAAATTATTTTAAACTTTGTAGAAATTTTAGATCCGTTAGTAATAAGTGAATTTTTAATTTTTTGAAATGTTAAACTTAATTGAAACACTGTCAAAAAAGGAAACTAAGCCATGGTCGCATTATACGCATTATACGTACTGTAAATACCACGTTTTTGTGCCGTAAGTTGCATATCTTTTGTTAATATCTTACAATTTTATTATTGTGAACTAAGCTGCTGTAAACTTACCGAAAATACGTTGCTTACATCGCCTTTACGTGCTCGTTCATGGATACTGCTATTATGTTTTCTTTTTGTATAAAATAAATGTTACACATGAATTAGTCGAATAATTAATTGTGATCTATTCTTTAAATTTTCACGTGATTGTAATTGTAAGCTTTTAATATCAAGTTAGTTTGAAGAAGGAAACAACAACAACAACAACTCTGTATAGAGTCAATCACACAGGCGAGGTCATGAAGAAGCCAAGGTTTTCAGACCAATAAGCCTCACGTCATTTGTACTGAAAACCGTAGAATGTATACTGGAAATTTATCTAAGGGACGATCTAGACTCTAGAATCGAGAGGGTACAACCATATACAACGCTCAGCATGCTTACGACACGGGAAGTTCCACAGATACCGCTTTTACGAGGTTATCACTACTATTGAAAGATCCATCTTCTTTAAACATTACACTCTTGCGGCTTTCTTAGACATGGAAGGGGACATTTAACAGTATACACACTAAGGCCATTTTTGATTCCCTGACCAACCTTGATGTGCAAACACTCGCCAGGAACTGGATAATCTAAATGCTCAGTAACAGAATAATCCAGGCAGACCTGGGTGGTTGTCAACTAAAGAGATTTGTCAGTAGGGGTACTCCGCAGGGAGGAGTGATCTCCCCCTATTCTGACTCATCGCCATTAACGAAGTTCTTAATACACTAATTTGTAATGGGGTTAAAGTGGTGACTTATGCGGATGACGTGGTTGTAATGGTTTCAAGACTGTTCCCTTCTACACTCAGTGAGCTAATCGAGGCTGAATTGGAGAAAACTTAGTCTTTGGGCTGCCAGGTGCGCCCTATTAGTTAACCTTAGCAAGACGGAACTGATGCTATTCCCCACAAAAACCAAAGCGCCATAATTTGTCCTTGCAAAGCTAAACAAACACCCTCTTACACTATCCAGCAGCGCAAAATTTCTAGGACTCATTCTTGATTCCAAGCTAAGCTGGAAAACCAACATCGGACAGAGGGTCAAGAAGGCCTGCATAGCCTTTTACGCCTGCAAAAAGACATTTGGTAAGAAATGGGGTCTTCAACCGAAAATGCTCTTATGACTATACACAGCGGTAGTGCGTCCTATCTTGGCATATGGTGCACTAGTATGGTGGCCTGCACTGAATAAAGTATGCATAGTTATTACAGAGGGTATTCGCTCACGCCCTACTGACGCACTTAACATCTTGAAGAACTTACTTTCTATAGATCTACACAATGACGCAACAAACAGTGAAGTCAGACTCAGAGAGTCCTACAACTAGCAGAATAGGCCATGTAGATACAGCAACATTCTAAATCCGCTACCTCGGAAACTGATTCCTAGAAACATGGACTATAACACTCCCAAACTCGACTTCACAAAATCCTTTATAACCAAGTTCTCCACCAGGGTAGAGTGGTGCAATGGGGGACCTGATCTAGCCTTCAATGTGTCCTTTTACACTGTCAGCTCCAAGGTGGAGTGCGGAGAGGGAGCTGGCATATATTTTGAGAAACAGGGGGTGGCTGACGATTTTCGTCTGCCAAACTCAGCCAGCGTCTTCCAGTCCGAGCTTTTAGCGATAAGAGAAGCTTGCCGCACCTTGAGTAGAGCCAACACCAATAACCTCAATGCAGCTATTCTGACGTATAGCCAAGCCACCATTAAAGCTTTAGCTGCGATCAGTACCAACTCCAAACTGGTAAGGCAGTGTAAGGATGAACTGGCCCGGCTAAGTCACCAACTTAACATTACCATAATATGGGTTTGCGGCCATAGGAACATAAATGATAATAAAAGTCGGTTGAACTGGCTAGGCGGGGTTCCTCCCTTGACGTTTAAGAGCGGAACCAGTCGAAGATCCACTGAACACCGTTAAGGGAAGAATTCACTCTTACAACTTGGCCTTAGCCGGTCGTAGATGGAGAGGACTGCAACCTGAAATACATCAAGAAAATTATGGCCCCTTTACAACATAGGTAGAACTCAGGAGATACTCTCAAAACCCCGAAATGACATAGCCAGAATCACGGCTATTATTACGGATCACTGGTGCATCGGAGTACACGCCGAAAAAATTTGACTACCCTTCAACACCCAATGTCAAAGCTGCTATGACCCAAATGAAAAAGAAGCAGTAACACACTTTCTGTGAATCTGCCTGGTCCTGGCTAGGTCTAGACTAAGGTCTAGCCCTGGGCTAGCCCTACCTCAGCAATCTAAAGGAACTTTCAACTACAAAAATTAACAATCTTCTAGAGTTCATTAACCACACCGGATGGTTATTGCCTAACTACTATCTCAACTTACATGAACACCTACTTGGATCCTGCTTATATGTAGCATCACCATCTAAACCAACCAACCAACCAATCACGCAACAGACTATACAGACTCTTTCGATTTTTCGAAAATTTTTTATGTTTGGTCTTTTTTCGAAATTATTGCTTGCCTGAAATGAGCTGTCACAAAAATCAATCAGTTTAGCCCTTAAAATTTACTGAAAATGTGCCAACTGATTTGAAGTAAGCTATCAACTCTCGATCTATACCAATTTGCTAACATTTCGAAGCAAACAATTTTTCTTATTTTTGTCCACTGGACGATTCACTAAACGGATAGAAATCTTGGAATAAATTTTAGTCCCCCTAAAATATTACTGCATTTTTTTTAAACCATGCGGTTAAAATTTAAACTTTTCGAATACATACTAACTCATATTTTAAACTATTCTGTACTAGAATTTTAACCAAAAGAAATATTACAGGATCCATTTGTGCTTTTTTGTTTAAATTTAAATTTTTTGGTTTCAATTTGAGCCTTTTTGATTTAAATATAAGTACAACTCTGTGTTAATTTTTGTTTTTAATATAATTTATACTAAATCCTAGTACATTTGGATACTAAATTTTGATTAAGACCCGCAAAAGGTTAGCCTGGCAATGCTGCGACTAAATATTTTTGTTTCTATACTAACTTCAAGTAATTGTAATAGAATAGAGAGTGACATTTTGCATGCTATTCTTTTCTCTCGAGCTTCAAAAAAACGCTTTCAAGAAACTTCAAGTTAACTCAATGGAGTATCGAAACAGAGCTAGTATTAGGCGACTCGGTTTATATGTTTGCTTCATAGGCCAATAGCCAGGTAGTTAGAGTAGTAAGTTTGTTATTGTTATTTTTTTTTTTTTTTTTTATATATTAATCCAAGCTTGTACTAAATTTAAAACCAAAGCTGTATTAAAACCATATTTTAGTATTTTGCAAATACTAGATTAAACAGCTAGTGTGGACTTATATGTAGTACAGAAAAGTTTTAATTTTAGTATAAGATTTCTAAAAGTGTGTGTACCATTTTATTCTTAGACACTGTGGTCGCATAAGAATAAAAGCTATGGAAGGACAGACAAAGTATAGAGTTTGAGTAGGATTTTAATTTTGGCGCAAGTTCTTGTTACCTTATTTATTTGATACAAAAATCTCCTATGAGGGAATTCAACGAATATGCTCGCGGTGTAATTATTATAAATGCGGCATCAAGCTGTCTGAATGGGATGTCTTTCATTTTGCCATTTTGAACCTCAACAAAGCACACACAAATTTAAAAACGGAAACAAACATATATTTAGATTATATTTTGATTTACGCGAAGCTTTGGTTAATGCTAAATGGAAATGAAATAGGCTCAAAGAAGTTCAGTGTATACATTTTACTTTACAGTTGTAGGTAAATTATATCCACAAGGAATTGTAAAACAATGCATCAAATTTTTTTGATTTCTATTTAAAATACATATTTTTGTCATAAAAGCATTACATCTACTTCCTTCGTCTTTCAACATCATTGTCGTCTTATTCATGTAATAAAACTGTACAAAAATCTAGACTCTGACTTTTTCTTAAAAATTCTAACTGTGCTGAACATTTATATGTTTAGAAAATTTCTGTCTGTCTGTTATAGCATCACGCAGAAACTTTTGAGTCTATTTTGTCTCCTTATGTCTCTGGTCAGCATATAGAGTACTCTTTATCCTGTAAAAAGGATTCTTTTCAAAATAATGGCTAATGAATATGTATGGGTTTATTGAAGATATATTGAAACAATGCACTATGGTCCAGAAAATCGATTTGGCGGCATAAACTCAAATAATAAAGATAGAGCACTGAAATTTTACATATGGGCATTTCCATGGTGTCGCACGTGACTGTTGTACACATTTCAAGTGGAAAAAATGTCATAATAAAAAAAATTTAAAAATAAAAAAAGGCGGACCTTATAGCTCTCAATTAGCCCTTTAATTATTGGTATTGTCAATTGTTGGGTCATTTTTACTTCTCAAGATATTAGCAAAAAATCAAGGTGGTCGCACGTGACCAAAAACAGAAGTGGTTTTCTTGGCAAAAACTTTAAACGCGGATTTCAGCGAAATGAGAAGCAATGTTTTTATGTAATTTTTTTTTTAATGTTGTGCATTGATGTTCCTTAAAAATGGCTAGCACTGTAGACATAAAGGATTTATATTTTGTTTTTTTATTTAATAAAAGAGATGGTCGCACGTGACATGTCGCACGTGACACTTCGTTCGATCACCATATTTGTTTTTTTTTTTCTGCTATATAATGAAATTCAAATAAAGAAACTATGCATAAGTCAACAAAAAAATTTATTCAAACATAATAATAAAAAACTTAAAAAAATTTCATGAGTATGGTTTTGTGTAAGTATAATAAACATTAATCAATTTGATAATGAATATCAAGCACTGTTTTTTTTTCAGAATAGGCAATTCTAGCTGCTTTTAATTCTTGACCATCGCAAGAAAAAAAGTGCAAATGAGAAATGTTTTGTATTTTTTTAACTGCTTTCCATTTTTCGTCTAAATTAAAAAAACAAAGCATGCTTTTCAATCTCATCAGATGGCGTAAAAAAGATTTTTATTCCATTTATGTTATTTTGTGCACACTGATAAAATGAAAGTGCGTCAGGTATGACAACATTTTTTGATTTTGTTATCTGCCACACTTTCCTTTTTATAATTGCTCCGACTCCATCGACGGCTCCCTTTCCATGCGAGCTAGCAAAGAAATTCCATTCTACTGAGGAACATCCTAATTGTTGTATAAAATCATGCAAGCTTGACAATATAAATTTGTTTTTAAACTGAGAGCGGCTCCCATCAGAGAAAATAAATATTTTTGAAAGACTTCCACAAGATTTCTGCATTTCAATTAATAGATTTATCAAAAAAATAAAAGAATCGTGTTTGTTGTGTGTTAGCTTGTCACTGATGACAGCAAACGAATTTGTTGCTCCTGACATCCAAGCTACACAAGTAAAAATTGATACTTGGCGATAGCTAAAGTGAGCACTTTGGATCTCATTCTGGTGCGTTAGCCTATAATTTTCCGCAAAATCTATTTGAATGGCTATTTCCGTAGGTTCTAAGTTGATTTTAGTTTCCTCAAAATATTTTTGCTGAGCTCTTTTCACAAAAAAATGAGTTTTAAAGGAGGGTAATTTTTTTTCCACATCAACTATTAAATCCGAAAAAGTTGCAATTGTATTAGAAAGGAGAATTCGATTTTCTTCTTTCTTCCAATTCTGCCAGGTCACTTCATCTTCCATTTTTGATAAATAAGCTAAAGGAATGTATTCATTTTTTAAATCTGTTAAGCACTCATTGCATTTACCGGTCATGCAATTTTCACTCTTAATGTTGCAGCAAACAGATTTAAGAAAGCTTTCAAAGTTTCTAGGAAATGAAGGTATAATTTCAGCGCAGCTTTCTAACGTATAACCAAAATTGGCATGGTACATACAAATACACATATTATGTGGAGTTTTATTTACCAACTGCACATAGCGTGGTCGCATATTAAAAAAGGTAGATTTGCCAACTGCTTCCTCTGCATACTCTTTTTTATACAGTTCATATGCTTCACTAACTGTCATTATCATGAAGCGTTTAGCGATTAATTCTCCATCAATGAAAATTGTGTCCTTCTTTCCTGAAGCTTGCACACTAACATTATCGTTCGCATAAAATTGCTGAATGGAATTAGACAAGCTTTCTGGAAGCGTAGTGCTGGAATTAGTGTTTGGATTTGTTTGTGGGGGCTGCTTATATTTTGAAAATAAAACTTCTAGAACTTTTCTTTTTTTCTCTATGTCCCCTGGCAACGCATCCTCCACTTTTTTCACAGCTTTCGCCAACGTTTGCTTGCATTTGTAAGGTTCCATTTGTATTTGTTTTGATTTTTTAATTTGCGCAGCATTCTCCCGACTTTTTCTCTTGCGTATGCGGTCATCCTGTCTTTTTGCTTCAATAATTTTATTATTTCCTTTAGCCGAATCTTTCCACTTTTGCCTATTATTGCGCATTCTTTCCCTGTTTTTAAATTTACTATTTTGCAATTTAATTGCATCTTCCTTTAAATTTTCTCTATACCGCTAACATCTATTTTTGTTTTTTTCATCGTTGTTTGTGCTCATCTACATTTAAAATAAAAATTTGTTAAGTGCATATTTACATTCATAATTGATGTAAGTATGTAAGCAAAAAAAAAATTTTTTTTTGAATTTCTCACTTACCATGTCGCACGTGACCAACTTTATATAAGTTAAAACAACACAAATTTTCTATTTTTTTATCGGTTCACTTTTTTTTTAAAGTCACATGAATAAACTCAATTTACGATAATTATTTGGTCAGCTTACTGCATGGTCTTCCAACGCACTGAGTAAAAATGTTCTTTTTGCATGTCGAACGTGAAAGCGAACTTAACGAAAAAGCAAATCAAAATTTTACCGTTGTCTTTGATTGCGTGCTTACTTATGATTTTGTTTTTTCGTTCTTTATACTCCTAGAAAGATTTGAGCAAGCAAAAGTCAATGCATTTCGTTTCTGTTTAATAACTGTTATAAAGACAAGACATACCAAAGAAATATCAAAATAAGCAATATTTCACATTTGCGCTCTTTGCATACGAATATTTCGCATTGAGATGTGAATAAATGCAAAATGTATTTAAATTACTTAAATTTGATTGTTTCCCTATGTAAATAAGACATCAAACATTGTTATCAAGAACTTTTAATTTTTTCGTCTCGGTTGACTTTTTGGTGGAAATGCCCATATACGCTTCAACTATTATCCACAAGCACAGATTAAAAAATTGGCGTACTTGGTTGACTGACACGCCTACACCTCGAACAACCAAAATTTATATATGTGCATATCTTACAAGCTATATATTAGGCAAACTCGAAAAAAAGTGTTTGATAAACTCAGACTAAAATACTCCTTGGCTTATTGCTTGGCTTTTTGGAGGAAACCCCACTTTTTGTAAGGGTAAGTTTTTTGCTTCTATGAATTGCCAAAAAAAATTTCCAATACTAAAGCTCCAAAAAATGTAACTATCTGTAAAAATAATTTTTAAATGTTTGGTAAATTTTGATTATATTGTTTATTTTGGTTCAAATGACTGTCATGTTAACAAAGATAGTCTGGTTTTAGTAAGAATTAATTTTTTGGTAAGGTTTTCAGATACACTATAAAAAAAAATAAATAAAAAAAATCGTATAAAAACAATATAAAAACCAGTTACGGTACCATCAAACCTTTTGCAAACGAGGATGCCTTTGTCCGTCCTCAATGGGTTAAAGTTGTTCCAAAACGTTAACATGTTAGACCCAGATTTATGTTGGGCATTTTATTAATTTTTCAACGGAGGTTAAACAACCAAAATTGGACGATAAATGGCGGTTAAAGTCGAAATCGAATCGAAATGTATAAAAAAAAGTCTCCAAAAATCTCGAACTAGTAGATTTCTCAAAATTTGAGCTTAAAAGAAGCTTTTGGAAATTTTGTTTTTTTTTTGCATGGAACGATTCATAGATACAATAAACTTGCTCATACAAAAAGTTTTTTTTTTTTGATAAAAAAACACTTTTTTAAAAAAGTTCGAGCTAGCCTAAGGGCTAACAACACATCGTGAAATCCTTTCGTGAAGGTTACTACAATGAGCCAAGTTATATTTTAGATCGAGTGTATCAAACACATCCTGTTTTGTAGACTCACCCGGCCTACTAAGCATGGTGTATTGTTGAATTTTGAAGTAAAGACTTAAGTAGTCAGTACCAAAGGTCATGCAGTTAATAAGAAAATTGGACGACTTTTGCATTTTAAATTTTTTTATAAGTTATTTCACTTTTCTTCCACTTTGTATTAATAGTTACTTTTCGAGCAATACAATTGATAATTGTATTCTTTTTCCTTCCATTCTCTCTCCACACATTAAAAATTTCTTCATTTTTGAAGTTAATTGACTCTGAAAATGTTTTTGTAAAGTTGTACGTAAATGCAGATAAGTTTTCTCTCAATCGATAGTACACATTTGGCGCTTTCACTACATATATAACTTATAACGGATCCTGTACGATCCAAATAGTTCTGTTCCACGAAACATGGAAAAGATTTATAAAATTTACAAAGGTTATTTATAAAGGATAGCAACAGTTTTACAAAAGATAATTACAGTATTTAAAGTAACATGCCTTCAATATTTTTCGGTATAATTTTACTGTTAAACTTTGCACAAATAATAAAAAACTTTACACTTACAATTTAATAAAGTTTTTCAATAAAAAGGGTCACAATGCAAAAAACTCAGAACAACAACTTCTGTGTAATGGCATATAAAGAGACTTGCCATGTGGTATAAAAGAAGATATGTTTCGGAACACTAAAAGCATTCTTGTTCAGTCACATTTTTTTTTTTTAATAATGAAGTTAAAAAATGAGGTTTATGCCGCCAAATCCGATTTCTGGACCATAGAGCAATGTATAAAAAATGTATGGTTTTCGTCTTTCTTTAACAAATACCTTAAAATATGTATTGTTAAGGGCAGGTTCTCATGAAACTCGACCAAAGAACTAAATAATTTTTTTTATTAATCTCTCGATAGCTTATGATGTGTTGAATATGTTCCCAAAACGGTTTGGCTTGTAACGATTGCATAAAAAGTTACCGCATACGAAAATAACCCACATTTTCATAAAGGAACTGTTTCGTTTTCTTGAGAGCACTTTAAATAGCGAAATTTTTAAAAGTAGTTCTTTAAGTGTATCTTAACGTACTTTCCCAGGAAGGATATCAAAATATATACATACGAATAAAAAAGGGTATGAAAAACAGTTTGCAAAAGTGCAAAGGAATGAGATGTGCGTATTAATCCAACTATTGAAGCATGCAAAACATTGTTGTTGTTTTTGTTGGCTTGTTGCTCCGATGCATGCTACTCTGATATAAATTGATTGTATAGTTATGCAGGTATTAGCTGGTATCTTCTATATGATATCATTAGAAATAAAAAAAAGCTTTTAAAATTCATACTGTCCTCTAACAAAAGCTGCTTAGAAATAATTTTCAGGAAGTGTTGCTGCTTACCACTTTAAAATAAGCAAAATTTAAGTATTTTAAAGTAAAATAACTACAAATAAATTATACTCAGGCTTTCCTTTTTGAATCACAGAATTAAGGGCTTCTGCTGGTAAAGAATATTAAAACATAAATCATTGAGAGTGCTAACATTAAGGGCCGTTCTAAAGGGGTGCTTTTTGGGCTTAAACCACTCCATTAGGTTCGAAGGTAAACAAAAAAATAGAAATTAAAACACAATTTAGTCAGCTCTTTACGAAAATATTTTTATAAAACATGTTTTAGCGACTATTAACATTTTTCTACATCTACTTTGGGAACCAAAATATCACACTGTTTTCTGTCGGTGAAGAAATGAAATGTTTTTTTGATATCTCGAACCTAATACATGCTAAGCTTTGCAAGGAAAAATTATGCGAATAATATTTTAATACAATTTTCAATAAAAGAGTTGTGTAATTGAATGAATGAAAAAAAATGTTCGTACGGACTTAAATAGTTTAATTTTTTTGAAATATTTGTAAACTTAAATAGTATAAACAAGAATATACATTTTTCGTTTTATTTTCATATAATATATTATATAACAAATAAAGAATATATAATCATAATATATATTTTGTAAATTTTATTTAATTTTGGTTTTTATTATTTTGTTTTAATTAAATTTTTTATAAATGTATTTGACCAATGTTTCGAATTAATTTAATTTCTTGCAACATTTGTTAAATGGTCTGTTGTTTTTTTATGAAAATAAAAAATAAATTATTTTATGTTTTCTCCGACGTTTCACTGGTTATTTTTCAGCTTCTTCAGGGAACATCTTTATTTTATCTTAAAAACGAATACAAACAAAGATTTTGCTTCTATGAGAATTTGCTTCTTCAGAATGTGTATCAATAATTTAATAAAATTATTTAAAAAAAATTTTAGGATAGAAAACTTAAAAATTCAAATATTACATTAAGTACTGATGTGTCTGTTGATTTATAAAAAAAACACATTTAACAATTAACCACTAAGCAATTAGAACGTTACTATTAGATAATTAGTTTAAGTTTTTTTGACAAAAATTCTCTAATAGTGACGTTCAAATTTTTTAATGTTTAATTGCAAATTTTTTTTTTGTAAAAATCATCAGTTTTTACTGCAATATTTAAATTTATAAGTTTTCTGTCATACAGTTTTAAATTTCTTATATATATAAAAAACTCATTGTATTTATTTCTATACGTTCTGAGCAAAAACATCTCTTCTTGTATTCGTTTTTAAGATTAAATAAAGAATTTCCCTGAAGAAGCTGAAAATAACCAGAGAAACGTCGGATAAAATATGAAATAAATTTTTTATTTGCATAAAAAAAAGAGATGTTATTTTTTTTTAGGTTTTAAGTATTTTTAGTAAGTAAATTTTTTTTTAAGAAATTAAATAATATTGAAATACAGATGTGCTCTTTATTTTATTTTCTTTTTTCATATATTCATATGTAATCTTACCGAAATTTTTTGCGATGGTATGTTTCTGAAAATTAATAATTGGCTTAATTGGAGAAAAAAATATGTATCTCGAGATTTTTCGCTTTAGTGCATGAAGGTCGAAACATACTCATTTTCAGTCTCTTTCTTATTTTCGTTATTTAATGCATTCTCGATGAAATCCCTACCAAAACAATGCATATAAAAAAAATATGGCAGATTTGAGGTACAGAAGTACCTACACTAAGAAATAAATAATAAATATGAATAATAACTTGTCTAGAATATGAATATATTTGTGGAATACTTGCATCTTACTTGTGCCAAATACCTTTGAAATATTTCCACCTAAACTCTTATGCAAACTATATGCCAAACCATTTTTAATACGAAATGAATTGTGACAAACATTTATTAAATATTTTCCAAGTTACTATGCAAATACTTGTACCAAATATTATTCAAATAATTTCCTAACATGTAATTTCTCATTTCAAACAATATTTAATAATTTCTCAAACATTTTGAAGCTTATTCCAAACATGCTTCACATTTTTCCTTAATCATTTAGTTTAAATAAACTATTGCAGATTTCGCAGGTGCAGTAAATATTGTAAATAAAACAAACATATGTTTTCTATGACCAAATTAATGCAATGCTTTTTTAGTATATTGACTGCGTTATTTTCAATTTCTTCTTATAAATATATGTATCCGAGTAAAAATGAAAATTTTTTTAGCTAAAGCGTAGTATTATTTTTGTTTGCGTTAAATTTCGCTGACGACATTCACTTATTTGTTGCGTCAAAATTCTGGCATATGAGGCATGTCCACATGAAGCGGATAAGTAAAAAATGTTGATGCTTCCGATTTTAGAAATATTTGATTATGTTACACTTATATACGTCTTCGATCCAGATACAAAATATTTTTACAGTATAATGTCTGGTTAACGAACTAGAGGTCATTAGAAATTTGACTTACCATCAGGTATGCACTTTTTTAATTCCATTTTGAAAAAAAAATTAATTTAAATTTTTGAAACGTGAATTTCACAAAGTTGGACTTATTTAATTATTTTATTTTTTTCGAAAATAGCTTATAGTGTTTAGATCAGTGTCGAGCAGCTTTGCACACCTATACTTTCTCATCTTGAGTATGTATTTATGAGTGCTTTAAAGCTCACACTGAAAACAAAGTAGTGTTTAAGCGCTTTTTGCAGAAATCTAACTAAGCATTATGGGATATTTTTTTAACGGATTTGTATTGCGAAATTAAATTAATCGACCGACAGACGGATAATGTGAAAAACAGATAAGCAGACTGAAATGTAAAAAGGCCCGTTAATAGTAAAAAAAAAAATATGTTTTTTTATTGTGCTTATGTTGCTTATTGTGTATTGCCAAGGCTAAGCTGACAACGTAAGATGCTTTCATTGTACATACTTGGAACTGATCATTATATGATATGATATTTGGACATTCCGCATTTAAATAATTATGTAATTTCTCCATCGCATGCCCCACAATTACCTTATATTGGCAATGCAAATTATTGTGAAGCCTCATTATGCATAAGTTTTTTAATTTTACCTCTTTGATACCGCGCCATTTCAAAGTTAATCGTGAAAAGTTAATCGCGCCATTTCAAAGTTAATCGTGAAAGTTAAAAGTGAAAAGCACATATTTCAAAGTTTCCAGAAATCTTGCTTCAAAGTTTTCAATCGCCATATAAGTTGTGTGAAAAGGTCTTTTGTTTATGCATCATATCTTTGGCTTAGATCATGCTAGAAGTTCTAGATTTTGTGTGTTCATAAAGATATATACGTGGAACACAACTATATCAATAACTCAGTTCTGTCTTAAATCGACTTAACCTATTATTGCTTATCGACACAGATATAATATAATATATTCAAGAAACACGCAAGCGCAGATTTTATCTGCTTGACATTCGCTTGAACACTGAAGCTTTGATCGTTCTGTAGGTGAGATGAATACATAATTTACTGCACAAACACAATCTCAAGAGTGCAAAGCTGCCCGACACTGGTTTAATTATCCTTGCCAAGTCTCATAATGGGCGTGGAAGTCGTTGAAGAGCTAGACCAGTTACAGTTCTGAAGTGTAGATGCCGGCGCACAGTGCGCTTTTTCGATTTTAGAATAACATTTGCATTATCTAAAAAACTATAAGAGATAGTGTCATGAAGTTTTGTTTAAATGAGTTTTAGAAAAAATTATGTAACAACACAAAAAATTAGAATTCTAGGTCAACTGCATCGCCTACCCCCCACCCCCCTACAAACCTTCTTTTTTTTAATAAAAAAACCGCATACAATTGCTTATTTTTGTTTTTAAAGAGTAAATATAGTTTATTAAACTACATTCAAATGTCTCACTAAAAATTACGACAATCGGTTAACTTTTAGATATATTAAATTAGATTACCCAATTAATGAAGTTTAAAAAAATATTAAAAAAAATGAAATGGTTGCTAAAACAAAATTAAAATTAGGTTACAATTCGTTTAATTAATTAATTTAATTTTTTTCTTTAAATGTAAGAGTACCTTCAAATTGTCTAAGAAATCAGTGTGTTTCTATATAACGATTAGAATTCATGGCAACTATGTTTAAAATTTTTAGCAGCGAAAAACACTAAGTAGATTACTATAAGGAAGATTTTATACAAACCAAAATGCTCGTAATTACTCTAGATACACAACTGCTTTCTTAGAGATAAATGGGGACGTTCAAACTTTATATAGAATTTGAAAACTAAACTCAGTTTAATTAATAGTCTGTTATGAAAAAATAGATTTTAAGCCATAATTTTTGATTTAAAAGAGATTTTGGGGTAATTTTTTCACATAAATTATTTTTGAGACTTGAATTTTTTGTAAAAAATATAAAAAGAACATTTTGGAAAAACTAAATTTCGCGAAAAAATCAAACCTTGTTGTTTTGATGACAAAAACAGTGAAATAATTTTTGCGCTTAGCTGGAATAATTTTTGCAAATAAATGCTATGTCATATGAAAGGTAGTCAGATGTGCAATTTTAATTGATTTAATTTCTACAACAAAAACAATTTTTGAGTCATTTTTTGAGTAAAAAGTCAACATTTTGGACCTTTTTTGACATAATTATAAAATATTGTTACACTGAAGAAATGGTACAGTTCAACTTATTTTTGTGAAGTGGTTTTATTGAACTTTTGAACAAAAAAATTTGAATGAATTATATTAATGGACAGCGGAGATATTTGCATTGAAAGACCAAACTTTGATTTTCATGTCGTTTTTTTTCTCATTCTTAGGTAACGATGTTTTATGAAAAAGTCGTTATACTGAAAATTTCTTCAATTTTGAAGATATGTGAGTGTTTTTGATGTCAGAATTACAAAAAAATTTTAAATTTAAATACACAAAAATCTACGATGGTAAAAAGTTTTATAATAACGAAATCACCGTTAGTTGAAAAATTTCGGAGGGGCGTGGCAAAAATAAGTCTGTAACATTTTAAGTAAGGATGCACTTAATATGTATACCTAGTTTGAGTGAAATCCGTTGAGCTGCTTAGATTTGTATAAAGGCCAAACAAACAAACAAACAAACAAACAAACAAACAGAAAATTAAATTTATTACTATAGATGATCACAAATAGCGCCACTGTAAATGAAATTGTATAAATATAATTTAAATATTTAAGGATTCGAAAAATATGAATTAAGATTGTAACTTAATGTGTTTTGTGAGATTGGATGTTTCTGTTATATCGCTTGTGGGCGTAACCTGGACGCTGCACAGTGCGCTTTTTTCGATTTTAGGATGGCAAGCAATATTTTTTTTTTAATTTCACAAAAATAAATGTGTTTCATTTGAAAAAAAAACTTGCTTAAAAATCATTTTTTGCCCTAAAACACGCTGATTTGTAAGACAAAATCGCTAATTTATACAAAATTTCTCTTATAGTTTTTGAGATAATGCAAATGTTATTCTAAAATCGAAAAAAGCTCACTGTGCGCCGGCCACTACGCTTCAAAACTGTAACTGGTCTAGCTCCTAAATGACTTCCACGCCCCTTATGAAACTTGGCAATAATTATCTATACACTATAAGCTATTTAAAAAAAAAATTATAAAAAAATTATAAAGGAAATTCAAGTTTCAAAAATTTATATATTGTATAAAAAACATATTCTTTTTTAAAGAATCCAAAAATGCATTTGAAAAGCTAATTAAATTAAGTATAAGTTCGACTCCTTGATTTGTTTTATTGAATTTTTTAAACTGGGTAATGGAATTAAAAGAAGTGCATACCTGCCGGTTAGTCAAATTTCTAAAGACCTCTAGGTCGTTAACCCTTCAACGGCGGTTGGTAATTTTTTACCCATAAAAATGCTTCTGCAGAATTGATCATATCTCAGGATGATCATATCAATGATTTTAAGAAAACATTGAGCTATGAATTGTGTTTATAGTGTGTCAAAAATTTTTACGTTCACTACTTCATTTTCAAAGTCAAAAGTTTAAAATCAGATTAAGTTTAAAAATCAGAAAATTTGTGTTATTATCATGTGTAAAAAATTTTATATTTTAAAAAAATTTCAAAGTTCTCTTAGCCATTAACCAACTATAAACGCTTTTGATAAAAATTCCTTTGATAGATTTGTGCCCATTTAGAGCACATTAACGATGGTTGGGTATTTTTATACCCAACTCATATCTCGATAACGGTGAAAGATACAAAGTTGAAATTAATTGTAAAAAAAATTCGTACGAAGTATTTGGGAGCCGCAGTTAATGGGTAAACCAGACTTTATACTATAAAAATATATTGTATCTGGATCGAAGACGTATAGAGTTATAATACAATCAAATATTACTAAAATCGGAAGCATCAAAATTTTTTACTTGTCCTCTTCACGTGGGATGCCCCATATATTTTGTTGCAAGGAGTTCCGTTTGCAACGTTTCTCAGAGAGTCTCAAATAGTGAGCTGGGAAATTTCAAATGATCTCTCTCTTCGCACTTCAAAATAATTAGGCAGTAAATTTAAATTGCCGTCAAAAAATGTTGCTCAGAAACATGTTGCGATAAATTCACGTAGTGGAACGAGTACGTACTGCTCTGACGAAAATTATGTGAAAATTTCCGCGATTATTTCCCAGCTGTCATATTTTGTATTGAGATTTGAGTGGAATTTCATAGGAAACTGAACAGAGTACTTTAGGCCAAACAGCCTAATTTTAAATATTTTTTCTAATTTAAATACAACCCTTACAAGGGTTGTGCAAGGGTCGTTTGCAGGAATTTTTGGCCAAACAGACCCAGTACATAGGCCAAACATGGGTTTTTCTACAATGAAAATTAAACTTTTTTTCAATAACTTCGTAAGCAAACAAAAAAAAATCTTTGGCGCCACACACAAGTGGCGATACTATAAATAATAGCAATGCCGAGTGAGGCTTCATTTTGTTCGATCGTTGTACGGCTGTGCGGCCCATATTTGGCCGATGTTCGCCTGCTAATATTTTTATTTGGGTTAGTTAATAAACAAAATATATAAAACAATTAAAAATAAATGCCATACTCAAAAATAAGTGTAACTAAATCAATTTTATCTTGAAAAAGTCCCATATTCTTACTGTGAATATTTAATTGGTACCAATATATTTTTGAAATAAAAACCCTCTACCCCCATGGAAAATCCTGGACTAACCAGAGACCTAAATGAAAACAAAAATTTATAACTACCCGAAATACTATGACATGTTTGCAAAAATGTTGCTTTTGTTATTTGTTAAATTTTAAAATTAAAATAATGACTTAAAAGCTTTGCAGCGGTTTGTGTCACTCACTAAGAATACCAAAGCAGAATGATAAAGGTTAGAATTAGAGTTGTTGTTGTTGTTGATTTTGATGACGTTAAGGTTGTTCGTATTTATTTTGATGTTCTTATTATTGCTGTTGAAGCTGCTGGCAGTGCGGCTTTTAATATTTTCATGGTTGTTGTAGTTGATATTGTTGCTGTTGTTTCTCTTGAATAATTGCTTACGTACCCACAAAAAGATGTCCAAAGTAATTAACCCGAAATACCATAAATTTATTATGAGTTCAGACACTTACCTGAAAGCAAAGAGATAAAAAAAGGAGAATATTAGGAAAATAAAGCTTAGTGCAGAAAAACAGAAAAAGAAAGTCAAATAAATAGGACTAAACGTTATGACCAAAAAGGACACATTTTCTACACATTCAAGTGCTTTAGGAAAATCTTTTGGCATTTATTACATAGATTGGTTTGTAAAATCTAAAAGCAACAAATATGAGGACATCTTTTAAACCATAAATGCCAAGTGTTCCTTCTAAGACTAAGCCAAGAAAATTAACTTCTTGTTTTGCTCCGAAATAAAAAACTACTGCACTTTAATAATTTGCGTTTCTCTGTTATTTCAGAAAATATTGATCTCATATTTTATACATGGTATAAGTCAGAATGCACGGTGTATTTTTTTTGGATACAACCATGTTTTTCTTTATTAACTCATAAGCAAACATTTTTTAAGCAAACAGTGTTTTCTTTTTGCCATAAATAGGATAAAATTCATTGCCGAAAAAGCCCTAAAATTTTTTTGTTTGCTGATAGAAAAGAAAAACTTCAAGTAAGAGGAAGCCAAAAGGGTGTTTGAATTTTATATTTCGTTTGGTTACACGGAGCTCTTAAAGTCAAGTGTTAGAAAAACTGACAGTTTAGCAAAAAACCTTAATTTTAACTTTCGAATTCTCTAATTGAGTTACTTTAAATGCAACTCTAATTAATAAAACATATTTTTTAAACTTATAATCAAATTTAACTGTGTTTATCAAATGTGATTCATGCTCCTTAAATCTTTGTAGTTCTGATCTCTTAAAAATAAAATGTTCAATTGGTAAGCAAAAATTTTCATTCATATGTGTTTATAGATTTCATGCAAACGTAAATAAGTGCGTGTTTCTTGATGATTTACTAACTGCGTTTTGTTGGGTGATATGAATTTGAATACTTTGCAAGACTCTTCAATTGCAGACAATTATTTGTCATTACTATCTTCCTTTGGACTCGAATCATGCATTAATCAGAAAACTAGATTTTCAGACATATCAGCTAATTGCATTGATCATATCTTTGTTAGGTTAAGTTCAGTTGAATTCTTAATCTATAGCTCTGTAGCTGATTACAAGTTTTCTGACCACTGTATGATTTGTCTCAGTTTTGTTTTCAAATTCAAATCAAATTCATTTAACATGTCGGAAAACAATGCCTCATTCTTCTTGAAAACGAACTTTGTCGCCTTAAATAATAATCTTAGCTACTAATTTTGGGATGCAGTGTATGTTGAACCGGATCCATCGAAAGCTTATATTTTATTTATTGATAGTTTGTCTGAACATGTAATTAGGTGCTCAAAAAAAGCGGTAGACAAAAACTCACAAAGAAAACGACTTAAGCCGTGGATGTCTTGTGAATTGCTGGAAAAAAAAATTTATTCCAAAAACAAACTTTATATAAAGATATCTAAAAATCCTTATGATAATAATTTGAAAATACGCTATAAGCTCTTATGCAAAGAGATAGTTTCTGAAACAAAGCGAGTTAAAAATAATTTAAACTATCAAACAACTAGAATTTGTATTTAAAATCAAGAATGATTTCAACTATTAAACATTTAGAATTTGTATTTAAATCATAGAAAATTAACACAATAAATAACAAGGTCATATAGAAAACTTTAATAAAAAATAAGGTTTAAGAAAAGTTAGCTAAAATTTAGGTTAAGGCTGCTTTTTGTAATTTCGAAATGTTGACTTCAGATTCATAATCAGCGACCCCAAAAATCTGCATAAATCTATATTTTGTCGTCGTTTCGTCGTCTTTTTTCGATTTTCAACCAATGTGCGTCGCATTCATAGAGTCATTTTTCATCACAAATATTTTCTCACTGAATTTGGCAACGCTGGGCATTTAAGGCTGCTCGCAGAGTAAACGCTGAAACAGGCAGGAAGGCCCTGCGAAAAAACGAGATAGAAATAACTTTTTTCTTTCTTGATCGCATAGTTTAACTTCGCCTGCCTAATTCTGCGGACAAAGTAAACGCTGAAGCAGGCAGGCAGGTAGGTTTGCTTACTTGTCTCAGTGCGAGAAAACTCGCTTCATACGACTTCATATAAACTTGCTCGGAGTGTGCAGAGTGGAAGCAGGCAGATCAGATCAGATCAGATCAGGTTGTTGCGAGAAACAAAGAAAATTTTTTGTGTTGTTTTTTGTAATTTTTCAAGGAAACTGCGTTTTTTGTATTATCTTTAGAATACAAGACCAATTACAACAAAAACATTCAACAACAATAACACGTTGAACGAAACTAACATAAACAGCAGTGACCGCGCACATGTTCATGTGAGTGTGAGAGTTGTTTTTGGTGGGTATTGACAAAGTTTGGTTAACGTCGATAGACAGCCCGAACAGAACCAAAAGTCGTAACGACTTGTGTGCAAAATGCCAGAAAGAGGCACTTTGCGGATTTTTTTTAAAAAATATCAAGTTTCACCAGCTTTTACTTTTTTCTGAGGATTTTGGATTTTTAATTTTGTGCACAAAACAGCTCAAGATTATGCTTTAAGCACTATTTTTGTCATTGGTTAACATTTTGCAATTTCGGATTTTTGAGAATTTTTTTCGTAAAAGTACTCAAACTCGTCATTTTCAAAAGGGTAAGCTTTTAATAAAAATTCCATAACGACCAAGTTATTCAATTAAATGACACAATTTTTTGCATTTTTATTAAGTGTTGTTTCAGAAAATAGTTTAGTAACATTTCATTTCAAATTTGAACTTTTACGATATTTTTTATTACAAGAAAACAGGATTTTTTCGAAAAGTAAAATATCACAACTCTGGAAATTTTCATCAGATTTTTCTCACCGATGACACGTTGTAAAGGTATTTGAATCTACTATGCGGCACGACATATCCGACACCCTCTTCAAAAGAGTCACAACTCAAAATGTTTACATATATACTTTTTCGTGTAAGACTATTTGTAGTGATCATATACATAGGCTATCTTAAGTACGCATATTCTTAGTTTTTCATTAAAAAAATTTGTTTTGTTTCTTTTTTTTTGTATGGAATCCCTTGAAGAAAAAAATTGTTTTTTGCTCTTCTTGAAAATTAAATTTTTTGAATTGTAGCTCTTTGAAAAGAGTGTGCTGTTAATGTATAGAAAATAAAAAATTTTCATAAACTCCATTAGCGGAGGATGCAAAATAAAAAGCAAAAGGGGAAAAAAATAAATAACATACTTTTTCTCGCACTGATCAGATCTGACCTACTCGCATTCACTCTGCATGGCTTATATACTGAGCAGGTAACTTGCCTGCGCCTGTCTGCCTGCCTGCTCGCATCAGCGCTTACTCTGTCTGCAGACTTAGGCTGCCCGCAGAGTAAGCGCCGAAGCAGGCAGGCACCAGTGCGACAAAAGTGGCTTCATACAGTTTCATATAAATCTGCTCGAAGTCCACATAGTGCCAGCAGGCAGACCAAAGCAGGTACAGCGAGAAAAGTGGTTTGTCCTGGTTTCTCGCAGCTGATTTTGCGAGTTTGTCTAATTTTTGTTCTAACAAGAACACTCACATATATAAGCATCAGCGCACGTGCATTATTATGATAAACACACTAAAACAACACCATGAAAACACAACATCGCAACGAGTGTGAAGATTGTTTTTGTTCTTGTGCACCTATTGTTGTTGTTTGTGATAAATTTTGCATATCTGATACAACGAAAATTATGGCTTGATGAAATTGCCAATTGTTGCCAATGTAAAATAGATGAAAAATGATCCTTTTATTGCGTTGTTGTTCACATTTAATACACATTTTGTAGAATCCGAACTCAAAGGACTGTTTTGATTTCGTTTTCATCATCGTTTGACGGAAAAAAGAATCAAAACAAAACAAACAGCAACAACAGAAAAGATTCGTTGGAACAAACATTGTGTGAGGTTAGACGATGCTCGTTTGCCAGAGCTGTAAAAGAATGCATTCAATTTGGTTTTTTAAACAAACAAGTGAATCAGTGAATAACGAAATAAGAATGCATTCAATGAATGCAAAATTGAGTTATAAATAACATTTTAAATTCACATTCAGTTTTAAAAAATGAAAAATGATTCATTGCAACTATTCATTTCCAGGGTCAGGGTTCGGACTTGAAAATTTGTAAATCGCAGTTAATTTTGAAAAAAAAAAACGCAGTAAAACAATTTCTTTCGCAGTAGTTTTTTGTTTTTTCTCTATTTACAATCCTGTACTTACATTTACTACTAATGTATGTACATTTTACACTAATAACATAATATACACATAAATATATACCAGAAAGGGGAAATAAGGAATTTTTAGAAATCCTCGTTTTCTTCCAGAAGATCCGAAACCAGTTGTTCAAATTTTTTAATAATAAAGCGAAACTCGATAAAGTTTTCAACGAAAAATGTCAATAACATTTAAGTCAAAAATAAAGTATTTTATAGCATTAGTTTGTTAAAATCGAGAATATATTACTCTTTGCTTCCTTTTGAAGATAGCGGTGTTTTGTTGCGCTGTGCTAGCTGAGCACAAAAAGAGAAGAGCAGAGAGCAACATGAAATCCTCGCAAAACAAACGGGAATATTTCTTAAAAAACTTGACACTTTACTATATATGAAATTGATTCTTAAGAATTAAACTCGAAAATATGATTCTAAATGGTTTTCATATCACATAATAAGCACACGTTTTGTATAAAATTCTTTTATCGATCCTTTTCGATTTTTTGCGCTCATTTGTACTTCTTAAGGTGAATAAAATAAATTTATATTAACTCGAACGGTTTATTTAAACAAGATTAAACTAATACAATTTTTTCAGTAAAAATATTTTCGTGATTTTCTAACCCACAAATTTTAAGAGCCCCATAGACTGAGTAGTTGTTGTGTCACAAGTGTCATGGCAATATAAATTTGTATGTAATAAATAGAGCTCTTCTTAAAATTAATTCGCAGTTGCTATGAAATAAAATTGAAATTTATGTGAAATTCAGAGCATTTGAGGATCCAAAATTTTGAATCAGAGTAGCACTATTACATACAGAAGATCAGAAAATTGGCAAAAGATTTTAATAAAAAAACTTGCCAGTACAGAGCAAGTGTACTCTTTCCTCTTCGTCACCAAAACTCAAGTAAACTCACCACGATTTGTCTTACGAACTTAAATTCTTGCTTTCAAGTCTTGAACAATGTAACAGGGGTTTATAATCAAAACACAATTAAAAAGACACATTGTTGGCATAAAAATTTAAAAGATAAGAAAAAACGAAATTCGAAAAAATATATCAAAAGAAAACAATAACAAAATCGATAAATCTATCTATCTGGATCATTGAGTGAGTGTGGTTTTGGTTTTGCGTTGCTGTTGTTGTTGATAAATTTTTCTATCGTCTCGAATGATCGTAGAGAATCATTCATAACAAAAGAAATGCGAAAAAACACAAAACAATAACAAACTATGTCGCACTGATCTAATCTGCTTCTCGCATTCACTCTGTGGAGTGGGTTGCTGTCTGCGCCTGCCTGCCTGCCTGCCTGCCTGCCTCGGGGTTTACTCTGCGGGCAGCCTAAAGGTTAATAGACACTTGTGTGTAGGTGTGTGTGTTTGTGTATGTGGCGAGTGTGGTCATTATAAGTAGCTAACAATATTTATGCGCTAAGGCTCAGTGCTTAAACTAATGCTATTTGAGAGGCATTTTGGTCTAAAAGGCACTATAAATGAGTCTAACGGTCTGCCAAGGTCTACGACAATATTTTATCGTTTTATTTTTATTTCTTTTTTTGTTATTTAAATGACACACTTTGAAATGCTGTTTCGGCCAATACTACGCAACATTAAATGACCATGTCCAGTTTTATGCATTGTATAAAGGAAATGAAAAGACAAACACGCACGCACAAACGCACACAAAGCCACACGCATATCAGACAAGGACCACCGCATTGAAATATACACATATGTTCAGATATATTTAGGGCGTTGATAGTCACTGCAATAAAAATAATCACTGAACTTTATCGAAGAGATGAAGTGCGTTGTTTCTAAAAGGAAGTTCGTGTAAAATGTGGCAGCAACATGTTGTTTCTTGGTAATAAATAATGAATACTAATAAAAAAAACCCTCATCAGAGTATTGAGGATTTTTAATAAATTGACTAATGTTACTGGGTATGTTTGGGGTGTTTTATTTATTTTTAAAAACCCACGCATACCGCGTTAAGAGAATACTTATTAACTCTGTCACTAAGTTTGTAACAAAAACAGCCACAAAAATTTTTTAACTTTTCTAGAGGTTCGCTTTTCAATCTTTATTTATCTCTATATCAATAATTCGTAGCTGGTTAAAAAGGACATGATGCAATCTATCCAGTAGTATCATGCTTTAAAGAATTATTCTAGTGTAAAGGTCTGTTTTAACGGCTGATAAAACAGAACCAACTAACATTTTTTCCGTCTATTTTTTTACTATGTGTATTAGGGCGGGTCAATTTGTATGGACGAATTTTTTGGTGGTCTGGCTCAGCAAAATTCGTAAAATACATGTAATTTCAAGACTTTTTCTCCACTACAGCATATACAAATTCTGAAAAAAAGCTGTGCGGACTTTCGTAAATAGATTTTGTTCTCAATTATAAAATATGAATGTATGAATGTATGTGTATGAATCTATTTACGAAAGTCCGCACAGCTTTTTTTCAGAATTTGTATATGCTGTAGTGGAGAAAAAGTCTTGAAATTACATGTATTTTACGAATTTTGCTGAGCCAGAATTTGACCCGCCCTAATGTGTATATTAATATTTAAATTACAATAAAATAAATAAAAAAGAAAAAGTTAAAATTGAAAAAATTACAGTCTGGTGGAGTGGGGATGCATAAAAAAGGGTTCCTTCCTCTTGACACGATTCTAACTCTTCAATTCATCTAAAAAAAAAGTATTGTTAATTAGTAAGAAATGGTGACCATTTTTCGCGAAACGGTGGCTGTTTGTTCAGTTATTATTTGGCCTATTTTTCAGTTATGAATTTTTTAAAAACACGAAACACAACATTTTAACATAATCCTAGTTTGGGCCATACATAAGAAAGGCCCACACTAAATTTTAAATTAACCGGTTCATTAGAATTAAAGATATCATGTAAAACGTGTTGGAAAAAATAATATAGTTTCAAGGAAAAACGCGTTTAAAGTTAGGAAATATTTGAACTATCGGAAAATGAAAATAATAAATTGTTCAGCACAACCAATATTTTCTATCTTTTTAGTTTGCGCACAACCTGTTTATCATTGCGCACTATTTTTATGTTGCTCAAATAGAGCTTATAATGAGATAAATTTTTTCTCTAAAGTTTTTTCTAAACTTTTTTTCAAACAAAACTGCATTAACATTAACTTAAGCTTAAAACGCGAATTTATCGAAAATGAACCATTGGATTAAAAAAAGATTAACGCTAATAAATTCAGCGTCATCAAATTATGCTAAAATGTTATGTCCTAAGTTTGTTTGAGTTTTGGACATGCACAGTGTTATTTTTCTATATATTTATTTTTTTAGTGTTATTTAACGATGTGATATGATGAATAATATATTATGTATTTATTTTAGTTTACGATTTACATATTATTATTGCAAAAAAAAAAAATAATGTATAGAGTTTTTAAGTTTTGATTCGTCTATAAGAAGCAATTTTGATATCTTATTTATACAATGCTTAAAATTAGGGGCCAATATAAAACGCTGACTCTAATAAGCAATCGGACTAAGTTTTATTATTCCAAAAGAAATAAACAATACCTCATACAAATTTTTCTGTCGCTCATCTGGTGCACATGTGTATTAAATATCTGTTTATATTATTTGTTTAAACAAGCCATGGGGAACAAACTTGGCTGTAAATGGCTTAGGTTTTTTTTCTTTTTTTTTAAGACAAATACACTCAACTTTTTATTTAGCCTGAAGATACGTTTCTACGTAAAACGTGCAAAAAAAAAATTCGTGTAAAAAAGGAACATGCTACATAGAGGCATTTCAAGCGTGTCGGACGTTTCATTCGGATGCTTCTTTTAAACATTTTTAATATGATTCAGAGATATATATGGGAAAAGTGTATGTTATCAAAATGCCATCTATTGGTATAATAAGAAAAATATTTTAAAGTTTTATTCAACTTAAATTTGGAACAAAATTTTTATTTTAAATATGCGTTCGGACGTTTCACGAAACGGAAGTCATTTTCGGACTAAGTTCATACTATGCCTAGATCTGCGAATTTATTAGCCATACAAAAATGTTGGAAGACAATATTTTTTATTAATTTAACAAGCTTTCAGAAAAGTCATACGTCGTCTTTATTAAGCGCATAGTGTGGTCACAGTAAATAATTCTATTTGTTCGGACGTTTCGTGTCGGACGTTTCAAATTTTTCCATTGTAGTTCAAATAAGAAATTAAGTAATTAGGTAGTTAAGTAATTATGTAATTCAGTACTAAAAAACAAATTTAATATATTTTTCCCACCTTGCTTCAACCATTTCTTCACTATCTTTAGCCAATACTTTCCATTTTTACTTTAAAAAAAAGTTTACGAAACGTTTACTTAACATTTACGAAAAAAGAAAACTGCATTTGTGAAAAAGTGGAAACGATTTGATCATCATGGTAAATGAATTTATGTGTAAATTGCTTAAATACATTAAATTAAAATGTTTCTCTTAGATAATATCATCAAATAATAATTTTTAAAAATTTTTAATTTTTGGTCACGGTAGCCTTTTTTGTGGAAATGCCCATATGGTTAATTAAGGGATGTGTTCCAAAACTTTGAAAAAGTGTGTAAGTTGTAAAAGTTATAAATTTTTGTTCACAAAACCGTGCAAAAAGTAGTGATTTCAATATGACATACCATTATATTAAAAAAAACAATAAATTTTTATTAAAAAACCAAAAGAAAAAAGAAGTAAGAGTACAACGTAAAGAAATACTATAAAAATCAGGTTTACCCCGAAACTCGTAAAAGTAAACCAGTAGTCGGCAAAATTTCAAAGTCAAGTAACACACTCGTGTGGGCATAAGCCGATCATTCATCATCATTATTAATCGTTCAAAACCGAAAAATTCTAGTAAAAATTTGTTCGTGAACCGTGTTATTTCAAAATCGTGCAAAAGCAGACCGCGTAAAAAAAGGGTTGAGTGTATTTAAAGCTCAATATAGTTTGAGCTGAAAAAATACACGAGTAAAATATTGTATGCAGGTAAATCTTGACTGCTGAAAAGCAAGCATACAATTGAATTTATACGATTGATTCAAACGCACAACAGATTCAAATTCAGACCAGGTTTAGATATTGATTGGTAAGGTTTGTTGATCTCTTAAGGCCCAACCAAGTTATGCTTAAGCAAACAAAAGTTTGAGAGCATAAGCACGCACTTACACAGCAATATATGAAGTAGCCCAAGTTTTGTCTAAGCATTCCTTTCGTTCAGTTTTTCAACTTTCGTTTACTTTTTGAAACTTGAGAGAGAGCGCTTGACATCGTAGTTTGCTAAGCAGAATAGGGTTGCTAACAGTATTGACAATGTCTTTGGTTAAAATTTTATTATTTTTATGCCAAATTTTTCAATGAAAAATATTGTTTTTATTTTTTTCTTTTTGTGCATAATTAAGCAAGCCATGGAAAATGCGTATATTTTTGCTGAGAAATTTTGCGAATGCTACAGCCTATAAGCCAAGCAGCACAATAAACATGTTTTTTGTGTTAGCTGATGGCAACCCTTTTTAACATATCTATACAAATTTTTTTTATCTGCTAATTGAAAAAAATACGTTAATTTATTTATTCTAAATTAATGAAGATCCCAATTTTGTTGATAAACTCATAAAAATTGCTACAAAACATATATGAAAAGCTGGGAGGCACTACGTCAACAAATTTTTCAAAGAACTTTTGAACTTTTTTAAAATATTTTTGTCAAGATTTTGTAAACGTTTGACTCTTTCTTGAGCATGAAATCTGCCAACTTGGTCGACTTTTCTACTTAATCAAACATTTCGTCAACTTTTCTCTGAGACTTTTGTTTGCTTAAGCATAACTTAGTTTAGCCTTAAGGCTCATTAGAATTTCTCTAAAAAGAGCATTAAAAACTCTTAAAACAGTGTTTAATAAAAACAAACAAAATTTGTTTTGAGCATCATGCTTGCCTCAGACTATGTTGCTGCTGTGATGCTTTTCATTGGTTTGGTTTACAAAGCAATTCCAATTTTTTTTAATTGTAATTTTATGCGTTGCATAACATAACGTCAAATAACTATAAAGCAAACTTTTACTACGAATACAAAATTGATGAAGGGGTTAGTAAGTCAAAATCATTGACACTACATAAATATAATTAAATTAACGTAATACCGATCTATTATTAACATTTCAATACAATTTTTTTTTTATATCGTTTCAGACTCTATTTTAATTTGCAGTAAGCTAAAACTTCCTGTGAGCTTTGGATAATTTCTTCAATCATGAATGTAGGCACATCGAGTACAAAAGTTTTGAATTCTATGATGGACTTTGCTTATAGGCATTTTTTTATGCTTTTAAGAAAAAATAAAAAAAAAATGTTTAAATTTTCATTATTGTTTAACGCTTTAAAAAACCAAATACTTAAATAAATAAAAACTTTTCAGGTTTTACCACTTTATACACGTAAAATGTGTTGTTATTATACTTAGCTTTCGAATTGCTTTGCTTTCGAATGAAATATTAATTCGTAGGTTGGTCTCTAGGAATCGAAAAAACCATAATGTGGAATAAGCGATTTTTTAAGCAATTAGAAATAAACATTTTTGTTTTTTCTAGTAGAAAAAAATGGATCTCCAACATTTTTCAGTTTGTCGAACCATCAGATACTTTGTGCTTAAGACTTTGTTATAAAAATGAGTTGACAAATGAAACATAAGCGATATTTTAACTAGAATTAACAGCTACTGGTAGTAAAGGCGGATATGTAGCACGAAGGACATATGTTCAATCTTAACGTGAGTAGCGAAGCAAAAAATTCTTAACTATCACACTTACTCTCACACCAACTCAAGTGTGGTTAACTTCAACCGCAAAGTGAGATAACTCAATTGCACGATCACGTTATTTGACAACAACACATTGAGTAATATGGTAAGTTTTTTTTAAATACGATGAATTGGGTACTGCACTAGGTGGTGTCGTAAAGTATATAGGTATTTCGTATATGAGTTTGGTCTTGCCTTAAAAACCCAAAAAAAAATATTAAATTTAATTTCTGTTGCATGTGTGTTGAGTAAATTCCATCTTAAGAAATTATGTTGCTAATAAAAACCTTAATTAATAAGTTTAATGTACCTATTAATTAATTACTGAATAAATAAAGCTCAAAACGCAACATACACTAAAAGTTAATAACACGGTGTAACAGTGAAAAAAAAATCGTGTCGAGACATAGTAGAAGTTGTAGGTCTGGTTGAACATAAGATAGCTGCATATTTAGTTATTTAAATAAACCCTCAAAATTCAGGATTTGTGGTGAAAAACCGATTTTTGGTAGATGCATGTATAGTTTGTTATATAGAACAAAAATAGCCATTTAAAAAAGTACTTTTATAGACCATTTTTTACCGTTCAAATTGACAAATTTTCAGGTAATATCATATGAAAATTTCTCGTTTTTTAAGATTTTCAACTTTAACAACGTTTTGTTGACAAATTTTTTTCTGTGGCACTATTAATTTTGGTACGATTGTAAAAGCCTGTTTAATTTTAGGTTCAACAAGCTATCATTTACTACAATCGGTTGAAATACAAATGCACTTTGCTTAAATTTTTAAAATTGAGCTATATATAACGAAGTTACATAGCAAACTATACATGCACCTACCTAAAATCGATTTTTTACCATAAATCCCGATTTTGAGGGTATATTAAAAAACCAAATATGCAGTTATCTTATGTTCTATCAGGACTAAAACATTAACTATGTCTTATGACAAGTTTTTAGATTTTTTTCTCATTTTTTTACACCTTGTAATTCTTCGACGTTGATATGACACTCAAAAGGCCACATACACGTTTCTGCTCTTCAAAACATGATAAAAGTTAGATTATGGATTAAAAATGATTTGTTTTCCTGAAACCAAAAACGTTTGTCTAAAACAGATAAAAAATAAGTGAGAAACAGTTTGTTACCTTTTTCTTAACACTAGATTGACATACATAATAGGTATATAATCAAACTTAATATTGATATTAATAGGTATATAATCAAACTCTAGTGTTGATTATATACCTATTTTTACTAAAGTGAGCTATTTTAGCAGAAAAAAAAACGGTTCGAACTAAATTGAAATAAAAGATTTCTTATTAAAAACTTAATTGGAAATATTTTTTACATATAAAAAACTGTTTTTTAAATACATTTTTCGCAAACATTTTTAAACAAGTGTATCAGCGCAATAATGCAATAAAATGCTCAATAACGCAATGCAACACAGATTCTATTTGTTTTTATATCCAAACGTTCTTTGCAAAATGAGTATATTAACTTTTTCACTGCGCTTGTAATGCCCCTAAATAGGCGTGGCATATATTGAAAAGGATATGCATATAATCTGTATCATCAGCATCACCTTCTGAGTCGAGGAGATTTGTCTGTCTGGCTGTGATCACGATAACAGTCGTCATTTTAAAGCTTAATTTTATCGTTAAGAAATTCAGTACACACAAAAAAAAAAAAAAAGGAATTATACCAAATGATTTTCAATTTGTCCCAAATAGAATTTGTATTCGAATCGCGCTCAACGCCAATCGCTGTTGATTCGAATACCGAATTGTATTTGACCCAAATGCAGAATTAGTCAATGCATCTGCTGCTGGCGTAAAAGCAATTGCAGTTGATGGCGTTGAACACAAGTTGTTAATTTTTAACCTAAGCAAAATATTCATCGGATCTTATTTTTTTATAACTATTGTTTATATTTAAATTAATTAATTTGAAAAAATTGCAATTGACTTGTCAAGAAAAAATACTAAACAAAAAACTAAAAACGTTTCACAAGTTTGATTATTATCAGCATTGCCAACGGCCACCATGCCGTTCTTCTTGAACAACGAAGGCAATATATCCAAGCACTCGGCTGTTGTATTTTGTCCGGTATTTTTCATCGATAGCGAATTCAAATTCCTGTTGACCCTTTTTCCAGTGCTGTTGCGAGCGTAACACAAATTTATCTACACGTTCAGATTTTATATTGATCTGCCAAATTCTCGGCGTTAAGGGACATTGGAAGCTTGCAACACGAATTGATAAAACCTGTCCAATGGCTACCCTCTATATTATAACATTATCATGTACGTGCAATAAATGGCGTTAGCGAAAACACTAAGCAAAAAATTAAAACTTTTCAAACATAAACGAACATAAACAATTAAAACAAAACAACAAGCTTCGTATACAAAAAGAACTCAAGGAACAAATGAACATAAGAATCGATTATGTTCAACAAGGAACAGGATCATCTAATGATGGAAATACGTCGCGACGTTTTTTCTCCAACCCGGCACTCGTTGCTGATATTACCGGAGTTTCCGAAGAGTTGATAGACCGATTTGGAATAATATTGCAAATAATAACGTGTGGCCATAAAATCGATTCGGAAAATTTAAAAAACTATACTTGGGATACGGCTAAACTGTTTGTTGAAAAATATGCTTGGTATTACATGCCAGTAACCGTCCATAAAATACTGATACATGGAAAAGACATCATGTATGCAGCAATTCTTCCTATTGGTATGCTAAGTGAAGAAGCGGAAGAAGCAAGAAATAAGGACTACAGGAACTATAGGTTAATGTTTGCTAGGAAATGCAATAGAGTTTCGACAAACACTGATGTTTTTCATCGCTTACTGGTTTCATCAGACCTTTTTATAACCAGCTTAAGACATGAGCGACCCAAACAGGACTTGGACAAAGAAATGATAGATGAAGAATAAATCAAGTTTTTTGTGGAATGATAAACAAAATATTGAAAAAATCTTATCTATATTTTGTATGGGTTTAATGGGCGGTGGGCGTGGCCGATTTTCATGAAACTTTACATGCACCTTTTTGTATTCTAGAAAGTGCATGTACCAAATTTGAAGACTTTGCTTTGACAGTAAAAATTTTATGCGCAAAAAATCGATTTGGATTGTATGAGCGGTGGGCGGGGGGCTTGGCCGATTTTGATGAAATTCAATTGTTTTCATAATTTAGTCAATACAATGCGCGGAGCCAACTTTAAATGATCTAGGACCACTCCTTATAGTTTTTGCACAACAATGTATGAAGCGATCCCATAGTGCAGCGTAGCGCTGACTTTGTAAACTAAAAATTGCAGCGCTTATTGCTACGACGATTATTTTTGCATTTATAACTTTTTGTTGTCCACTTCAAAAAGTTTTTTAATTAATAATGAATAATTTTTTTTTTTAAATAAGCTTGTATTTAATAAGCTTTCTATTTTTACTCCACTAAATATATAAACTTACCTCTTTTTCTACCGAGCAGGAAACCATCAGATCGGCTTGAAAAGACAACACATCGGCTTGAAAAGACAACATTTGGTAATTAATTACCAAATTTGGTAGTAAATTTTTGACTTGGTAATTTGGTAATTTTTTTATAGTTTTGGTAACTTTTTCCCTTTAATGTAAAAACTAAAAAAACTTAAAAATTCAAAATAATCAGTTTGTTTGCAAGATATATAAAAAATTGTATTTCAAATCAACGCATCATCTGAAAATATTGCGAATCATGTCAAAAGAAAATGTCAAAATATTTCAATCTTGAAATTTAACGTTAACAAAGAAGTCTCTTATAAAAACGAAGCTACGAAACTAGTTTTGTTTTGATACAATAAATAGCATAATGATTTCAAAGGAACTCTGCAAAATGAGAGACAAGCCTCATTATGTGTGGTCACCAGAATAAGATTTTTAGATGTAAAATTGAGATTTTTTTTTCGCCATCAGCTTTAGTTTATGAGTTATAGGCAAAAATGTAAGAACCTGTTATGTTCTAACAGAATAATATCTTTAAATTGCATCAGTCGATTTCGATCGTATTTGACAGCTTTGACTAGGAAATATTAAGCCATATCATGTATAATTTTTCACACGTTATCGGAAAAGGGAGTTTTAATTTTTAAGATTAAGCTGTAGAACATTTTGGACATTTTTAAGTTATTTTTTCCTGAATTTTTTTTTCCTTGTTAAGTTTCCTGAATGTTCTCGAGGTTTATCTTAAAAATTAAAACTCTCACTTTCGATTCCACCGGAAAAGTTATTCATAATAGGGCCGAATAGGTCTAAGCATTTTTGTAAACAAATTCTTTTTTATCTTTTGTTTTGAAGATAACGGCCTTCAAAAATCATAATGTTTAAAAATTTTTCATAATATAAAAATTTGCTACCGTGAATTGTCTGAATCATAAAAATATCTTTTGTCTTTGAAATTTCAGCATACATTTTACCATTGCAAATATTGCGGATAATTCCAGATATATTTTGAAATAACGAAAATTGATTACATAAAAAATTTATAGGAAAAATTTCTAAACTAACTTACTGAAAAATTAGGGACTTCCAGCCGCTTAAAGTTGCTTTGAATAAGTTTAATAAAATTATCGTTTCTCTCAGAATATGTTTTTCTAAAACGTAAAAAGATATCAGCAAAAGCTTTAAATACTATGCAATAGTTTGTGCTTAGGAGCAGTTATTGGAAAAAGAACTGTATATCATATTTGATTTAAATTTAAACTTGAAGAAATCGATAATTTTTTAAAGTATTAAATGCCCTATCTTTGTATTTATTCATTTACTTTCATAAAGTATTTTTTTAGTACCTACATATTTCAAATAAAAAAGATAAGGATCTTATTTTTATAGTACCATTAATTCATAATTTTTTGTTTTGTGACAAAATAATTACGTTTACCTGAATTTACTACTTATTTCTGATTTTTATATTAATTTAATCAATAAATTTTAAACAAGAAAGAAGTTATACTTTTTCAATAAATGTATGTACAGGGCTGCATTCGAAGCGCCCATTTTATTTTTAAATAAATCAAAGAAACCACAATTTTTTGTGTGTTCATCATGAATTTCATTTAATTGGGTTCAAGTAGATTTGCTTACATTATTTCTTGAATATGATATCTCGTAAATGGTCGCCATTGGCCTCTACGACATATTGTGCCCGTTTTGCAGCATTTTCCATGGTTTTCTTCAACATTTCGATGGGAATGGCGGTTATTTCTTGACGGATGTTGGTTTTCTGCTCTTCTAGGGTCTTTGGCTTGTTGACGTTAACCTTTGATTTCAAATAACCCCACAAAAAGAAGTCTGGAGGCGTTAAATCTGGTGATCTTGGCGGCCAATCGAAATCACCATTTTTTGACATCAAACGGCCAGGGAACAATTGCTTCAAAAAATCGATTGTAGTGCGGCTTGTGTGTGGTGGCGCGCCGTCTTGTTGAAACCAGTAGTGCCTGATACGCTTTCGACGAACGATTGGCATGAAAAAAATTGTTTATCATATCGCGATAACGCTCCTGATTGACAGTAACTCTGTGGCCATTATCATCTTCGAAAAAGAACGGCCCAATGAGCATTTTAGCACAAACGCCGCACCAAACAGTGACTTTTGCATCGTGAAGAGGTACCTCTTGAATCTCTTGTGGATTTTCAGTGGCATAAATACGGCAATTTTGTTTGTTTACCGTTCCGTTCAACTGAAAATGATCTTCATCGCTCATGATAATTTTATGCCAAAATTGCTCGTCTTCTTCAGCCATTTCGATGACTCTTTGGGCCCATTCCAATCGACGTGGCTTATCGGTAGGCAACAATTTGTTTACCAATTGAATTTTGTACGGAAACAAATTCAAATCAACACGTAAAATGCGTTGTAAAGTGGATCGGGGAATGCCGAGCTGCTGAGAACGGCGATTTTGGGATGTTGTTGGTGACTGCTCAGTACTGGCTCGTACGGCTGCAATATTCTCTTCCGATCGCCTTGGTTGCTTTTTATTTGGCCTCTTTGGGTTACCAAGATTTACCAAGCAGTTGTAAATCTTTCATTCTAACGATAAATTGTTTTCTTGGAAGGCGTACTTTTCACTTTATTTATTTTTTTGAAAGCACGTTGAGTTTTCACTATTGACTTGTTTTGTTGAATGTAAATTTCAACAATTTTAGAGCGTTCGCGTGGCGTGTACTGTTCCATTGTAAACATCAGAGATAAAGAGATAGGAAACTTAAATTTTGTGACGTCAAAACATATGTTTTTTCCATTTTTATGTACTTTGGTGAAACTCATTTATTGTGTACGTGAGTTCACCTCAGATCAGTGTTGCCGCGACGATTCTAAAAAAAGTATCCATGAAAAAGTCACAAATGTATCCACTTCAGAAAAAAGTATCCACATATTAAAGTACTGAAACCCAATTTTTTAAGCTTTAATAGCAATTCCATTTATTTAATTTGAAGACTAACAAATAGCTTTGTTAAAATGTAATAGTAAGAAACAAAGCATGAACATGTATAAAATAATAGGATTTATTTTTTTAAAAGTTAAAATAATGAACAATAAGAATTTTTGATTATGACGCACTTTTGAAATTTAAGTCCCAAAACAGGGTTTTTTACTGGTTATTCAGTGTAAAATATACGATTTTTTAAATGTTGATAGCGAAAGCTACTGATGTAAATAACATATTAAAATTTCAGATGATTCGGCTGAATAGCTTTTGTTTTCGATACAATACATTGCCGAAAAAAGTAGTTTTGAGATAAATGAGTGTAAAGAGAGTGAGTATGTATATCTCTGCTATGCGCTCGATACCTGCTAAAACGGCTATAGAAGTGGAGATAACGTCAGTATCCTTACAAAAATTTAACAGTCAATTCTCAAAAACTATACTTTTGAAAGTTTAAGAAGAAATAGAAAATAAAAATTTTAGACAACCTGCTCCTGCCTTAAAAAGGAACATATGTACATTTCAGTACTTCAGTCTGTTATATTTTGTGTTATTTTTATATTTTGTATAAATTATGTTTATAATATTAATTGTAAAAGTTTGATATTTATACAAAAAACTATATACAAAACATAACTGTTAAATAGCGATTTTTAAAATAATTATAATCGTTATTTAATCCTTGAGGGAGATGTTTTTGATAAGTAATTGATTTCGATTACAAATAATCAAAAAATAATTAAGACTACATGGAATTACGAAAATAATCAAAGAGAATAAAAAGTAATCAAGAAACAATAATCCGACTACTTTTAGAAATTATTTTTGATTCTGTTTGATGTCGACTCGCATCGTTTCAACGGTGAGGTTGTGAAGTGCAACCAGTCATTATTAACTGAAATTGCCCATACGCTGATACGGCTTTTTCAGTTAACACAGTTATACGAATAACAGTTATACGGAAACTTAATCAGTTTTATTAACAAAAGTGTTGGGAGCTACAGTATGAACTTTGGGTTCATGATTCCTTCTCTGTTACCGCTGCTATACATAATAAAAAAAAGAATCAAACATAATTTCTAAAAGTTCTCTGATTATTTTTCTTGATTACTTTTAATTATTTTTGGTTATTTTCTACATCTAAAGTAATCGTAATTATTTTGCGATTTTTATAATTATATTACGATTATAAACAGAAAATCAATTATTTTACAATTTTAAAAAAATAATCGAATTGCAAAATAATATATAAATACATAAAAAAGTAATTTAATAGCTTATTCAGTTAAGTGTAATATAAATAAAATGGGTTGCTATTGCCCTTTGTTTATATTAAATTTAAAAATTATTCGTTTTTAAGTATTTTGCAAAACAATATACCTTTACTTGTTCCCAAAAAAAATCTACTGGTCTTATCGTTATTGTCCAAAGAGTACTGTCCAAAAATGTCTCAATGTCATAACTTTTCTTAAAGTTTTTGTTGAATTTAAAGAAATGCCTCCTTTTTTATATTTTTGCAAATAAAAACATATATTCATATATGAGTATGAAAAAAGTATCCATAAATTTTTCCTAACGGCAACACTGCTTGGACTTATTCCTATGGTGTAATTATTCTAAGATAATTTCACCATGATGTTTCAGGGATGCTTTCCATTGCATTTCCGAAGTCTTTTTTTGGTATTCCTTTTGTTACCCATTTTGTTCCAATAATATGCATTTTTACAGTTATCGGACCTCAAACGTAACTGGTGAAATTCTTCAATCTACCATAAACCAGGGTTGTTTTCCGTTGATTTTACGACCACTTCTAAATGTTTTGTGTTAGTATTGGAGCCAATTTTACGTAAAATCGAACATAGTGCTATCCCTCTCCAATGGAGTTTCCCATCTCTTTATCTCTGGTAAACATTTGCTTGAAATGACGCTTCAAACGCGGTATGTCATTAGTCGATTTGGCATCACTGCGGAAAGTTACAGTGTTGCCAGATGGGCGCTTCGAATAAGGGCTACCCTGTATGTATTTTTTTATTTAATTCAAATAAAGAAGATATACATACGTCTCATTTTTATAAGTATATGAGTTTATGAATTTTACTTACTTTTTATTTACTTTTGTGATTTTTAGTTATCAAAAATAAAAAATTTTAAACAAGAAAAATGTAATACTTAATAATATTAACCAAATTTATTTTACCACTATATCTGTTTATAACTTTAAGTATTTTAATGTTGAATAAATATTTTTAATTAACAAAAATTATAATTTTTTTGATTTTCTTACTTTAAAAATATGTTTGTTTGTTTAATTAATTCTTATATAATTTTGGTAACTTTTTGATGAAATTTTGGTAACTAAATTTTTTTACAAGTGGCAACCCTGTTTGCAACTCCTTTCAATAGACAGGCTTCGTTCAATAGCCTTCTTGTTTCACAGGCACTGACTCGCACTCTGTCGCACTTGCACATTTTATTACAAATATATGTAAATGCTGCAGTAGCTGAACTCTAATGATAATGCATGTGTCGAAATTTCTGTCAACAGAGATTTCAGTGATGCTTACTTTTCAAATGCGATCGCATTTGACTCTAATAATTTCTGCATTTTGTTCAAATGAAATTGCTGTTGATGTTATGCATATACATTTATTCAACAGCAATTCCGCATTTGGTTTAACCTTCGTCTTACGGAACACTTTTGTGTGCATCGTTTACTGAAACTGAAAAGGATTAAAACTGAAAAGGATTAAAATACTTGAAAATAATTATTTTGCGAAGACTATACAAAAACACTCTTAAATTTGTTCAGTGAGTCGAAACCCTAGTTAGTTTCGATCAAAATACAGGAATTTATTAAGAAATCAAAATCCAAAAAACCACCCGGGTGGGCATTAGTAAGGCGAAGGTTAAATGTAATGTAGTTGCTAAAAATTGGGAAGTGAAATACAATTGCATTTGAATAAAGTAAATTTTTGTTATAGCAAATACACTTGCCTTTGATTGAACTACATTTTTGTTATAGCAAGTACAATTGTATTTGAGCCAAATGCAATTTGCTATCAAGTGCGCCAAATGCAATTTGTATTTGATTTAACTGCATTTATTATTTTCTGTGTATATAAGCCCTTAATTACAAATAGAGATCAAGTTCGAACATGAGCCAAATTGGATAAAAGCAACGCTTACCTCCCATACAAAGTTAGTTTACCAAAAGAGTAAGATCTCTTAAAATTACCCAAAAGTTCATTTAATGATTTAAAATTATGCACGTGAGCTTTAACCGCAAATATGCACTCTGAGCATTAAATTTGTAAAAATCTGAGAAAATCCATGCCAACTTCACATACAAACGTAAAACTATCCATAAATTCCATAAAAATGTGTACAAGTAAAATTTTGCAAATAAGTTTTAGTTTTATTTTTGCACTCGATGTTTGAAATTTGTTAAAAAGGCTTAAAACTTCGCCCAACCTGCAAACAAAGTGATGTCATCATAATACAAAACCTTCATAAAGTCCAGAAATATAATGGTAGAAACTTGATATTATACACATAAGCTTTTATGATTAAAATGACTAAGAATTTAAAATTTTAATAATTGAATAAAAGCTGCGCCTTATAAAAGTGGCGCCATCAAAATAATAAAGCAATGAAAACTTTGAGTATACTAAAGTACTTTAAACTTAGCTTGAGTCGAAGATAATTTCTTACTATTTTTTTTGCTTTTGAGATTTTTTATCCTTTTAACATTGTTGTTAAAAAAAACGTGTCCACAATTTTTAATTAAAAATTCTAATGATTTTTTTTCCTACGTTACCATAATTTTCAATTTAAAACTATTGTGACGCAAAAACTCGTTTTTTTTAATCACTTGACCCACCTCTTAATTAAATATTTTCCCATTATTTGCCAAGTCTTTGTCAATTAAATTTTTTTATTTAACATTTGCGCAACAATAAAGAAGGTCACACTGCTGTCAACTCTACCGCATAAAGTGTTGCCAATATTGCGGTTGTGGTTTTCTTTTTCCAAGCTTAAAAAACGTGTTATTAAGTGCAGAGCCATTAAAACCACGTTCATTTAAATTAGCTGACCTTTATCAAAATATACTTCAACGGTTAACGTTAAAGCTAAGGTGGAGTTTGAGCAGTAAAAAGGCTTGAAATGGTTGAAAGGCTTGAATTGTCTTGTCTAAAAGTTTTTATTTTATATTTTAAATACCTACTTATTAATAATAACACTGCTTTTATTTAATTAAGTTCCAAAGTGTTTAGTTTTCCGCAAAGGGTCGTCCATTTAAAAGTCACACGTTTAGGCTTGGCAGTAGGTTGTCGAACATTGGTAATGAAATGTATGGAGAGGTTGTCGGTATATTTTTTTTTTAATATTTATCAATGTTTTGTTCTTAGTTTTTTCAGAATAATTTTAATGTCGTAGTTTGAATTTGGGGTATTTAATTGGTTTATTGCTTTGCCATAACATGACAACACTGTGTTGACAAAACAAGTAATTTGATTCAAGTATTATTATTGGTCTTGTTAAAACAAAATTGAAAATTCGTAAATAAACAACGTGTAATATTACACTCTTAAGTGAATGTTTTATGTAATTAAAGGCTGTGTCCATTAGACCGAATTGAAACTTAGATTCTAACGTTCGAAGTGTCAAAAGTTAGAGAAACTTTATGAAAAGACACAGTTCCGTTAGTACCGTAAGTGTATACGTTTTATTTCTTTTTATGCAGAAATAGAGAAAAATTCTGGTTTTAATTTTTATGATAGTTTAAATTGAATATTTTTCTATGTTTAGCAAAATAAATGGAAAAACGTTTGTAGGAAACATATGAATTTAGAATTTTTCCTGTAGTCATATAGCTTATATGTAATTTAAAATTAATTTAAAATAAAAATTTAAGTAAACAAAATATAATTTTGATATGTAATAAATATCATAATAAAAATTTATACAAATGAATCAATATCTCAAATTTATTATGATATTTAAAAAATATCAAACTAGAAATTCTGCATCATTAGTTCGCTTACTTACGCTCAAATAAGAGATTTACGATGCCACCCATTTTTTGGCTCAAAAGTGGATTTTTAGCACTTTTTCTATATTTTGACATGGCTTTTTCGCGGTTAACCGTAGGGAATATTATTTTGGTATCTTAAACAAAGTTGTAGATATTGATTTATAGAAAAAATAAATGCATGGAAAACTTACCCGAAGAAACTACATATTGTGCCTGAAAATTTTTAAAATTTCCTTTTTTTGCCATTTTTAAACTTTTTTTTTTGTCAATAACTTGTCTACACAACCACAAATGTATATTTTTTTATTTTTATTTTATTTCTATTCAAACAAATGTTTTTTTAGCTATTTAGGCAAAGAAAATAATATTCAAACTTTAGGCTGAACCATCTATAAATATTCGCCACTTTTTGCAATGAACCATGCCATAGCAATAGAGTTCAGCTAATACAGCTTTTTCGCACTTTCACAGCATTTGCTCATTTAAAGTCACAACCCAGATAGCAATTAAAAAAAAAATTAACGCCATTGATACAAAAGGCTCAAAACAAGCAAATGTTGGAAAAATTTACCCACCAATAAAGTAGTTGGACGTAAAGACATTACAAGACGTTACAACTAACCATGCATTAATGCACGTAGATCTAACTACATAATACATTTTAGTTTACTTTTGAGTTGACCTTTCGACAAGTTAACATCAAAAAAGTTACAGCTGTTAACAAAGGGACTCATGCGATTTAATGGAGCGGTTAACATATAATTTGCTCTACTAAATTGAAAATTGGATTTTCTTCACTGGAGCATCGTCTTCCATGCGCTGAACATGACTTAGCCAGCGAAGCCGCTCGATTTTAATGCGCTTGACTATGTCGATGTCAGCGTACAGCTCATACAGTTCATCATTCCACCGTATTCGGTATTCGCCATTGACGCAGATTGGTCTGTAGATCTTACGAAGGCTCCTGAAGTTTTTTCATCTGAACTGCTCAGCGTCCAGATTTGTAATGCATGATGAGCGATTTAATGAGCGTGATTTTCGTTCGTCGAAAGAGGGCTCTGCTTCTCAATTGCCTACTGATCCCAAAGTAACACCTAATGGCAAGTGTTATTCTTCGTTTGATCTCAATGCTGATGTCGTTAGTTGAGTTTATGCTGGATCCCAGAAAGACGAAGTCCTACATAACCTCGAAGGAGGTATTGCCAACTGTAACGTGGGTTTCAAGACGCTGGGACTGTTTGTTTGTTGACACTAAGTATTTCGTCTTATCTGCTTTCACTGCCAGACCCATTCGAATTAACTCTCTTTCTAATCTGAAGAATGCTGCACTGACTTCACGCTTTGAAAATTCTTAGGTGAGGCCAAGACCGACATACGGTTATAGCGACAACTAAGTAAGTAAGTATTGCCTTGTTGTGCACGTGAAAATAGGTAACTTATGAGTACAAAAAATTTACTGTCAGTCGCTTTTTCTCACAGCCGATCACTTCTTTTAGAGTAGATACAAGACTAAGAAGAAAAATTCTAACTCGGACTCCTTTTATATATGGACAAAAATACGAAAAGTAACGCTCACTTGCTCATTGACAGGAAAATTTATATATATCTATATATTAGACCGACCCAAAAAAAAAAACGAAGTGTGATTTTTTTTGCGAGCACAATGATAAAAATGTTCGATTATGTATCGAAAACAATCCTTTAAAATTTGGTGCGAAAATATTGATGTTAAGTACTCGACCAAAGACGTTAGGTGGTGCATTCAGTGAACTAAAAACCCGATAATCATACATGACACAAGTAATAATGAAATTTTTGTAAGGTCTAATCTTACGTTATTAGAGTCGCTGAAGATGGTGAAATACTTTTGGATTTGATCCGCTTGCTAGATGTAGAGATATTTTAGAAAAAGCTGCAACAGTAAGAAAAAAAATTTAAAATTTCATGTTCAAGGCTTAATACTTCTTGTAAAAAATTAAAAATTTTTTTTTTTCAATATCCACGTTTGTAGCTAACATTTTTACGGAAAAAATCGGTGGTCGCACACAATCCTACACCTATTAGTAAAAGAGATACTTATATTTTTATTTTTACCCACTTGCTAGATTTCAAGTTACATATTCAAAAAAGGTTGCATGACTTTGTTTAAGGCATACCATCATCCACAGGGCAGACCAAGCCGAGATAATTTATCTTTTATTACTCTATTGGGGCTTGGATGACAAATTCAGTGGTGTTTTGCCTATACAACAGCGTCTAACACTGGAATTCATAAGGAGGCACATCACATGCTCGAATGCATTATTTTTTTTCAGTTTTTGATTTCTTGTTCGAGAGTTCCACTGGTCCAAATTTTATTTTAACTGGTCCAATTATTGGAAAAATTCAAGCGAGTTTGGCCTGACATCAAACAAAAATCATTCACGAGTGCTTCTAATGATGCGACAATTTGGCATTTGTTAAAACCAATAAAGCCCCAAAATTTAAAAGTTATCAGTGAACAATTGAAAATGAACCAATCACGGAAAGACTATACAGAGTTTTTGGAACTAGACTGTTCATTGGCAAACCTGCGAGTATCAAAAATATTAAAATTCGTCCACCGGGAGCAGTTCAACTCGCAAGATGGATGGCTAAGATCACCTACTGCCTCATGATTTATATATTCCACTTAGGTTTTTTAATGTTTTTGTAATTTGTATATATTTACAATATTGGTTCACTTGTAAGCTACTAACCCATGCCCCCATGAATGACCTTAAATTGTTGAAACAAATCCGCGGATATGAGAACACCGAAATTTCCAGGATTGCATTCAGAACATTCTCTGGCCAAAAAACGTGATATCTCAATAAAATATTAGTTGGGTTGACATTTTTCGACAATAGGATCAGTGCGCGGGAGAAAAAGTTAATGGTAGAAGCTTTGAACTCTCCCAGTAGAGTTCGAACACATGGGCGAGTAGATATTTAAAATAAGGATATAAATGAACTAAATGTCCACGATTTCATCACGCAACAAACTAATAAGTTCTTTTCGATCCACAGCATTGCTCTGGATTTCTTAAATAAGGAACCCTCAGAGTGGATGCAAGATGATTATTATGTTATAACCAATAATAATGAATATCTAATTTTTATAATATTAAATAAAAATAGTATTATATAAATAATCGTAAGGCAAGACCTTAAACAACCTCATGCAACCTTTTTTGAAATATGAAACTTGATTATTTTAGATTCTAGATTAGCAAGTGGGTAAAAATATAACTATCTCTTTTACTAATAGGTGTTGGATTGTGTGTGACCACACTTATTTTTTCCGTAAAAATGTTGGCTAAAAACGTGAATATTAAAACAATTTTTTTTTAAAATATTTTACAAGAAGTATTAAGCCTTGAACATGAAATTTTAAATTTTTTTTTTCTAATTGTTGCAGCTTTTTCTAAAATATCTCTTCATCTAGCAAGCGGATCAAACCCAAATGTATTTCACCATTTTCAGCGACTCTAACAACTTAAGATTATACCTTAAAAAATTTCATTATTACTTGTGTCATGTATGATTATAGGGTTTGTAGTTCACTGAATTTTTAAAACGGGTGCAGCGCCACATAACGTCTTTGGTCGAGTACTAAACATCAATATTTTCGTACCAAATTTTAAGGGCTTGTTAAAAAGCAAAACACTGTCTGTCTGTCTGTCTGTCTGTCTGTCTGTCTGTCTATGAAAAGCCTATAGACTCCAAAACTACTGAACCGATTGATCTGAAATTTGAACAGTCGATTTGTTTCAGATAGGAGATGGTTTAAAAAGAAAATTTTTTGGCCACACCCCTTTTACCGCCCCCCCAAATCAATTAAAATGCTATATTTCACACGGTATGGGTCGTATAAGGCTAAAATTTAGTAACTTAGTTTGTATGGTTACTGTTGATCACTGTACTGTAAAATGGGTTTCTACGCCCCTTTCTACTGCCCACAAATCAATAAAAATGCTATGTTTCGTACGTTTTTTTATCGTATTAGGCTTAAATTTGCTAATTTAGTTTATATGGGTACTGTCGGTTGTTATACTAAAAACGTGTGTTCACGCCCCCTTTTACCGCCCACAAACCAATGGAAATGCTTTATTTATTACGGTTTTGGTCGTATAAGACTTAAATTTGGTAATTTGGTTTGTGTGTTTACTGTCGCCAACTGTATTAAAAATTGGTTTCCACGCCCCCCTTTTACCGCCCACAAACCAATGTAAATATTTTATTTCAACGGTTTGGGTCGTATTAGACAAAAATTTTGTAATTTAGTTCATTTGGTTACTCTCGGCAAGTGCACTAAAAATGGGCCTGTCCCACTTTAGTTAAACTCACGTTTTTGGGGGTCAGCGTGGAGTGAAGCACAGTGCGCCAGGCTTAAGCTAAATTGAGCTGAAATTTTGGCAGTCGATTTGTTTCGAGTACAAGATGGTTTAAGGGAAATAATTTTGCCGCACCCCTTTTTACCGCTTACAAAACAATAAAAATGCTTAATTTCGTACGGTTTTGATCGTATTAGACTAAAATTTGATAATTTAATTCATATGGTTACTTTCGGAAGCTATACTGAAAATGGTGAATGTATTATATAAGGCGGTCTGTGGCAGAACAACGTCTGCCGGGGAGTACTTGTTTATCATAGAAATAAAATATAAGGAAATGGTGTTACCCTCACATACAGTGCATGTGTACTGCGGTGTGTTTCGTGAATTGAGTGAGTGAGTTCTGTCGGCCTAATATTAAATGTATAATTAAAAGCATTGTGTTGTAAAAAACTGTTCAAGTAGTCAGAATAATGAAGAATAATGTGGTTTCCATCCATAAGGAAGTATATGAACACCAGTTGGATTTTTTAAACGAAACAACGTTATTTATAATGAATTTTTTTTTAAAAAGTTATTTAAAGTGAAAATTTGTGTATTTCCAATTGGAAATAAGTGAAAAAAGCAAATTGGAGTACGTTGTTTCCGCGCCAATTGTAAGAGATTGAAATGTCAAAGTATTTCAAGGGCGTATTCAATTTACATATTTCCACACACTTTAAGGGCGCTCGTGTTTTCAGTGAATAAATTTTTGTCATAAGTGCAGTTAAAATCATTTTTTTCTTTCCAAAGTTTCCAAATTCAATGCATAATATGTAGTGTGTGGAATAAAGGCTAAAATAACGAATAAAATAACTCAAAAAATTTTAATATAAAATAAAAGGAAATAAATATTTTATTTATTTATTTAAAATAAAAGGAAATAAATATTATTAAATAAATAAATAATATTATTTATTTGAAATAAATTTTTTATTTATTTTCAGATATCCACATATTCTTAACTTAAAGCAACATTGGATTGAATCACTTGCTTTAGATTCTAATCTGGTTAATAAAAGATCAGTGGTTTGCTCAAATCATTTTTTTGAAAATGATTACATCGGCTTCTCAAAGGCCAGCAGAAATTTATTTCCATCAGCGGTACCACATCTTGACGCTGACGACGTTGAATTGTAACAATTTATTTCTTCTATTAATTAAAATTAATGCTTTTAACACATTATTTAGCGCTATTGATTTTCTGCCTAGCTGCAGTTGCGATTTTGTCTGAAAAATGACTCACAATGACAAAGAAAACGTATGCATAATAGAAGACATTGAAATTGCACCACCAAGAGTTGCAAAAAATTGTAAGAAAAATCAAAATCAAACAAATAAAAAAATGTCACTGAAGAGAGCGATGGAATCAAGCGATGATTTATCCTCCATACTGCGAAAAATATGGCCAAAGATAAACTCCGAACATTGCGAAGATCAGTTATAAAAAAAAATCGCAAAATTAAAAATTGAAATGAAAAATTTCGACGAAAATCTAAAAGAATTGCTTCTTTAAACAACATTGTAAGCAAAATAAAGAAAAAAATTAATTAATGAAGAGACTTCCGAGATTCTCAACTATATGTGTGTCATAAACAAGGATCTGTTTAGAGGAAAGCTGAGAAAAGTAAAGGGCATGCCGAACGCAAGGATGTACAAGCCAGCAATCAGATCATTCGCGTTAAATTTAAATTTCTTGTCACCGAAGGCATACGATTTCGTTAGGCAAAATTTTGAAAATTGTTTACCGCACTCTCGTACTTTAGCCAAATGGTACGAGGATATTGAATGCTGTCCAGGCTTTACGATAGAATCGTTTGAAGCAATCACTGCCGCTGTTGAAGAAGCAGAAAATAAATCGGAAAAAAATAGTAAATTTAGTTTTTGATGAAATGGCAATTCGAAGGTGAGGATATTTAAAATAATTTTATGTTTTATTTTTAGCATTGAAAAATTTCATTATCAGACACATAGATTGGAGCAGTAAAGGGTCTACTGGATATACCTTCATTGCAGATGGTGACTGCAGCAGCACAGAAGCCACGCAAATTTTAGTTTTCATGGTTGCGTGCGTCAACCGGAGTTGGAAAATCCCTGTTGGATATTTTCCCATTACGTCTCTTGACGCAAACCAAAAGGTAAATTTGATTAAACATTGCTTAGAAAATATTGTAGGCACAAGAGCTGAGGTAGTAGGGCTAACTTTTGATGGGGCTGCAGTCAATTTTACTGTAGCTAGACTATTAGGATGTGATGTGTCAGATATTAGTACAGAAAGTGTTTTTAAGTTAGATTCTTTGTCTAGTAGATTTTGTATTTTACCAGACCCTTGCCACATAATTAAACTCATTAGGAATTTTTTTGCTAAAATAGGAGAGTTTAAGGATTCAGAAAATAGAATAATAAAATGGCAGTACTTTCAAAAACTAGTAGATTTTCAAGAAAAAGAGCAATTGCATTTAGGAAATAAGATAAAAAGGGCCCATATATATTTTGTTGATCAAAAAATGAAAGTTAGACTTGCTGTGCAAGCTCTCAGTGCATCTGTAGCAGATACAATAGATTTTTGTAGGGAAATTCTGCTGTTGCCAGACTTTCAAGGTAGCGAGGCCACAGTAAATTTCATCAGGTACATGAATAATGCTTTCGACATTTTAAATAGTAGGCATATGTGCAAATTCGGCTTTAAAAAAGGCCTTTGCAATGCAAATATACGTAGTTTAATTTTATTTGAACAAGAATTTGTGTCATATAAAAGTCAGCTTCGCGTTCTAAATGGCCAAATAGTAGTAAACAGCCGTAGAAAGACAGGGTTTATAGGTATAATAGCATGTATTAGAAACATTAAAGTTATTTATGATAGGTTTATAGCTAGTCAAATTTTATCTTTTATACCATTTTACAAGCTTAACCAAGACCATTTAAAACTTTTTTTCAGTTCTGTTCGATCCCACTTAGGACATAATGATAATCCTTCTGTTAAACAGTTTAAAGCTGCTTATAAGAAGTTGATTATCAGATGCAAAATTAGGGTATAGGAAATTTCATTCCTTTAGAAAATATAGAAATTTTAAATTTAAGTAGTTCAAACCCCGTTAAACCAAACAATTTCGAAGCAATCGCGGCACAGCAAGAAATTGTTTTAACGATCGATGACGACATGGACTGTTCTTTTATTAACGACCATAATTATTTCACAGATGCTTTTATTTTAACTGAATATACAGGTCATGCAGTTAAGTATATACATAGTAGGGTTTGTTGTGTTTAATTGCAATCAATTCTGAAATGCAATGAATGTAAAATGGATTTCGAGGGGGAAAGTAGTCAGCAATCATTAATAAGTTTTAATTCAAAGGGGTGTTTGAAAAATCCTTCAAAATCAGTTGCAGTCGTTTGCATTACTGCTGAAAAAGAACTACGCATACAATCAAAATTATTAGATAAAGACAAATCTATTTTGCATAAAATGTATTACAATAGAATTTTGTTGAACACACAACACTCTCTGCTTGGCAAAAGTATATTTGAGAGTCACATTAAGTCTTCCGGTAATTTTAATGTTGTTGTAAAATCTTTAATTGAAATATTTTTAAAAACTAGATATTTTTATGAATATAAAAGAAATAATGAAAAGCCAACTATTAGGCTAAAGTTGCATAAAACAATTCATTTTAAAGGTGTTTAGAAAAAAATTAAATTAGTTTAATTATTTTATTTATTTTATTAATTTAAATTATTTTATTATTTTATTTTATTAATTTATTTAAATCCATTTTTTATATTTAATTTTTTAAGTTATAATTTTATTAATATATAAAATTTTATGCATGAGTATAAATGAATACAAATCCAGAAGATAGCCTTTACCATAATTTTTACTTTACTAATATTCTTTTTTGCTGTCGGGTGAAATAGGCCTACTGGGGAACCAAAAATCCACAAAAAAAATCGGTAACGCACCAAATTGTATACCTCAAGGGTGGTGTGGAAATACAATTTGTTATTGTTATTGGATAAGAACAAACAAGATAGCGAAATATGTGATTATCATCACAGTTTGGGCCTTTTTTTGTGATGCAACCGAATGCGGCCGTGTTTGAATGTTCATGTGTTTGTGTGAACCAACACCAATATGGAAAATGCCGCACTTTTCTGCTACTGCACCACTTCCTTATATTTTACTTCTTTGTTGTGTATACATATTATTATTAATTATATTCAACATAATTTCAAAGAGCGAATGAGTGTTATTTTTCGTATATTTTTGCTTGCCTGTAAAAAGGCAGCGGAACACAATTCCACTGGCGAGTGTGAGCACTTGCCTGTCTGTAATACTAATGCATATATAACAAACATAAACTAATATTTTCTTTGCATTAATAGCTCTAAAATGAATTGGAAACATTTATTCGAATAGAAGTAAAGTGAAAAAAAAAATAAAAAATTTGTGGATGTGTAGCCAAAAAAAAAATTTTAAATGGTAAAAAAGGACATTTTTACGATTTTGAGGCACAATATGTAATTTTTTTTTTTGGTAAGTTTGTTTTGCATTTTTTCTCCAATTCAATATATAATTGCTTGAGATGCCAAAACAATATTCCCTTCGGTTAGCCGCGAAACAGTCATGCCAAAATATCAAAAAAGTATTAAAAATCTCTTAAGTATTTCAATGTAAGTAGGCAAAAGTAATGATGCAGAATTTCTAGTGTTGGCATTTATTTTTACACTAATTTTTTTTTAAATCTAATTACTTACACATAAATTATTGCTATTATTATTAAAACTTGAATTGAAACTTAATATTTGTATTAATTAAGTTATAATTTAATTAGCCACGACTGTTTTTGTCGGAATACGCTTAACCCTTAATAGGGCCAGATCTCGTTTTTCTAATACAATTATTTAAATTGATAAAGATAGTGATTTTAATATAAAAAACATATGAAAATATATTTATCAATTTATTCTGATTTTATTTAAAAAAAAAAAAAACGACTAACGCAACAGAATTTCTGAACTCGCTTTGGGCTAAAAATTTTCAGTTTTTTTGTAAATTGAGAACAATTTTAGCTAATTCAATCAATTTTCAATTTTGGAACACTTTCAGAATATGCACTTTATATGATAAGAAAAAAAACTCCAGCTATTTTTCCCATTCTGCCTTTGAATCATATTCTTCAATTTGTGACTGTTATACTAAACTTATTTATTTGGTGTAAATGGACCATGAAGTGTTTAACTAGGAACAAGGGAATACAATCCCGGAAGCTTTTTTCGATCCCGGGATTATCGGGATTGAATATCTCAATCCCGGAATCCCGGGATTAGTTCGGGATTGAAAATTTTAAGAAGTAAATAATTTAAAACGTTTTTAAAACAATTTTTTGTTATGTATTACTTGAAACTAAAAAAATGTTAATTAATTTATTTATAAAGTAACAAAAACAAAACAAAACACATTAAGAGTATTCACAATTGTGTTGTCTTCAGTGTAGTTAAAAAATCCCCTGGTATTGATACCATACTTTACCGAGCGGTTTTTATATTTTTTGTTGTTTTACATAAAATTTCTAAAAACCAAAAGTGTGGTCATTTTAAGTAGCCCAATGATATGTTTAACGAACGTGGTTTTTAAGGTTCCATAAACAACTGATCGGTTGCCAGTTATTTTCTAATTGCAAAAATGTAAGAAGCTCAAAAAGAAACTTAAACTTTTTTATGTCATATATTAATAAAATATATCAAATTGGATAGTTAATTTATTTGCGTAGGAACAAAAAGCTAAAGTGGGTGCCCATAATTGTGATTTTCAACTATCGCAAAAAAAAAACACAATAAAACTATACCACACAATTGTGAATACTCTATTGTTAATAAACACTCAGAAAACTTAAATTATATTAATGACTAGCAAATTGGATACACCAGAAAGTAATTTTTATATGTATTTATTTTGCAAAACTTTTGTTTAAATCAAATTGTTTGGTTCTATAAAAAAAAAAAGAACCAACATGATAAAAATGAATTTAGATAGATATTTGGCATAAAAGTCAGTTGGTTTTTCGGTTGTGTGCCGAAGAAAAGCAAAAAAAATTTTTTCGGCCTATTTTATAAGAAAAAAATTAACCGTACAAAAAACAAAGCAATGTTGTTTCAGATTAATTTTGGAAAAGACTTCTGAAAATTAAATTTTTTGTTTAATTTATTTTTAAAGTAATCATTAATCTGATCAACGTGTTTTATTTTTTATTGGAGAGTTTTGTTCGGATATTATTACAAATATAACCCGCTGATGAAAAGCACCGTTCTGATTCTATGCTAGTTGTAGATATAGTTGTACGATACTCGTAAGTTATTTGTATGTTTCGATCACGATTGCCTTCACCACAAGAAATAAATTATTTCCTAAGTCGGAATATCTGACAATTTTGAAATACATAGCTTACTTCCAGATATTGCAATTCTTCTAAAACTTGCAAAGTCTTTGCACCAGTGATTCACACTCATCGTCTTAAAAATCTTTTCAGCCTCAATAAAAGGTTTTTCTACTTCTTCATTCATATCAACTTAAAATGAAATGTTTGCATTAACATGAGCATTTGTAATATACATTTTTTTATTTAAAAATTCCTGGATACTGAGAGACAATCCCTGGATTTAAAGAGGCTTAAATTATCCGGGATCCCGGGATTGACTTCCCTGCTAGAAACTTATTCGGTTTGTTACAGTTCTGTTACATGGCCATACAAAGAGTTAATTTGATTTGTAAGCAATTGTTAAAAGTACTCAATAACCCATTTAGTTACTATTCATATTTACTCACTTTCACTAAAATTAAAATAAAGTGCCAAAACTTATGCTTCAATTTTTGTTGTTATCTCTTTGTATTAGTTATGCTCAACTCTGAATATATGTAATGTTTACTCATTTGTACCTAATAAGTTATTACGCAATTTACTGTTTTAAATAATGAACGCATAAAGTGTTTAGACTTTAAATTTTAGAGACAGTCCGATCGAGATGTCAAAGAAAAAACACCGTCATTGGCATATAAGTTAAATCTGTATTTTTTTGTAAAAATAAAACAAGTATAAAAATGTACCAAGAAGCATGTACACAAATTTGTGGCTCTTGCGGCAGGTACTCAAATAAAATATTTTTAATGTAACGAGGACGAAGGAAACCGGTCCGTTAATAACTAAAAACATAAATGATAACATAAATTAAATGCAATTCCTAACAATGTGAGTTTCATTCGACACATAACTAAAAACACTGCTTTACAAATTTTTAAAAGTCGTCTGTTCAATGAATGCCATTATACATTTCATAATTTTTTTTATGTCAAACCGTTTTTGAGATTTTGCTAGTATAGTTTTTTTACAAAAAAAAAAAAAGAAATTGGTTTTTTTTAACTGCATATATCTCCAGAACCAACAACAATAATCAAGCAAAGAATATATCAATTATTATCAATGTTTAAATTGTTTTTTGACTAAGCAGTTAGTTTCGGTGGAATCAAATAAATTTTCGAGGATTTGTCGTGTTTTTCAGAAAAATTTGCACAAAAAAAAACTATTTGCAAATTATGTTAACAAAATTATTTTGTAAATTTTGATATTTTTGCTTAAAGCCCGTACTTTAAATAAGATTCGACCTTTGTAGTCTAGTGGAGAGTGGGCTAGACTATCAACCCTGGTTCGAATCCGGGCTCATGCTATGTTCTTTTCACTTTCTTTGTTCTTTCCTTCATTTAAGAATTACGGAAAACTAAAAAAAAATCCACAACTAAATTGTGGAAAATGTGGAATTAAAAGGACAGGAACAACTTAGGGCAGAAAATGCTTTCCGAGGTTAAAGCACAACACTAGCCTCTGTTAGAAGTAGTTCAAATTGTCTTTCACGTTCGTTTCGCCTAATCAATAACTCACGTATGGTTTCCAATCAATTCCTCTAAATAATCTATCACTTTCCTTTCAGGTCAAAGACCAAACCTTGCTTTTATAAGGCGCATGCACGTTCTTTGATCTTTTGTCATAAAAAAAAGATTTTGTTGAATAAAATCTATTGAGAAAAGTAAAAGTTGTTTTTAATTGAACGAAAGAATCCAAATTGAGTTTTATTGATTAATTGATATTTTATTTCCAAATAAATAAATTACGAGTTAAGTTCGTTGTAAAATAATTTTATTTAATTTAAAATTTTTATTGCTCATAAGGCATAAATGTCAAGTTAAGTGTTTTGCGAAAGAAAAAAAAGACACAAACATGCTACAAAAAAATCATAAAGGCTCACAACTGAGAGCGAGGCTGCCGAAATTGTCAGCCTCGGTATTTTTTGTGGAATTAATTGATCTGATAGCTTGTTTTAAAGGAAAATTAAAACTTGCGATTGAAAAAAAGTGATTAGTTTTTTTAAAAAGAAAAAATTCTTTAAATAAAAATTACATTTTGATTTATGTGTCGGTTTAGTGTTTTATCAAAGCTTATCCGATCAGCTCCAAGTTTTATATCTACATACTTGAGATATAAAGATATAAAAATATGAATATGTTCTTAAAAGTTTTGAAATTTTCCATATAAAAAAGACACATCTAATCTTTACAAAATAAGCTCAAGAGTACTCCACCTCGATGCACTCGATGGTACGAGCATTACTTGTGAGTATTCCTGATGCTTGTTAATGGCTTGTTGTACGCTGATAGAAGCGCTAATAAAAATATGCTCTGTTCTTTTAAAATTATAAAAACTATAAAATATAAAAAGAAGAGAAAAAGAGATAATGCAAAATAATTAACTGTTTTAACAACTTGCCTTGAGTGCATTCAGTCATTGCAATCACTTTACGTTCGTTTTTGTATGAAAATAAAACACACTTTTACATTTTAACACTTTTCCATCAAGAGCTACATAAACAAACACACACACACACACACTTTATCAATAAAATTTGAATACCAGATCAATATAAGTTAAGGTAATGCCTTTGCGTTTTGCCAAGATGCGGATTGCATCTTCTTTCTAATAAAGTTATTTTTGAAGACAAAAAAAAAATATTTCAGCAATACACTCTTGCAAACATAAAAATTTAAAATGTTTTGCGTTTTGCAAGCGCTAAGCATGAATAGCTTCCAATTTAAACTGAAAAATGCAAAGGCAAAAATAAAAACGAATATTCTCTTTTTTGACGTTAAAGCCACGCATTAAATGCATTTAGGAAATGGCAAGGAAATTAAAAATGGCGAAACATTAAAGCGGCATCTATGGCGGAAGTTAAGCTTGCTATTAATGCAAAAAGTGTTGGCGTAGTGACTGGCAACAAACAAAAAAAAAAAAAAAAAAAAAAAAAGAACAAGAAGAAGAAAAAGCAATAAGTTGTAGCAGCAGCTGGTATAGCTTTCAGCAATAAAACTACAAGAAAATAGTAAACAAAAACTTTGCCAAATACCAAAAAAGAAATGGGCCAAAAACCAATCATTTAAAATATAAATGCAAACAAAAAAAAAAATACGAAATCTTCTGAAACAACAACGTTTACTCAACATTTGCATACAGCGCATTCATTTTGCGCGTTCGTCATTTTCATTTTTGGTTTAGTTAAATGGTTCACGCTAAAATCCTTATGGCATTTTATTGCCATGATGTTTTCGCTTGAAACATTGGCGATGTTTGAGTTTTGGAGCCATAAGCAGGCTTACAAAAGCAGAAATTAACTGTAAAGTATTTTAGCTGTTAGTAAGAATTCGCAAAGCTCTGTTGCAATATACAACGGTGTTAAGATGACGGAACAGGTACCTTAAACTGAGCGTGTTCTATAGATACGACTTAAAACTTTTTTAGCTAGTAGCACTCTGCTTGACATTTGTATCAAATTTCATGCCATACTGTTCAGTGATCTGTCCTTTTGCATTCTATTTCGTAGAAACACAGACAGAAGTTTTTCGATACGTCTTTAACGCCTCCATTGATTCAAAACGGTTCCCTCAGAGCGGTCTTTTAAGTTTGCTAAATAATTCATTGTAATAAAACATGTCAATTTTAAAAGATCTATTTTTGAGAATTTTGAGAAATATTTTCTCATTTTTATTCCTCATATAAAATATTTTGAAAAAGCTGAAAAAGCAGAGCTTACTTTGGTTTGCTGGGTCTGTAAACCTAACTGTTTGAATCTAAACGTCCGATTGAATGCAAATTTGAGAATATGTTGCATCAGTGTTTTTTGTGGCAGTGTTGCAAAAAAATTTCAAAGGTGTTGCTCAACATCGAAAGGTTATAAAACTTTATAACTTGACACATATCAAAGCTAATGCATTTATGCAATGCATCAGTGTGGTTTATTTTGGATTGGTGCTAAGTTTGAATGCGTAAACTGCCAATCTCTGTTGATATTCTGTAGCATTGTTTTAATGCATTTAGAAACTCAGCCAATGTTTTGAAATTTGAATCAAGAGTAACTGTTTTAAAAATTAATTTCTTCCAAAAATACGAGTAGCTTTGAATAATGGGACGTAAAACCTTCCACGCGATATTTTGCCACTTATAAAAGCATAAAATCTTAAATTGAAGAAACATAGAAGACTTGACTTGAAATTTTAAACACATAAATTATATATTTTATGTACTTTCAAAAAAAGGCGTGACAGTTTGTTCACAACTTCAAAACCAAACACAATTACTCCAAGACTAACCGTCCGATTTAGATTGCTTTGACAACAATTGTGCACGTAGTACATAAATCCCTCCGACAGGCTGGCTAACACGGGGATTACACGAGGCAGTACTGTTAAGACAGTTGCAACGCATTTTTTTCTGCTCTACTGTCTTAACTTTTTTGTAGACAGTTGGAGGGAAAGTAGCTAGGACAATTGATTGATGTTAAGCATATCAAATGACAGAGGACGATAAAATTTAATAGAATTAATTGGAAATTTGCAATACTTTGGCGTGCTCGTTCTTTTAACAAAAATTTTCTTCATTAAATATAAATTTTTTTACTTTTTGTCTACTGTTTTGTCCACTGTCTTACCCAAGTTTGACAAGTAATACGTATTTTTCACTGTCTGAACAGTACTGTCTCGTGTAACCCTCGTGTAAGACTAGCAATATATGAAAATTTTTTTGAATATCGAAATTTTGAAACATCGATAAATTACATCAGAAAATTTTAAAGCGAAATACGAAGCCGTATGAAAGTTGAAAGCTTTGAAAGTTTGGAAGCTGCAGCAGGCTTGTATCAAGCCCAAAACCTTGAACGTGTTTTTCTCAAAGCTTAATTTTTATAATCGGCATGCATCATAATTCAAACAAACTGCTACCAATCAATTCGAAAATTTTCACACACAAACTTTACAATTTTTGAAAAAATACGATAAAGCGTGATTTTAGCTCAAACGAAGGGAAATCTGATATGAAGAAAATTTTTTCTGTCTTTTCAAAAACTGTTTTTAACACCATTTCAATATTTTTTTTTTTGCAAATCGCGCTCTTTAATTTTCAAGAGAATGTAACGTAATAGATATAAAAACAATTTTTTTTTCGCTTTGTTTCATATGAATAACGCCAATTCTGAGATCTGTCTTTACACTCCACAACAGCGATGCCCAGTGCCTAACTCTTTCCACTCTTTTACAACAACTTCAATATTTTCATGATTGTTGTAATTCGATGAATTCAGTTTGCAATTTCAGCTTCTCTTCTTAATGTTATTGTGTTTGTTCTTTCGAAACATCAATAGCTTTTCTGCGATTGCATGTTGTTGTTTTTGTTCTTTGGCACCATCGATCGCGAATGTTATGCATTGTTTTTGGCTTTCGCAATGTAGACGTTAACAGCACGCTTCGTATTCTTTATATTTTTCGTTGGGCGAATACACATTTAGAAAAAGTTACTGAATGTTTGCAGGTTGGTAATTTTTATACTGCATCATAAGAAACTATTTTTATAGGGGTTAATCTACCCTTGAAAAATGGTAAGAAAAAATTTGCGGAAAACTGGGTGTTTGCCTATTTTTTCATGAATAATTAAAGATTTTGATCTTAATAATATAACAGTTTAGTTAATAATAAAACAGTGAGATAATAAAAAATATAAAAAATTAGGGTTAAAGCAAATAAAAATTATTATAAGATTAAAAAATGAAAAATATTTATACTAATAAAAAATTCACAAAAAAAAAAAAAAACATAAAAAGGAAAGTAAAAAATAAGAAACCAAAAAATCAAAAACTATAAAAAAAAATAAAAAAAGGATATCTGAAAACCTCCACGCGGTTATAGCTGGGTAAATCAGAATGTATTCTGACTAGCAAAAACAACGAACGTTGTTGCTGCATTAGACTTTTTTTGTTACGCTAAGATTTTGTTCAAGTTTTGGAAGCATTTCGTTGATCAGTAGATATAAATCATGCGATTTATTCTAAATCATTTTTTTGCGATTTTGTCTAACTGAAGCAAAGGCGTTTTAGATAAATCGCTGTATCTTTTTTATTTTTAAACGGATTGAAATGCTCTTAAGGACATAATTTTAGAAAATTGATTAATCTTTCAAATGACATTAAAATTGAATTAATCAAAAATTAATTCAATTATTTATTACCTATTTTAAACAGATTTAAAACAAAAACTCTAATCTGCTGCACGGAGTTAAATCCACTCATAACTTTAAATTGTATTTTTTAAAGAAAATGCCATCAATTTTGTTTTCTTGTTTGTATTTCTTTGGAACTAAATTGTATTCTACTAATTTGTTAAAAAAGTATATATTTATCTATCTGAAGCAAAGTTGGCTTAGATAAATCGCCATATCTTTTTTGTTTCTGATCGGATTCAAATGCTCCAAAGGACAACATTTTAGAAAACTGATTAATCCTTAAAATGACGTGAAAATTAAATTCTTCAAAAATCTGCTGCACAGGATTAAATCCACTCATACCTTTAAATTTTATTGTTCATAGAAAAGACTATACATTTTGTTTTTTTTAAGCAAAATCTAGGCTTATAAACAAACTTTTAGATGGAATTATTGATTACAAATTAATTAACTAAAATTATGTCAAACTAATTTTTTATAAAATTCTTCTTTAATTGTTTTAAATAGATTTTAAAAACTTTCCGTTAATACGTTATATGATGTTAAGAAAAATATTAGAACGTAATCCGATTCTCTGGGTAAAATATGTTCATAACAATTTGGTTTTTTTCTTTAATTTAATTTTAATTATTTTTCGATCCGGCCCTTTTTTAATAACAAAAAATATGTTATTATTGTTTTTTTTAAGGCAAGATGTAGGCTTATTAACAAATTGTAAGCTCGAATTATTTATTAAATAGTAAAAAAGGAATACATATATGAAAACTAAAACAACTCAACTGGTTTTAAGGTTTTCATAATATTGTTTACTTAAACATGAATTATTATAAAATAAGTTTTGAAGTTTTTTGCGATAAATTTTTTCCTTTTCCTTTGAAAATTTAGAAATTACAAAATCAATGACATTTTTAAAGATTTTTCCTTTGCTTTTACATTTCAATTAATTGAAATGTTTTATAAAAGTATTCCAATTCCGAAAGCGATGCAAAATGAACAACTCCATTAAACTTTGTTGGTTCTTTATTATGTTATAATAAGCTTGGGGTGCTTCAAAAACTAAAATCAGAATTAATTTTAACATAAATTAAAAATTAGTTTTCCCCTTTTTTGTCTTACTTTTGGTCTACTTCCAGCCGTTTGATTTTTAAATAAGTTAGCCAGTATGTATTACTAGTACGCAGGTTTGCGCATGCGTTGTGCTTTGAAAACTCTATTTATTTTTGAAATACCATAATAAATTCTAATTATTTATGCAATGCATAGTATTTTTTCTATATTTAAAAAATATATATTGTTAACTAAAATTTTAATTTTTAATTACTTTTAAAATATGCATATACTTATGTACATGCTCTTTACTACAGAAAAAGTATATTATTCGAATTTTTCCGATATTTATTTCCATATATTAAACAATACTTTGAATTAAATTTAGTTTCAAATGAAAACTTTTTATAAAACAAAACAAATTGTCACATGAATTTAATTGTTAGCTTTTTAGATCAAGTAAGTTTGAAGAAGGCAACAACATTAACAAATTTTTTTTGAATAATTTTTATTTAGAAAGTGCAACACTTTAATATAGTTTAGAAATATAAATGAAAAAAAAAAACAGAATTTTTCTCTATAACTCTATAAAAAAGAATTCTGCGTCTATACTTACGATACTATCAAAACTGTGTCTTTTTTTGTAAGGCTTTTTGATCTGGCGTTACCCTACTTAAATTTCCATTGGAGTTAAATTGGGTTATTAAGTGATTAGGTTGTTAAGTAATTTTGTAATTAAGTAATTAAAAAGATAAATTTGATATATTGTCCTCTCCTTGCCTCAACTATTTTTTCATTATTTTTAGCCAATTTACTGAAACAAAAATATTTATGAAACATTTACTAAACATTTACGAAAATTAAAAACTATATTTGTGAAACAGTGCAGACGATTTGATCATCATAGTAAATGAATTTCTGTACATCTTGCTTCAATTAATAAAATTAATATGTTTCCCTTAAACAGAGCTGTAAAAGAATGCTTTGAATTTGATTTTATTCACAAAAAAGTGAATCAGTGAATAACGAAATAAGAATAATTTCAATGAATGCAAAATTGATTTATCAATAATATTTTTAATTCAAATTCATTTTTAAAAATTCATTACAATTATTCATTTTCGTTATTCAGAATAATGAATCAATTTTTTATTAATTTGAATGTTATTAACAAAAAATGCAATTCACAAAGAATTACAGAATTTTAAATTATTCTTTTTTATTCATTATTTTTTTTATTCATTATTAATTTTTTATTAATAATCCACTTGTTTTTATTTTTCATTTTATTTACCATTTTACGGTATGAAAGATGACAGATAGAAATATTAAAATCATCAGTTTGCCATCAGCTGTTACATACACAAAATCCAGAATAGAAGCTTATGTTTTGGGAAAAGTTTCTTGGTGTGTGGAATTCTGAATTTCATACCAAAACCGTTATTTTTTGCACTTCAGCCCAAATTTAGTTACCAAGAACGATATAGCGGGAGTTGATCATAGTGCCAATAGATTTATTATATAAAAATATACATTTTTGAACAAACATGCAGAATAGAATCTTTTCACCTTCTATAATTTTTTCGATTTTTTAAGAAAAACAAATATTCACCTGAACTAAGTTTTTTAGTTCTAAGCCATATAAATGAAGAACGATTAATAGCAATTGGAATAAGAAGTGACATATAAAGAAGTGTCATATAAATGTGAATTTTAGTTAAAAAATGAATGTTTTAATCAATTTGGTAACTGTAGCAAAATGTTTCCATGAAAATAAAATTTTTAACTTTTCTAAAAGCTGTAGGTTACTTATTGGTGGTGTCAAAGTTTGTGTTTAAATGGTATTGGTAAATAATGAACGCATGAAAAATACTAGTGCAATTAACTGCAGGCTGCTGCTAGCAACAATTTCATCAATGAATTAAAATCGCAACTGAGTGCCATCAGTGTATCTATCGTATGTGACATTTGTTAGAAACAATATCATTTGGGGTTTATTGACCCACACCCACAAACGTGCTGAACAAAGCCTAAGAACTCACGCATTTTAGTTTTTTGCGCTGTGAAAAGTTCCCTTAACTCGATGCTGTGCAATAGTTACAAACTTTTTTAAAATTTTCCTGCACCTTAAAACCTAATTCACATGGACTTCATCCACTGCTGTCAGATGTCATTCCAAATGTGTTACACTTATTTTCATTTCATATAGTTGTTGTTGGCTCAATTTTTCATGTTAATCTCTCATTGTTTTTGTTCGTAAGGAGAGCAGTGCATATGAAGAGAAATAATATTCTAAGAAAAATAAAAACTAAGCATCATTTGCTCAAATCAAACACTAAAAACTAAACTTAAAAACAACCATCTTATAATGAGCATTTATTTATAAAATTGAGTAAAATTAATGATTGTTGAAACACCTGCTTCTTGAAATCGTCTGCTTACACTGATTTAGAGTTGGGTCGTTCCAGACCTGCATAGTTCATGGAACTATGTTCAGCCTCGGACATAGTTCCAATCATTCCATCTGTACGATTTAAGCATGTTCAAACAGTTCCGATTGCAATAACATTTTTGTAATTGAGCAACATCTCTTTCGCACTTACCAATTACAAATTACAAATTAAAAATGATGTATCGTCATTCCAGTTGTGTGCATTGTTCAGCATTGCTGTTTATTTTTGCTTTTAACATATGAAACAGAACAATCACGAAATGACATTGAGCATGCTTTTGTCACTTTCATTCTTATAAAGAGAACTGCTGGAACTATATAGTTCCGCGAACATGCTTAAAGCTGATGAACTATATAGTTCCGCGAACATGCTTAAAGCTGGTGAACTATATAAATCCGCGAACATGCTTAAAGCTGATGAACTATAAGATGCAACTGCAAATGATTTTCAGCAACTTTATAAATTTGCAACATGAACTTTATTTACTAATTGAAATTATTTACTAAATGATAGAAGTTAATTTTTTATATAAACTAAAGAAATGTTTTTTTTTAATGAAAAAATATAGAAATAAAAAAAAAATTGAACTGTTCTGCAGTTCAAATAAACAAAGGAACTAAATAGTTCCACGGACATGCTTCAAATTCCCTCTGTAGTTCAACAAGCAGACAAGCCAAATAGTCTATACAGTTCAAATAAGCAAAGGAACTAGATAGTTCCGCGGACATGTTTCCGTGAACTAGTTCCTTTCTTCAAAAGAATCGTTCCATGTCCGTTCCGTCTCTGGAACTGTTAAGCACAAGCCTACACTGATTTAAACTTTTATTTATGAAAAAATTGGAACACTTAAAATTCTTTAAAACACGCTGCTGCGAAGTTAAAAAATACAAAGCCACGATTTACTAATGACAACAGCCAAAAGATAATGAAGCAGCTTAGATTTTCCTATTTTTTGTGCAAGTGTAAGAGAAACAGATATTTGATTGCCGAGGCAGAACACATAAGCGAACGATGTTTTGTACTTTTAAAAAGAACGAAGTTGTGGGGCCGAATTACAGCATCCGTGATCGGTCAAAATTACGAAGGGCAGGACGAGGCAAGTGCCTATCAATCTTGTACAATTCTGTTCTTTTTGAGTTCAACAGTGTTGGAAACATATTTTTATTGAGAAGAAGCAACCAATTCTATTTTGTCACGAACATATAGTAGATGTATTTTTTTTAGCTAGGACAATTATATTATGTTGGACACAACTAATACGTTCTTATATTGAAAACTTATGTTATTGAAGAAAAGTTCTTATTCATTAAGTGGTAAGGTAAATTCTCGAAACTAAACATATATGACCATATTTTTTCTGCGTGTAATCAAAAGGATATAATGCTGTTCATTTTTACTGTAAAAAAATTAGAGTCCAACATTTCTTCTTATATTTGCACTGCATGGTTATGCAACAATTAGAGCACACGCCTTGATAAGTGAGTCAAAACTATTTCTTCTAAAAGGAAGTAAGAAGAAGTGTACGAATAAATATTGAAAACAAATTAATAAAAATGCCTTATTTGTATAAGGCTTTTTTATATTTGCATAGTAATAAAGTAGCACTATATTAAGTAAAAACAATGACAAAAATAGATCCTAAGGATTTAAAGATATACCAAATTTTTTTCGAAGGGTTTGAAATAACATAAATTTATTTTCTAAGTGATCAAATTTAAAAATCTCCTATCGTGTTTGACGTATAATTACGTCTTACAGCGCGGTTTGTATGAGTGTAATTTTAACAAATTTTTTCAAGCACATTTACAAGCACATTTGACACTTTGGGGTATATCTATAGTCTTTAATATTCATCGTACAAAGAACAAATGTATGACAAAATATCAGTTAAAGTACAAATAAAAAGAATATTTAGCTTTGGATTTTGTCACTTCTTTAATGAAGTCACAAAACAGCAAAATTTAAGAAGAAAAAATTCATATATTCGTGTGAGAAATACACAAGCTGCTTCAGTAGCTGCTTATGCTGTTGTTATTGTTGTTGTTTGTATGGTCAGAGACTATAAATACATATAGACCTTGCATGTGAAAGGTCCGGTACGGAATGAAAAATTTGTACGTACAAGACAAGTGACCCAAAGAGCAGGAAACCTTGGACCTTTTCCACACTTGGTCAACGCAAATCCAATTCAAGTTGCTAGCCTGTGTATTTATACTGGAACCTTCAGATTAAGCAACTTGCACTCAACAAGTTCTCGGCACGTTCTCAACCTGTTCAACGCAACGCAGCTTTCCGCAATTTTCCGGTTTGTTTATTTTGTCAATTCAATTATTTGTAGTGCAGTACGCTATATATCAAGGATATATTAAGGATTAATCTATATATTAAGGATTTATTAATTTTCTAAAATGTTGGCCTTTGGAGCATTTGAATCCGATTAGAAAAAAAAAGATATGGCAATTTATCTAAACCACCTTTGCTTCAGATAGATAAATATATACTTTTTTAACAAATTAGTAGAACAACAATTTAGTTACAAAGAAATACAAACAAGAAAACAAAATTGACGACATTTTCTTTTAAAAATACAATATAAAGTTATGAGTGGATTTAACTCTGTGCAGCAGATTAGAGTTTTTGTTTTAAATCTGCTTAAAATAGGTAATAAATAATTGAATTAGTTTTTGATTAATTTAATTTTAATGTCATTTGAAAGAATAATCAATTTTCTAAAATTTTGTCCTTAAGAGCATTTCAATCTGTTTAGAAATAAAAAAGATACAGCGATTTATCTAAAACGCCTTTGCTTCAGTAAGACAAAATCGCAAAAAAATGATTTATATCTGACGATCAACGAAATGCTTCCAAAACTTGAACAAAATCCTAGCGTAACAAAAAAAGTCCAATGCAGCAACAACAAATCAAGCAAAAAAAATGTTAACAAAGTCAGGCTGCTTTAAGCAACATATACATGTTGTGCTAGCAACACAAATTGCTGGAAGCGATTACTCGTTAGGTTTGTTACTCGTCGGGTCTCTTGTCTTGTACGTTCAAATTTTTCATTTCGTACCGGACCTTTCAGTTGCAATATCTATAAATATTTATAGTCTCTGGCAAATATTAAAAACTCCGCTTTTTTGTTTTGTTTGGAATGAGTGGAATGTGGAATGAGTGTTACAATTTAACTTAAAAATTTAAATAAAAGTGAATTTTTTTCACCTAATTTTAATCTAAAAAAAAATTCCAAAAAATACCTCGGATTTTTGAGCACTTTAAAGTATATAACAAAAAAAAAAAAACATTTATAACATAAACCATTCAAGCACATACCATTTTATTTAGTATAATTTAGTATAAATATTTAATTTCAAACAATAAAAATGTTATAAAGCTTGACTAAGCAATCTTAAAAGAATATCTTCATATTTCCAATTTAAAATTTATATTTTTTGTCCACTACAAATTAATAAAAAAAAAACTGAAATATTAAAAAAGCGTTTTTGTACAGTTTTAGATGTTAATAAAACCATATAAAAATATTTAAACGATTGTATTTTATTTTCTTATAAAAAAATCATTCAAAAGTAAACTTTGAAAATTAGGGCAGAGCACCGGACTACATTCTTAATTCAACACAATTATTCGAAGTTATTATCAATTTAGTTTGTACAGAGACTATAAATACTTATAGACATTGCATGTGAAAGCTCCGGCACGGAATGAAAAATTTGCACGTACAAGACAAGAGACCCGACGAGTAAATAACCTAGCGAGTAATCGCTTGCATGGATTTGTGTTGCTAGCACAACATGTATAAGTTGCTTAAAGTTTTGTTTATGTTGCTAGAATTTATAAAAGAACAGCAATGATGCAGAAAACCACTGCTTATACATATATTTTTTAGATTTCTGACTAGAGCAGCCTGACTTTGTTTACATTTTTTTTTGGCATTTCGTTGATCGTCAGATATAAATCATATTTTTGCGATTTTGTCTATCTAAAGCAAAGACGTTTTAGATAAATCGCTATATCTTTTTTATTTCTGATCGGATTCAAATGCTCCGAAGAACAAAATTTTAGAAAATTTATTAATCTTCTAAATGACATTAAAATTAAATTTTTAAAAAATGAATTCAATTACTTATTACCTATTTTAAACAGATTTAAAAGTAAAACTCTAATCTGCTGCACAGAGTTAAATCCACTCATACCTTTAAATTGTATTTTTTAAAGAAAATGCCATCAATTTTGTTTTCTTGTTTTTATTTCTTTGGATTCAAATGCACCAAAGGACAACATTTTAGAAAATTGATCAATGTCTTAAATGACATCAAAACTAAAATATAACAAAATTAAACCAAACATCAAAACTCATATCAAAGTGCATATGATATGCGTACTTGAGAGACAGAGACAAAAAATTCTCGCACAATCAAAAAATCACTGGTTATATCATGAATCGCTGCAAACGACATAAGACAAAAAATTAACAAAAGCTCAATCACTGATCACGGTTTTTTAATCGTATTTGATCACCACAGTTACCAGTGATTTTTCAATCACGGTGACTAAATCACCTGTATCAAAATATCGCTCATCTCTACTCTAAACTGAATGCACCTCATATTGTTAAAAATAAGTGCACCTCATTTAGCAATGTTTTCCCCCAGGCTTTTGTAATTATTTTTATTTTTGTATGGTATTTCCTTAAAACTTATATACATTTGAAATAATTGAAATTTAAAAGCAAAGAAGAAATCTTAAAAAATTTTATTTATTTTGTAATTTTTAAATTTTCGAAGGAAAAGAAAAAAAATTAAAAAATTTCATTTATATAGCAAATTTTAAATTTATCACAAAAAACTTCAAAACTTATTTTATAATAATTCATGTTTAAGTCAGCAATATAACAAAAAACTTAAAAGCATTGCAGTTGTTTTGGTTTTCATATATGTATTCCTTTTTCACTATTTAATACAAAAATTAGAGCTTACAATTTGTTAATAAGCCTACATCTTGCTTTAAAAAAAATAATATTTTTTTGATAATATAAATTGCCGAATCGCAATTTAATCCAATGTAAAAAAAATAAGTCTCCAATTGGAAGATGCTACAAAATAGGCAAAGCAACAAGAATAACACAAGGCAATTCGTGTAGCTGCCGATTGTCCTGCGTGGCAATAGAATACTACTTTTTATTTTTTTCTTAACAACAAATTAGACAAATCATAATTTAATTCTAAATAAATAAAACAAGAAAATAAAATGCATGGTCTTTTCCTTAAAAAAAAATCAATTAAAAGTTATTATTGGAGTTTTTGTTTTAAATCTATTTAAAATAGTTAATAAATAATTGGATTAATTCTGTAAAAATTTCATTTTGATATTATTTGAATGGATAAAGGTAAAAATAGTAAATAAAGAAATTGATTAATTTTTGCAAAACTTTATTTTGATGTTATTTGAAAGAATAAAGGTAAGAATAGGTAATAAATAATTGGTTTAATTTTGTTATAATTTAGTTTTGATGTCATTTAAGACATTGATCAATTTTCTAAAATGTTGTCCTTTGGTGCATTTGAATCCGATTAGAAACAAAAAAGATATAGCGATTTATCTAAACCGCCTTGCTTCAAATAGATAAATATATACTGTTTGAACAAATTAGCCGAATATCAATCTAAATTACAAAGAAATAAAAACAGGAAAACAAAATTTTCTTTAAAAAATACAATTTAAAGGTATGAGTGGATTTAACTCTGTGCAGCAGATTAGAGTTTTACTTTTAAATCTGTTTAAAATAGGTAATAAGTAATTGAATTCATTTTAATGTCATTTAGAAGATTGATAAATTTTCTAAAATTTTGTTTTTTGGAGCATTTGAATCCGATCAGAAATAAAAAAGATATAGCGATTTATCTAAAACGTCTTTGCTTTAGATAGACAAAATCGCAAAAATATGATTTATATCTGACGATCAACGAAATGCCAAAAAAAAATGTAAACAAAGTCAGGCTGCTCTACTCAGAAATCTAAAAAATATATGTATAAGCAGTGGTTTTCTGCATCATTGCTGTTCTTTTATAAATTCTAGCAACATAAACAAAACTTTAAGCAACTTATACATGTTGTGCTAGCAACACTAATCCATGCAAGCGATTACTCGCTAGGTTATTTACTCGTCGGGTCTCTTGTCTTGTACGTGCAAATTTTTCATTCCGTGCCGGAGCTTTCACATGCAATGTCTATAAGTATTTATAGTCTCTGGTTTGTATAAGATAAATGTGCAGCTTTTTAAAAATAACAATCTGCATAAAAATAGAAATCTAAATATGGTTTCAATAATACAAGTATAAAGCCAGTTTGCATAGTACTAGCATATAACTGGTTTAAAAAATACTAGAACAAAACGTATACTAGCAAACAACTAGTAAGAAAACTACTAAAATTGAACGGGCTTAAATAATAGTTATATGAAAGTGGTCAATATTGTACTAGTATTTAACTAGTTTAAAATATACTAGCACAAAGGTGGCTCAAATCATACTAGCAAAAATCACAGTTTTGATTATACTAGTATTTTACTGGTTTAAAAGCTAGTTCAAATTATGCCAGTAAAAACACTACCTCAATTAATATCGAGAATAGGACAATTAATTAGTGACTTTTCAAAACTGGCTATTTACATTAAAAAGAAATGTTAAAAAACAGCAATAACTGACATACCAAAGTACAAAATCAAATTGAAATATATAAATATGTGGTCGAATTTATAAAAGGTGGTTAAATTTTAAGGCCCGATGTTGATTTTGAATAAAACACAAATTATTTAGGAAATTACTGTCTTTTTTTTATTATGACAATATTGATATGGTTCAATTATGTTTGGAACAAATGGCCGCCGCGTCCTCGAGGGCACACCTCCATCCGATGGTCCAAATTTTCGATGACGCTGAGGCATAATTGAGGTTCTATGCCGTTAATGTGCTAAATTATCTCATCCTTTAGCTCTTGAATTGATGCTGGCTTATCGACCTTCTCTTTCAAATAACCCCAAAGAAAGAAGTCCAACGGTGTCAAATCACATGATCTTGGCGACCAATTGACATCGCCACCACGTGAGATAACACGGCCATTGAATTTGTCGCGCAAAAGTGCCATTTTTTCGTTACCTGTGTGGCAAGTGGCACCGTCTTGTTGAAACCACATATCGTCCACATCCATATCTCCAATTCGGGCCATAAAAAGTTCGTTATCATCTCACGATAGTGAACACCATTCACAGTAACTGCCTGACCGGCCTCATTTTGGAAAAAATACGGCCCGATGATGCCGCCAACCCATAAACCGCACCAAACAGTCACTCTTTGTGGGTGCATTGGTTTTTCGACAATCACTTTTGGATTATCATTCGCCCAAATACGGCAATTCTGCTTATTGACGAATCCACTGAGGTGAAAATATGCCTCATCACTGAAGATGATTTTCTTCGAAAATTGATCATCCACTGTTGCCATTTCTTGCCACCATTCTGACCATTGACGACGTTTGAAATGGTCAAGAGGCTTTAGTTCTTAAGTCAATTGAAATGCAAGTCTTTATGCATAATGTTCATCAATGACGACCGTGAGAGGTGCAATTGTTGGGCAAGACGACGAGTTGAGGTGGACGGCTCTTCAGCCACACTATCGCGAACAGCAGCAATATTTTCTGCAGTACGAGCTGTAGGACGATTAAATTGACCGAAAAAATCACGAAGTGCACGATATGCATTTTGATTTGAACGTCCATTTTCATAATAAGCGAATAACTTTTACGTGTTGCTCGGTTGTGAATCTCTCCATGGTTCAAATTGAATTAGTCTGAAATTGAGAAATATCAATTGAAATGCAGAAAAAAACTTGACGTTTAGGTGTGGTTTGCATTCAACATCGGCCCTTGAAATTTAACCACCCAATATAAGATAGCTTAGTCGATATGAAGTAAAAAAAATATATTTCAAAAGTTCTACCATCATCAAGTGAGACTAGCGTAAAATTTGTGAATAGATAGTTTTGATCAAACCTTTTAGTAAAAAGACACCTTTGTTCAGTCCAAATTTGTAATAGCTTCTTTTGATCAAACTAAAAGTGACAAAGTAGTAATGAATAAAACTTAATGCACTTATATTTTTAAAAATTTTCCATTATTTATATTTTAAGTAGTTTTATATATTTATAGTGTGTACATTTTACAATTACGTGAGAAATCTAAACTTTGATTGCATCAACATCTGGCTCACAACAAATGCATATTTCGTCACCATGAACGATTTCATGGTCATGCGAATTTTCCAATGTTTTGAAATCAAATAAAGTGGTTCGATATCATTAAAATGGTTCGAAATTTAGCCAATCCTCTCCAAATTGCTTGCACAACAGTTACAATTGTAAGTCCCAATCGGCGTTGCTCCATTCTTAAAATTTCAGTAGGTAAACGCTTTCCTCTATTTAGTAAGGAAGCGTAATGTTCGTCCTTCTTACTGACGTATTTACAATGTTGCGACCCTCCAAACAAAGCATCTTCGCAACATATTATTTATACATTTTTATAGATATTTTTTTTAAGTGATTAAATATTTTGAATTTTTAAAGTTTTCACGTCCAAAAGTTCCCAATCATTTATAAATCTTTTTACGTTTCCATGTTTCTCCAAAACTTCAACATAATCTTCAATGGTTGTCATAACGAGTTTCTTTTTCAGGTTTTTTTCTATTCTCCAAAATACTCTATCCGCCGGTAAAATTAAATGGCCTCTTACTGCAAAATGTAGCTGTATTTCTGTTATATTTATTGGAGCTTTTTTGCAACGCCAAAATACTAAAAGTTGATCGATGTAGCTATTTTTATTCTGTCCACCACAGCCGTCACAGAATAAGCGGACCCATTTGCGTGTTCTATTTTGAAAATTTTTTTTGAATCGAAAACATAAAAAATTGTATAACACCGAACCAATTTCAGAAACTCCTCTACCAGCTTCAATTTCATTCCAAATGTACAAAGAGGGTTTTGTGTTCTTTTTTCCAGCAGGCATAACACAGAAATTGTACAATGAAATTTGACGACTATAAAAAGTGTTTTTATATAGGAAAAAATGGGAGTTTTTCGAAGGGGCTGTTGTTGTTGAAGGTCAAAGCAAAATGTCTCCGAATTGAGGATTTTTTTTATTCATTAAAACATAGAATGAGTTAGAACGTAACTTATGGATTCCTTTTCAGCAATGGCTTGTTGATTTTTTAGAGCGTCTTTTTCCATTCTTATTTTGTTGCTCCACATTGCGCAAACATTACATGCTCTGTTGCTGGCGTTGAGAACCTAATATTGTATTCATGATTAAATATTTTACTTAACGTTGTTCATGATACTCGTGTGGTAACGATAAATTGTAGCTCTTGAAGAGTTTTCTTAAATTTAAGTCAATGGAAAGGTATATAAGTTTATTTTTCATTCGGTTGTAGTGAGACTCTTTCGCTGGAAGCTTGTCGAAAAACTTTCGAACACTATTTTTTTTTCAATTGACTTGAAAAATTTTTTGTCTCCACCTCTTCTTTCCCTTAGAATATTTCCTTGAAATATTGTTTTAGATTTACGCGAGTTTTACTTATTGCAAATGAAACTAAGAAACAGTTTTTTACAAACAGTTACCATGCGTTTGTTCCTTAATCTAACACTCATAGAATGGTTCGTGCTTGCATGTTTTGCCACATTGTTTCCCCTTCTCAGCGGTTCATACAAAGAAATAAAGCGCATTAAAAACTGGTCCTGGTCAATCTTGTTCTCAATTTTAGAGAGTATTTTTTTATTCTTGATTAATATTAAAGCCCTGCGTCGGTGCATCTATTTGAACTTACACACAATGTGATTTATTGCATTGCTCACAGTTTACTGCCATCTAATAACACTTGAGAGTTTGATTTGCTCAACACCAAACGAAAGCCTACAACGACAAGCACTACACACTTTCCCAAGGTTGCCAGTATTGTGGGAAAAATCCCATTCGTGGTAATTTTAAATTGATCTTGGGAATTTTTTTTTTGGGAATTCCCATGATATTTTTTAATTCAGCGTGGTATTTTTTAATTGGTGTGGGAATTCTGCGTGGTATTATTTAATTGCCTGGGAATTTGGGAATTTGTTCTTAAAATGTTTTTTTTGATTTTATTAAGCAAAATCTTAATCATAGTATTCGATGATCGACGTATATATACGGAAGAGTAAATCTATCAGTTTACGCTGTACATTTCTTCGAACTTACTCTTAATATAAACGACATATTTGTTTTAAGAACAAGTTGACATCACAAAATTGCATAAAAACTAATAGCGCATTCTTTTCTGAACAAAATTCTGACCTTAATATTCTGACCATTTCTGAAAATTCTACATTTCTACATGCAAGCGTTAAGCTTACAAAAATTATTTTAAACTTAAAAAAAAAAAAGTAAAATATATAAGTACTACCAAAACAATATTAGACAATATTTGTAAGTTTACTTATCGTATCCATTGGTCAGCAATTATCTTTTAAAATCAAAATGAAATTACAGTTGTCATTATACGCATTATATGCTCTGTTCACACCACGATTTTGTGTCGTAAGCTGCACACGCCGCAAAATGAGCTTCTGTAAAAATATCGCTATTACGCTATTAACATCACAAATACGGCGTTCATTGAACACCGCTATTATTTCTTTAGTTTTTTAGTTGTTAATAGTTAGTGTAAAAGAAGTGTTAAAAATGTGTTCGCACGTTTTCCATCCCTGATATATACGAACACAAAAACAAAACTAATATTATTCTAAAACGTTCTTAGGGTCAGTTTCTTCACCTCCTGCTAAATCTAATGCTATATCGTGGAAGACTGCTAAATATAGAAGGGAATCTGAATTTTAGAACTCCTGCTAAATATTTATGTTTCTTTACTATAGCTTCTGATTTGGAAGACGAATTCTAGAGTTAACATAGAAGTAGTTTTTTCCTAATGAGAAATTTAAAATTTCTAAGAATTTGACTCACTTTGATGGAAAGTTAGAACTAGATTTTGACACAAAAAAGAAAATAACAATAAAATTCAAAATAAAAACGGTTTGTCTGTAGCACAAATTTACAGAAAAATTATATTTTACGCTTCAACACCGAATTTTTAAAAATAGTCTTGTCATGTGTTAACCCAGGCCAACGAGTAACTATGTCAAGCACTTTTAAATTAGCGGACGCTACCGTTTGCACGTTGAATGAAAACCAACCCTTTCGGTTTCGATAAACCTCAGCACGTTCTAAAGGATTTTCGAGGATTGCATCCTAATGTGAGTACAAGCAATTGCACCGATAGTGCATTGAAATTTAGCGGTTTAGTAAAATGCCGTTGATACTAAAAAAATAAATAATAATAGATCAGCTACTTTTATAATAAAAACACAGACTGTTTACATGTATATTCAGCCATTTCTTGTTCGGTTCCTGGCATTCGAACAAAACCTTTGGAATTTTTGCATATTGCTTTGGCTAACCGCGGCAAAATACGGCAAATAGACGAAGCAGATACTCCAACAAAATCAGCAATCACAATCTTCATCGAACCTAATGCGCAGAACTGCAGCAAAATCAAAAGTTACGTTATTGGCCGAATGTACCGTGACCTTTAATTGACCAATAATACCAATAATACACTATTTCAATGCAATACTCTTCGTCGGTAAATTTCAAATCACTATCAATGAGTACTAGAATTTTCGCTGCAGTTGGTTTTGTTATGAAAAAGCGGAATAAAAAATCGGTGTCGTCCCATTCATCCATATTAATTCGCGGGAACATTTTGTACTCCTGACGAACCAACACTAGCATTTCTTCATCTTTATCCTCCCCATCAATCTCGTCGTCTGTTCTCCAATCTTCCACCTCCCACACACGATTTAAAAGAGACATGAGGTCATAATTATTGCAATTTATCTACTGGTGATGAAGTAAAATTAGAGCTGATGAAAGATAAAACGTCGAAAATCGCTTTCCAACTCAAAAATCCACCTTCCAAGTGTAAATAGAAGGCCAACATTGGCCTTCCAGAGAAGTCGCCTGCTAACGCTAGCTGACTTCTAACTTAGCAAACGATCGTATTCTAAACTCTAGCTAAGTCGGTGAAGAAACAAAATTGTTTTTGTAATTTAGAAATTTCCTACTAGAACGACTTCCAACCCTTAGCAGGAGGTGAAGAAATTAGCCCTTAGAAATTTCCTCCTAGAACGACTTCCAACTCTTAGCAGGAGGTGAAGAAATTAGCCCTTAATGAATTAAAAATATTTATATCTGAAGTCACAAAGCACAAATATTTTTGAAAACTTTGTATTTATTTTATTTTGTTTATTTTTATTTTTAAAGTTAATTATGTATATTATTTTATAACAGAAATAAGTACATAAATTTTTGAAAAATCACATTGTGTTAAATTAACTGTTTATCACAGCTTTATCAAGCACAAATATATTTAAAAACTGTATATATATTTTATTTTGTTTATTTTTTATTATTTTATTTTTATAAGCATAATTTCGTTTTAGAAATTATTAAATGGAAACAAACAAATAAAATTCACGATCTCAAATATAAGACGAAAACTGTGACACGTATAACGATTAACTTTATGTTAAACAATTTGTTAAAGTTTTGATATTAAGACAATAAATGCAAAATTTTTAACTATGGTTTATGCTTATTTACATGCAAAAGTTTCTGGTATTTCTAAATTATTTAAAATTTCTTATACATATGGAATTTTTCGTGGTATTTTTTAATACGTATGGGATTTTTTGTACTATTTTTAAATGCATATGGGATTTATTAATTGTGGTAATTTTTAATGCTCGTGGGATTTTTTTCGGTATTTTTTAATTGCTGTGGGAATTTTTTTGTTTACCTTTACCATGGGAACTTTGGTGGTATTTAGTTTAAGTTACTTTGGGAAAAAGATAATTTTCGTGGGAATTGTTCCAAATTTTGGCTGGCAACCTTGCACTTTCCCTCTCGGCAATCCATGTCAAGCAATATATGACAATAGATCATTTGCACCATTTTGATAATTTTTTTCTGCGGTCGTCAGCGCCTAACTAGACATTTTTTTACACCAACTTCAAGATTTTCAAGATTGACTAGGTAAAAATGGATCACAGAATCCGCATCCGTTGTCAGAATAAAAAAATTATGTAATTTTTTTATGATAGGGCTGCTACCTAATGTGTATTTTTAAAAGTTTTAAACGTTATTTAACAGTGTTAGGGGGTCGCTGATTTTGAATCTGAAGTCAGAATTTTAAAATTAAGAATGGTGGCTAGGGTTGTCACCTTAATTTTATAATTTTGAAATTCTGACCACGGATTCGGATTCAGCGACCCATTTTTACCTGATGTTTGCACCAGAATAGCATTTGTAAAAATTAAAAAATAGGTGGCAACCCTATAACCCATTTCTATTTTTAAAATTCTGACTTCATATTCGAAATCAGCAACCTCCTAACACTGTTAAATAATGATGCGTGACCCATTTTTACCTTGCGTTCGCGCCAGCATCGTATTCGTTCTCTGATACAAATCATCTATTGCCAGTGAACAAGCTTTCATTGCATTGACTGCAGTGAGCTCTCTGACAACAATATCTTAGATCAACAATATCTATGATCTGTTTTTATTGCTCTATCATGTTTCGTTCGTCTTCGCTGCAATCACACACACGATTTCCTTGCAGCAAGCAAGACAGTGCAGTGTAGTGTGAAATGAACAAACGTTTTGAAGCCGGTTTTAAGTGCACTTACGCAGGGCTCTAATTAGTATCCAACGAGGAGCAACAGAACATACTCGCTTGTTTGTGATAGCAAGGCTTCTTAAATTTTGCACAAAATGGATCTTCGTTTTTGTATCTTTAAAAAAAATGGATATAAGAACAGAGCATGAATCTATTCTGGGCAACTTACACTTTACGCTTTGGCACTCTCGCTTGACGATTTCTCGATCCAGAGTTACTTTTATTTACTGCTTGTTCTTCCCTTTTTTTTCTTTGTTTAAGCAAGTCTTCCCTAGATTTTATATTGCAATAAATGTAGCTGAAATTTTTGACGTTCAAAATTTTGTGAAATTACTCGGCATGATTTTATAGCGAACAAGTGTTTTGCTTTCACACATTTCAGTAAAATGTACTGTTTTGATAGAACATAAACTTTTTGTATCAAATTCGTTTTGTAAGTAGCCAGTTTTCAATATTTTCAATGAAAATAAATATATTTTTAAATGTAAATAGTCAGTTTTTGATCAATCACGGTAATTTTAAGTCCTTTTTAAGAGACTCAATTTTGAAATTTGGAAAAAATTTAAATATCTGTCAGGTAGAGTTTAACCATACGAATACGAATCCAATGCTAAATCAAAAATTTCCAAACTGCAAATGGCAAGTTTTGAACAGTAACTCCTAAATTGCCTTTTCCTATGACAACAGCAGAGGAAAATAACCTGTTTGCGCAACGTGCAAATCATTTGTGCTGAACTAGTACTGGTATTTTTTGACCTAGTTCATTTACTAGGGGTGCTTTTTATAGAGTGATACAAGTTTAAATCATAATAAAACATAGTAATATATTTTTATTATCAATGAAACAGACTTTATTCAAAGGAAAATTTTATGACATTAAAGTTTAAAAGGTGTGGTTGCCATGGCTGGCGCGTAAAAGGTGCAATCTGGGACACCAAATTTCACAAATTTTTCGCAGCATTTGCGGCCGTATCTCGCCGATAACTCTTCGAATGTTGATTTCCAGGTGTTCAATTGTTTAAGTTTTATCGACGTAGACAAGTGACTTTACATAGTCCCAAAAAAAAATAATCCAATGGGGTTAAGTCACACGATCTTGGGGGCCAATTAATTGGGCCATTTCGTGAAATTATTTTTTCGTCAAAAGTTTCCTTAAGTAAATCAATTGTAGCGCCCGCTGTGTGGCATGTGGCTCCGTTCTGTTGGAACCACATATCAGCAAGATTAATGCCAGCTAATTGAGGTACGAAAAAACTTCGAATCCTGTTCCTATACCGTTCACCATTGACAGTAACATTCTGAAAATCATCGTTTTTGAAGAGATATGGGCCAATGACTCCGCAAACCCATAAAGCGAACCAAACAGTAATTTTCTGTGGATGTAATGGCGTTTCGACAAAAGCTTGTGATTTCTCCTCACTCCAAATACCACAATTCTGTTTATTTACTTACCCAGTCAACCAAAAATGGGCTTCATCGGAAAAAAAAATTTTCCATGGAAATTCAAAATCAATATTAATTTGTGCTTCAGCCCATTCGCCAAATTGGCGGCGCATACGATGGTCGTTGGCTTTAATTCCTGCACAAGTTGAATCTTGAAAGGCTTTAAGCCAGGATCTTTTCGTAAAATCTTCCATAAAGTGGAAGGACACAACCCCAGTCGCTAAGAACGGCAAAAAATTGATTGATTAGGATCATCTTCAATGCTTTCCTGTACAGTGGCTACATATTCTTCAGTGCGCACTATTCGGCGTCTTACGGGATGCACATTATCAGCACCCGCTGTGTGGCATGTGGCTCCGTTCTGTTGGAACCACATATCAGCAAGATTAATGCCAGCTAATTGAGGTACGAAAAAACTTCGAATCCTGTTCCTGTACCGTTCACCATTGACAGTAACATTCTGACCAGTATCGTTTTTGAAGACATATGGGCCAATGACTCCGCCAACCCATAAAGTGAACCAAACAGTAATTTTCTGTGGATGTAATGGCGTTTCGACAAAAGCTTGTGATTTCTCTTCACTCCAAATACCACAATTCTGTTTATTTACTTGCCCATTCAACCAAAAATGGGCTTCATCGGAAAATAAAATTTTCCATGGAAATTCAAAATCAATATCAGTTTGTGCTTCAGCCCATTCGCCGAATTTGCCGAAACAGTTGCTGAGAACGGTGAAGAATTGATTGATTAGGATCATCTTCAATGCTTTCCTGCAGTGGCTACAGATTCTTCAGTGCGCACTATTCGGCTTCTCACGGGATGCACATTATCAGTAACAGTAAATGTGGTCCGAAAACGATCTACTGTTCTTCGAATTATCAGCTCTGAAGGATGATTATATACGCCATAAAATGGACGAAGTGCACAATAAGTTTGACGAACAGAACCATTATTTTGATTAAAAATTTCCACAATTTTCTCGCGTTGCTCTGGTGTAAGTCGATCCAAAATAAAATGTCAAAGCAAACTAAACAAAAAAACAACTATCAGCTGTTAAATGAGTGGTCAAATAAAGCAGTGATGCCAACTCAAAGTTTTAATACTCTATAAAAAATACCCTTTGCTACATACACTGCAGGGATTTGCTTCCAAAAAATATGATTTTTGACGATACTTTGAGCTTAGTCGTAATTTTTTGCACCCACAGATAAGTCTATTTCAGTTGTTAGCATGTACTTGCACCATATTTCGTAATTATGAATGTTTTTTTACAATTGAACGTATTTTTTTTTGCGTGCATAGTTGAATCTTTTTTGTTTAATGGTTTGTGTTCAACTTTTGTTTATAATTAGCTTTGTTTTATTGAATTGATTGATATCAATTCTCTAGCTGCCACTAGCTGGCATTGTAAACATGAACCTAAAAACATAATCAATTTTTTAAACCATATTGTGACCACAACTCTGTCAGTCTCGATGTGTTAACACACGCATAGGCTGAAAAAACATTATTTTTTGCTATGCTTTTTAGATTTAGTAAGAAGAACATTCAAGTTATTGCTTACAACACTGTCAGACGTTCACATTTTTTACTAGGTTTGTCATTTATGTACAGAAAATTCGTTGAAATTTTAATCATGTATGCAATAACAGCCGCGTTTTATTCTTCCTGGTTTAACACCTTGCAAAGAATAGAAACACCTTCTTTGAACGATTAGATCGCATTAGTAAAACTTTTGTAAGTTTTGCCTCTGACCGCTTATGGCATTGTCGACGATGATATAGCTGATAGCAACACTATAAAATTGTGCAAAGTTTTTATTGAATTGTGCAAATATACAATGACTCGGTGGCCGAGTCGTCTAAACGGATGGTTTATGAAGTGACAGGTACTGACTTCGAGTGAAGTTATATTTTTGTTTAATTTGTAATGTTTTAAGTATTTCTTCGTAGTTAAAGAATAATTTTTTAATCAACAAAGGGTTTAAAATAGTTAAAAAATTTGAAAAATATATTTTTTAAGAAATAAAAGGCCACCAACAATTCAGTCTTTAAATAAAAATATTTGCATTTCATGCGAGAGTTCAATTTCCTTGAAAATATCTTTATAAAAAATATATTCATTGCTATGAATCTAATATTTAATCCAATCCAAAGGCATTCTGGCGTTTTATTAAAGCAAAAAAAAAAAGTACATCTAATATACCTTCAACAGTTTATCTTAATGATCAATCTGCGAATTCTCCTTTGGAAGCTGCAAACCTATTTGCTACATTTTTTAAATCTAATTTTGCAGTCGACTCTGATCTCCATGATGGCTTGTATTTAGTCTCTTATACTGCGTCAACTCTCAGCTTTGACTCTCTTTGTTTATCATAGGATGATGTATGGAATATAATACTTCATCTAAAACAGTATTCTCAAACTGATATCGATAGTATTACTCTTCCTTTTATTAAGAACTAGCTGAAACCCGGCGCGTTGCTGCCACTCTCCCTATTCAAACGCCCATAAAATGTTATCAGTTAAACAGCATGTCTAAATTGAGGTAGAATACTGAATTCCGAGACTGTGCGACCTATAAGCCATTCGATATAACAAATTAGGGTTGTATAGGAAGTGCCACGCCCTCTTGATCACCGCTCATAGAATGTAATCAATTAAACTGCATGTGTACATGGAGGTTGAATACCGAATTCCAAAACTGTGCGACATATATCTCCAAAACTATTCGATAGCACAAATTTAGGTTGTATGGGAGGTGTCACTGTCCTTTTCCTTACGCCCATAAAATTTAACCAATGAAACTGCATGTGTAAATTGAGGTCGAATACTGAATTCTGAGGCTGAGTTACCTATAACTCCAAAGCTATTCGATATCGCAAATTTGGGTTAAGTTGGAGGTGCCACTCCCCCGACAAACTCTAAAAAATTTTATCAGTAAATCTCCATGCGTAAATTTTGGTCAAATACTGAATTCCGATGCTGTGCGACCTATAACTCCAAAGCTATTTGATAGCACAAAGTTGGGTTGTATGGGAAGTGTCACTCCCCTTTTCCCTACGCCCATAAAATGTAAGAAATGAAAGTGCATGTATAAATTTAGGTCGAATACCGATTTCTTACGCTGTCAACCTATAACTTCAAAGCAATTCGATATTGCAAATTTGGGATGTAAGGGAGATGTCAGGCCTCCCTGTCCAACGCCCTTAAAAAAAATCATTGAAACTGCATGTGTAAATTGAGGTCAAAAACTGAATTCCAAAGCTGAATTCCTATAAATTCAAAGCTATTCGATATCACCAATTTGGGTTGTATGAGAGGTGCCCCTCCCCCTTGTCCAACTCCCATAAAATTTCATCACTGAAACGGTACGTCTAAATTGTGGTCGAATACCGAATTTCTAAGCTGTGCAACCCATAACGCTATTCGATAACACAAATTGTTTTTATATTAATGGGAGATAAAAGAAGGTGTGGCATTTCTTCTTAAACCATCTCGTACTCAAAGCAAAGCCACTTACAAAATTTGAGCTCAATCGGACCAATAGTTTCGGAATATTGTGATATTTCCAAAAGTAGGCGTAGATGAAGTGTGACAACGCGCGTTTTTATTAAAGTTAGTGACAGTCATCATAAGAACTTATTTACCAAATTTTAATTTAATTCGACCAAAACCTTCTTAAATATAGCATTTTTATTGATTTGTGGGCGATAAACTTTTTTCCTAAACCTTTGCGTAGCAGTTACGAACAAACCAGTAGAAGGAAGTATCCTATTTGGTCTAGTCGTTTTCAAGTTTTAAGCATCCGAACAAATCACGATTCATTTTTATATGCACAGATATTGATTTGTGGGCGCTAAAAGTGGGCGTGAAAACATTTATGTATCGTGACTGCCTCTTGGAGCACCTACACAGCAAGTTTCAGTATAAAAATGTGTAGAACTCCGGAATTGCCATGATTTCGAAAAAGTGAGCGACGAAAAAGTTATTTTTGTACAGTTACTGACAGTTACCATCTGAACAAAATGATAATATCCTAGTTTTTACGATTGAAACCGTCTGATATATGTCCCTTATTTGGTTTGTGGTCGATAGCGCAAATTTGGCTTGTATGGGAGGAACCACGCCCCCTCGTCCAAACGTTACCAAACCTCACAGGAACAATCTATCTCCTCGGCAAACGTTGTTCTGCCACAGACCGCCTTACTGCTATACACGATCTAATACGATCAAAACCGTTCGAAATATAGCATTTTTGTTGTTTTGCAAGCGGTAAAAAGGGTGCGGTAAAATGTTTCCCTTGAGCCATCGCGTAATCGAAACAAATCGACTGCCCAAATTTCAGCTCAATTTAGGTTAAGCCTGGCGCACTTTACTTCACTGGACGCTAACTCCCCGAAAAGTGAGTTTAACTAAAGTAGGGCAGGCCTATTTTTAGTGCACTTGCCGAGAGTAACCATATGTACTGAATTACAAAATTTTTGTCTAATACGACCCAAACTGTTGAAATAAAACGTTTTCATTTGTTTGTGGGCGGTAAAAGGGGGCCGTGGAGACCAATTTTTAGTACAGTTGCTAACAGTAACCGTACAAACTAAGCCAACATTTTAGCTCAATCGACCCAGTAGTCAATTTTGATGGTTTCTTAAAAAGTGGGTGTGGCTATATAGCGCTGACGCCCTTTTTTAGTACAATTGCCGAAAGTAACCATACAAACTTAAGTATCATATGCTAGTCTCATACGGCCAAAACTGCATGAAATATAGCATTTTCACTGATTTGTGGGCGCAAAGGGGGCGTGGAAACCAATTTTTCGTACAGTTACTGTCAGTAACTTCACAAACCAAAGTAACAAATTTAAGTCTTATACGACCAAAACCGTCTGAAATAAACCATTTTCATTTATTTGTGGGCGGTAAAAGGGGGCGTGGAAACCCATTTTTAGGACAGTTGTCGATAGTAACCGTACATACTAAATTACAAAATTTTAGCCATATACGACCCAAACCGACTGAAATATAACATTTTTATTGATTTGGGGGCGGTAAAAGGGGGGTGTGGCAAATTTTTTTCCTCAACCATCTCGTACCTGAAACAAATCGACTGCTAAAATTTCAGGTCAATCGGTTCAGTAGTTTTGGAGTCTATAGACATCACACAGCCAGACACACATCGTTTTGCTTTATATATGTATAGATATTGATTTGTGGGCGTTAAAAGTGGGCGTGAAAACATTTATAAATTGTGTTCGTCTCTTGGAGCACCTAAAGAGGAAGTTTCACTGTAAAATGTGCAGAACTCCGGAATTGCCATGATTTCGAAAAAGTGGGCGTATTTATATAACGACCACGCCCATTTTTTGTACAGTTACCAACAGTAACCATCTGAACAATATCCCCAAATCTTAGTTTTTACGATTAAAACCGTGAGATATTTTTCTTTTTTTTTTGTTTGTGATCGATGGAGCAAATTTGGCTTGTATGGGAGGTACCACGCCCCCTTCTTCTATCGTTACGAAACCTCACAGGAACACTCTCAAGATGTGGCTTTATTTTCCCTGAAAATTTAATAAAGATCGGTTCAGCGGTTTTGGAGTCTATACGTGATATAGCCACATACCCACCCACATACCCACCCACATACCCACATACCCACATACCCACATACATACATCCATTTTTATATATATAGATTATGCTGCTTTCCCACTGTATCCGATTATGGTTATTTTAACAAATCTCTAGCTTCAGGAGTTTTTCTAGATGACTGGAAAATTGCCTTGATTGAACCTACTTTTAAAAGTGGTTGTACAAGTAATGTTTTGAATTATATATCAAACTCTAAATTATCCACTATTTTTAAATGATTTGAGGGTATTGTTAAAAAAAATGAACTTTGCCATCCAGAATTTAATATGTCCTCAACAGCATGGTTTTGTTGCAGGTCGATCAATTGTAACAAATCTAATGATATTTACAGAAGACTGTGTCTCTGCATTTCAAAGTGAAAATCAAGTTGACGCGATTTATGCTGATTTCTCAAAAGCATTCGACAAAGTGTCTCATAGAATTTTACTTTCAAAATTAGCTCATATCGGTTTTCACTCTAAATTTTTAGCCTGGTTAAAGTCATATTTAACCAATAGACTTTCTCATGTTGTAGTTGAAAATATTTAATCTTTCGCTTTTATAGCAACATCTGGTGTTCCTCAGGGCATTTAAGGTCCACTGCTTTTTTTGTTATTTATAAATGACATGAGCAGATGTTTCAACTATTCCAAATATCTTTAATACGCGGATGACTTAAAAGTCTATTCTATCATCTGTAACTCTCAAGATAAAAAAAACTTACAATCTGATATTAATAACCTTCTGGATTAGTGTTATAATAATAAGCATTTTCTAAATATCAACAAGTGCTTCTATATTAAATTTTTGCGAAAACTCTTAATGTGTCTTATTATTTATAAACCATCAAGGGCTCTATATTAAAAAAATTTTATGAAATTACTGATCTTTGTGTAATATTGGATTCTAAATTCACTTTTGTCAGCCATCTTAACTATATTATATCTAAATCTTACTCTGTGTTAGCTTTTCTAATGCGTAATAGTTCTGATTTCTCTTATCCATTTACTTTGAATTTATTATATTCTTCTTTTATTCGTTCAAAATTAGAGTATGCTATTGTAACCTTTTTATTCAATACATATACATCGTTTGGAGCGTATTCATTAGAGATTTACTCGCTTTGCAGTTCGTCAATTAAATCAGTGTGATGCTAATTCCTAACTCCTACTTTGATCGTTGTAAACTTTTAAATCGTAAATCGCTAAAATGTAGAGGTACCATATTGTCATTATTATTCATATATGATATCGTTAGTGGTTCAATAGATTCTCCTGCACTTTTGCAGTTAATACATTTCAATGTAACTATCAGAAATTTAAGAAATTCTGTACCGTTTTTTATAAGCATAAAAAAAAACTAATTATACATTATATGACCCCATTTTAAGAGCTCTCACTGAAATGAACTTAATCCCAATTTCTTTTGCGTTAGATTTTTCTTTTCCTTAATATAACATTAAAAAGTATCTTAGCAACATTTACTATTACATTTAGTATATTTTTAAGTTGTAAATTGTCAGTATGGAATTAGTTATTCTTTGACTTAAATAAATAAATAAAATAAATAAATAAACATTCTTTGAAATTCTACAGGATAAAGAGCCTTTTTGTAGTGCCGGGTCCTATTACCGAATGAAAAATTGCTCAAAGCGTTTTCTTCTTGGATTATAACCAACCAATTTTTATTCAATAAAAACCTCATATGTATAAATTCTTTCTACGTCTTAAAATACGTATGGGAAAGACTATAAAAATAATTAATATTTCATTTTAAGATGGTCTACACTAACTTACTCTTTAGACAGCTCTGCTACATACATCATTTACCCGTATATCATTTTTCAATGTTTCTACATACTGGTATAGTCAATAACGCTACAAAAAAATAAGACATCAGCAGTTTTTTCGTTGTCAATACATTAAATAATGTCGCATAAAAATTGTAGTGGTATTCAATGAACGCCGTATTGTCGATGTAAACAGCATATGTTCGGTAAGCTTACAGCAGCGTAATTTGCCATACAAAATTGTGGTGTAAACAATACGTATAATGCGACCGTGGTTTAATTTTGTTTTTAACAAGCAGTGTTTCAATTAAATTTAAAAATTATAAATTTAAAAATGCACTTACCATTAATGGATATAACATTTCTGTATAGTTTCAAATAATTTTGTGATGGCAATTTCTTTTTAATAAAATTACGAAGTAAGCTCGGTTTTTATTCAGGGTGGGTTCGTGGAAGTGCTTTGCGTAAACTTATAGCTATGCGCTTTCAGTATAAATACGTCGTTCATTGAATACCAATTGTATTTTTACTCCGTTCAATATTTAATTTGTTTTTTTATTACTTTGAGCAGACGTAAACAGAAAATAAATTGATCTCAAGTAATTCAGGAATTTGTTACTTAAACGCTGAAAGATCAACCTGTTTGTCATTTCCGGTATTTTAAAAACATTTAATCGATAAGTGTATATTAAAAACTGTACATAATTTAAATTACTAAAAAAATACTAGTAACTCGACTGGGCCGCAGTTTAAATACTCTCATTCAAAGTTGTGTAGGTTTTATTATTTTTATGTAGTGACTTTTTATGGAGCGTGGTGTTTATTCAAATAAAAAACTAAGATAACGTTTTTGATATCAAAGTCCTTAGAGTGAGTAAAAGATCAAGTCAACACATCAATTTCTGAGAAAACTATGAAGAGTTTGCTATGAAGATGATGTCTTTATGAGAGTTAGGTGGAGATTTAAAGTTTTTTTATTAAATATTCTAAAAAAAAAAACAAGTTTAAAGTTATCGAAATATCTTGACGTTATCTTGACCCGAATCAAGTTAATGTGTAAAAAATTCATCCGCTATGATATTTTTGTGCTCAGGTAATACACAAACATATCTACTAATCATGCATACACATTGTTCTTATGGAACAATAATTGTTTTATCGACTTTAATATGCTGCTCTTATTTACAAAATCCAGTAAGTAGATAAACTGATTTCAATGATTGAATTTAATGTTACGTTTGAAAGTATTATTGTATCAAAAACCAATTTGAAATCATGATAAGCATAAGCGTAAATCAAACAAAAATATCAAAACAATCAACCTGTGTTTGACACAAAAGGTCATGTTTAAAAATGTTCGCACAAAGAAAAAAGTCCAAATAATGAAATAGTCTAAAAGCTTGAAAATTACCGTACTTAGCTCTAACATACAAAACAGAAATGAAAACTAATAACAATAAGTTTTTATTGAAGGGTTGTTTCTAAGCACTTTGCAAAATTTGCACTCAGTGAAAGCTCAAATGGTCGAAGATCCTTTTCCCAACTCAACTAACTCATTACACCTGACAGCTCACACTTATTTGCCGAAAGACTTAATTTTGCTATGTAAGCGCTGCTCAAACAAGAAAGAAAGAGAGAGAGAGATAAAAAAAGAAAAATATTTTGTAAAATAAACGAAATTTAAGCTGGTAACAAATGCGACTAATAGCAGTTTAAATAACTTTCTTTACAATGCTTTTGGCCAAATTTTCAATTTCCATTGTAAACATTTCAAGCATAAGTCTTAAGGCAAATTGCCAAACTGAAAAATGCTGCTATTAAATTAATAGAATCAATATTAACTGATCTTTGTTGGTTAAGCAAAGTAAAAAAAACACATTGAGGTCAGCACGAGGTTCTGCTTAAACATGCTTAAGGATTAAATTTGGGCTTATTTTGTGTTTAGCACTAAGCACAGTTTTGTTAAAGAACTAAGCTGCAAAAATGAATGCGTTGCACTGCAATTTAATGGTAGTAGATGATAAATAGAGAAAAAAAAACGAAGATAATTCAATTCAATTGAATTTTTGCTAATATTCTTTATCTTTTAAAATCCGTGCTAGCATTAAACTTAAGTGCTGTGTTCTGTTTTAGGTCTTAAGTAATTTAATTTTTTCAACTGGAATTTTCCGTATATTTTTACTGCAAACCTAATGGTTGACCCTACAACAACATTGCTCTGTGATTTTAATTAAAAATTGTTTTGAGACTTTTTCACCTTGCAGCGTTTTAAGGATTTGTGAAAGTTTTTCTGCGTGGTAAAAGTTTGTTAAGTGCTGTAGAAACGATTTATGATGGATTAAGGGGAAATGGGACGGAAAAACGCTGTACATCGTTAGTTGCAAATGTCACTTTTAACTCTTTAGAGATGAAAAGATATCCTTTTCTTAAGAAGAATTCTCAGGGTAAAAACGTAAACATTGCCCATTATGCTTTTTTTCGATTAAATAATACCAATTGAATCAGATTTAACATGTTCTTATATTAAAAGCATTCAAAAAAGTTAAATTAATAACATAATGTCGATAAGCTGTGTAGCGAAACGGTTAATACAACAAAAAAAAAGATCAAAATTAATGATGTGCAGTAATGGCATTTAAAGGAATTTTTATGAACAAAAAAAAAAAAAGATTAGAGAAAGTAAAAAAAGATTTTCTTTCACTTTTGAGCAGAAAAAAGATATGCTAATTCTTTTGAAATTAAGCATGCCTTTTAAATTGTTTAAGCTAATTCTTTTGAGGAAGAAATAATTCAGAATCTGTCGAGATCTAAAAGACGCTGGAATTTAAAATGACATTAAGCTAAACTGTTGAATTTTTGCTGACCCAAAAGTATGCGTCAGGATCTGTAACGTTGTTGACGCTTTTGATGATTTTGACCCACTTAAAGTGATTAAATACATTAAGAAAGTTTGGAAAGAAAAAAGTACACCACGTCGTATGGTTAACATTTATTAATATGCATATACAGGGCTGTCCATATTCGAAGCGCCCATCTGGCAACACTGTAACTTTCCGCAGTGATGCCAAATCGACTAATGACATACCGCGTTTGAAGCGTCATTCCAAGCAAATGTTTACAATGGAACAGTACACGTCACGCGAACGCTCTAAAATTGTTGAAATTTACATTCAACAAAACAAGTCAATAGTGAAAACTCAACGTGCTTTCAAAAAATGAGCGATGAAGCTCATTTTCAGTTGAACGGAACGGTAAACAAACAAAATTGCCGTATTTATGCCACTGAAAATCCACAAGAGATTCAAGAGGTACCTCTTCACGATGCAAAAGTCACTGTTTGGTGCGGCGTTTGTGCTAAAATGCTCATTGGGCCGTTCTTTTTCGAAGATGATAATGGCCACAGAGTTACTGTCAATCAGGAGCGTTATCGCGATATGATAAACAATTTTTTCATGCCAATCGTTCGTCGGAAGCATATCAGGCACTACTGGTTTCAACAAGACGGCGCGCCACCACACACAAGCCGCACTACAATCGATTTTTTGAAGCAATTGTTCCCTGGCCGTTTGATGTCAAAAAATGGTGATTTCGATTGGCCGCCAAGATCACCAGATTTAACGCCTCCAGACTTCTTTTTGTGGGGTTATTTGAAATCAAAGGTTTACGTCAACAAGCCAAAGACCCTAGAAGAGCTGAAAACCAACATCCGTCAAGAAATAACCGCCATTCCCATCGAAATGTTGAAGAAAACCATGGAAAATGCTGCAAAACGGGCACAATATGTCGTAGAGGCCAATGGCGACCATTTACGAGATATCATATTCAAGAAATAATGCAAAAAAAATCTACTTGAACCCATTTAAATGATAATTATAACGGACAGACAAAAAATTGTGGTTTCTTTGATTTATTTAAAAATAAAATGGGCGCTTTGAATATGGACAGCCCTGTATAAATATACACAATATATTTATTATACACAAGTACTAGGGAAGTCAATAGGGATCCTGGGATCCCAGACGATTTAAGCCCCTTTAAATCCCGGGATTTTCTTTCCAGGATTCCGGGATTTTTATAAAAAGTTTTTATTACAAATTGTAAATGCAACCCTTTCAATTTAAGTTGATATGAATAAAGAATTAGAAAAACCTTTTATTTAGGCTGAAAAAGATTGTTAGGAATTGCATCACTTGAGAGAAGACTTTGGAAGCTATGTATATCAAAATTGTCAGATATTCTGACTTAGGAAATTATTTTGTTTTGCGGTGAAGGCAATTGTGATCGAAACTTACAAAATGCTTACGATATCGTTAACTATTTCTCCAACCAGCATAGAATTAGAACAGTGCTTTTCATTAGCGGGTTATATTTGTAATAATATCTGAACAAATAAAAAATAAGACGCGTTGATCAGCTTTATGTATTACTTTAATAATAAAATATACAAAAAATTTAATTTTGAAATTTTTTTTCAACCTTAATTTGCATTATTATATATATTTAACATTTATATAATAATACCTTAAACCAGGATCGTAGCCAGGATGTACCCATTTTTTTATTCAAAATTAAAATATAAAATTTTTTGTTTCATTTCATTCTCAAGTTAAGTTTTTCATATATTATATATGCAAGTTAATATATTAAGGTACTTCGACTTCCATTAGAAAAAATTTCCATGTTCTCCCCTCACCCCTCTAAAAAATAGCCTTGGTCTATTTCATGATTCCCAAAATACTTTGTTTGTTACGATAGCCGCCAGTGAGCTAAAACATTTTGCAAAAACCTCAAAAATTATGTTATATTATATTTTTCGTAAATATATAAAGTTTTTCAAAAGTATTTAAGATAATGCTGTTTTTCGTGCCTTTTTTAAATTTATTTGAATTTATTTTCACTAAAATTGAAATATCTTCATTATTTCTTATGCGATCCTCACTTTTAAGATACCGTTGGAAAGGCTTTGAGTGCTTGCATTCATTGCTAGAATTTTTTAAATTTATACGTTTTAAAGATAAAATACTAATTAAAAAAAAATGAAATTTTTTTAAGATATTAAAAAAAAATAAAAATGAAGTTACTATTATCAAATACAATTATTACCATCTACGATGTCGTGGGTAGTAAAAACAATAAAGATGACAGTTTTGAATGTATCACGTTTGATCCGATAAGTCACGACACATTGGTTTTCACTATTGTTGTTTACACGATTCAACTCCTAACTAAGACTTTATGACACGTAAACGCAACTTCAGTATAGGATTTAAGTTTTTTACAACATATTAAGTGATTCAATGAAAAAACTATTTAACCCTGGATAACCAATCATATTTCTAATACGTTATAACCAATGTTAGTCGATTCGACTAACACGCTTCAAAACTCGTTAAAGAGGAGCTGTTGATATATAAAATACATTAAAATCTATTGAAAATTGAAAATCTATGTATATTTTACTAAAAATAAAAAACCTTAATAGCTAATATTAATATTGGTCTTTGTATTTTTTTTTCTTACACATTTTCATAAGTTACTTATTTCATCAGATTACTGAAAAAAAAAAATATATAAACATAAAAAACATAAAACGCTCTTCTATAATTATACGAATAAAGTGAAATTTTTTATTATTAAAATAATTAAAAAGTTCAATAACGTATAATTTTGATGACACCACTTTAATAGGGCGAGGTTTTTATCCAAATATATAAAATTTGAAACTCAGAGTTTATCCTTATTATCAAATCTTATGTGTAGAATATCAAGTTTCAACCATAATTTTTTGAATCTATGAATATTTTGTACTGTAATGACGTCACTTTGTGTTTGAGGTTGGTTTCATCCAATTTTGACAAATTTCAAATATATGGTGAATATTTTACTCTAAAGCTAATGTGCAAAATTCCAAGTTCATATATTAATTTTTGTGGCATTTTAAGAGATGCCGTTTTTATAAAATAACTTTTTATGGGAGGTAGGCGTGGTCTTCATCCGCTTTTGCTCATTCCCGAATTTCATCTGCGTTTTTTGAATATAAGCATATATTTTTTATTTTATTACGATAGCTTACAAATTGTGGCTGTAATGGTGTCGACAGACAGACAGATGGACAGACGGACATAGCTTAATCGACCAGGAGGTGATGCTGATCTAAAATATATATACTAGGGCGGGTCAATTTGTATGGACGAATTTTTTGGAGGTCTGGCTCAGCGAAATTCGTAAAATACATGTAATTTCAAGACTTTTTCTCCACTACAGCATATACAAATTCTGAAAAAAAGCTGTGCGGACTTTCGTAAATAGATTTTTTTCTCAATTATAAAATATGAATGTATGAAATTTGAAAGAAGTGTATAAAATGTGTATAAAAAAGATTATTTGTGCTGTCATTTCTAAGGTAAATTTGGGCGCTGAATCTGAATCTGGCATTAAAAATACATTAAATCCAACTATCAATAGAAAAAATCGTGATTTTTTATCAAAATATCGTGATTTTTGGTCAAAAAATAAAAAAAATGTTGGAAAATTTGGCGCTGAATTCAAATCTCCCATTTAAATTACTCCAATTCTCGTTTACTATTTAGTACTATTTAGTACCAATTAGTACTCCAAGTCTCGTTTGCTCTCAGTTTTGGGCCTTTTTTCTCTCGATTCCATCGATGTCGCAATAAAACCACTTTTGTGGTTTTCAGTAACGTGTTTGGATGCTCTAGTCATCTCTTGGACATTTCGTTCGGTGCTTTGAATGTGGCATGGTATTTCGACGTTAATCATAACCTCATCAGAATCATAATAATCTTCAGTCAAATGTTGCAATGGAATGTCTCTTGTGTATGGCGGCTCGTGTAGAATATCATCATCATTCAAATCTATCATGTTGGAAAAGTGGGTGCAGTCAAAATTGATTTTCGGTTTTTTGTATTCTCTCAATGTTGTCCGATCGAGATCACTTCGGATATGTTTTATTTTGTCGATTGCCATTTGACGTATAGGTTTCACATTGTGACAAACCATTGCTAGCAAAACATTTTCAGAGCTAGCAAAGTAGCAATTGGCTGACATTACACTATGAACAACGGAAAGTAAATTCGGTGGCAGATAATTCGTCCATTGTATAAATTTGAAGAACAAAACACTTCCGTATGCCATTGAATTGTAATATTTAACGTTGAAGTACATTGGAATGTACACTTTCATCACGTATGTGGCCAAAATTCGCAAGTTTTTTGACGGTTTGTCCGTAGTTATGTACGTACGTAAAATTCGAGCAGCTTTTGTTAACCACCTAGCATGATGTATTGGTCCCAACTTGATGTTTGCTAGATCAATTGATACTGAGCGAGTTGAAATCGCGTTTGCTAATTTGAGAAGATTTCTTGCATCTGTTGAGAAAGAACGTTCATCAAAATCTGGTGATGATGGTGGCATATTTTGGAGTGAAATTATCTCAAAATTATTGACAACCTGAAAAGCAGAATTTTTTTTTAATTCCTTAAATTATATAATTTATTTACTCAAAATAATCGTATTTTACTTGTATCGTATCGCAAATGCCTAAAACCGCTGCTAATCGTCCTGTTGACGTAGTTGGCCCTTTCGTGAAACTTTTTTCTAGTGTATTGTATAAATGACGAAACGGTAACTCATTGAAATGCAGCAAACATACACTCCAATGTAATGGCCTTTGTAAATGTTGTTCGAAAAGTCTTATTATTCCACTTCTAATTCCAGTATTAACAGGTTCACCGTCAGAACAGATAGCTACCAAATTATCTAATGACAAGCCGTTTTTATGAAAAAATTCAATAAGTTTATGCGTTTTTGCTTCTGCGGTTTCTTCTTCCACAATAATATGGCCCAAAAATCTGGAATCTGGCTCTCTTACAACAACTATATGCGGTTCTTTAATTTTGCGTGTATGAATTTTATTGTTGATAAATTCGGTAACTAATGTTTCGTCTGTTCTGCCATCGAAAGCAAATGCCAATAACGTGGAAGTGTCTAATCGTTTTTTCAAGACCTCATTCCTACAACGATTGCGTTCTCTTTGAACTTTATTTTTATCGATAATTAACGTTTGATCATTTTTATCTTTTACGCTTAAATCTTTCAAAAGTGCAGATGCGAGTGCAGCCGCAGCTCTATTTGATATACCGTATCTATCGCATTGCATAGCAAAGTTTGATAAGGTTACGTTTTGCATATACGGCCCTCGAACAGCACCTGGAGCTGCCACTCCTTCTTCAAATTCAAAATCCATACTACTTGCACCCATTGATAATTCAGGTTACCAAATCACCTCTGATCTAGTCACTTCTGTAGTTGTTACTGTTGTTAAACTTGGTTGTGGTAGCGTTTGAAGAAATTCAGTAATAGTGACATTTCTATCTGTCATCTGGTCCACAAAAAATGTTTTCATGAATAGTGGTAGTGGTGTATTTTGACATCTGCAATCCGTTGTTAATAAATTGCAATTACATGTTGAAACCCAAAACAAATTTCCTAGCAAACCACGAAAATCAACAAGAACATCGGGTGATTTGGATTTGTTTTTTGATGCTTCTCTATATTGAGCCATGAATCGGTCTAATTTGTTGCAAATGGGTTTTCTCTGAATAATTGGCGTTGGAAGATTATTCCACATTTCAACAATTTTATCCGCCACATGACGAGTAATTGATTGGAATGAAATGTGTGGGTTGTCTTCGAAATAGTGCTCTTGCATGAAAAAATAATGTAACAAAATATCGCCATACGTCGGTAGACGTTCAACGTTCAATTCTTTCGCTTCACCAAATAAAGTTTTATCATGCTGCAATATTGAAGTTATTTTACGGTCCAGCTCGGGTTGTGATGATGACGGTGAGGTTTCCATGATATAGCTTGTATTCTGAAATGTAATATTAAAAATAAAATATTAAAAATAAAATATAAGGAATTTGATAAAAAATCACGATTTTTTCTATTGATAGTTGGATTTAATGTATTTTTAATCAGTCTCTTTTTGACTGCTGGAGAGTACAGAAGTGTAATATCGCGTAATCTTTTGAGCGTTGATCTTTAATCTCTTTAACATTACGTCGCGCGATTTTGTTGCGTTTGCTTTCACTTCACAAAAAAAAAAAAAAACTTTATTGTATTGTCAAGTATCCTAAAAAGTGTCCCACAATGGGAGGTCTCTTTTTTGATAGGGACAAAAGACTGTTGAACCCAGGTTCGATTCAACCCGTTTTCCTAATCATGACAAGAACCGGTTTACATGCAGAAAATGGTTTTGCCAATGTATCGCCTTTTCTAATACAACGGTCTATAGATTCAGTAGGAGGTAAAGTTAATGTCTGTAAAAAACTGAAATCCGGACAACTTTTAATCCAATGCATAAATGGAAAACAGGCGAGTAACGTAATTCAAATGCTGAACCTTTCCCCAGAAATCTTTGTCAAGGTTGAAGAACATGTGTCATTAAATAAATCAAAGGGAACTTTCTACACCGACGAGTTACGTTACCTGTCTGACACCGAAATAATTAATGGAATCCGAGAACAAAACCCAAATGTAATCGAAGTAAAAAGATTAAAAAAGCGTGATCCGGTTTCAAAAAAGCTAATGGAAGACGATCTTGGACTATATATTGTTTCTTTCAACGTATCTGATTTACCAGAAAGAATTTTGATTGGGTACAACTCAATTGGAATCAAGCCATATATTCCGAATCCTTTACGTTGTTTTAAATGTTTCCAATTTGGACACATATCCGAGAACTGTTCATCTATCAACAAAATCTGTCCACATTGCAGCAGCGTCGAGCATATGGCTGTTGATACTACCGGCCTCCGCGAAAAATGTGATAGACAAGCAAAATGCGTTAACTGTCAAAATCAACACAACAGTTTCTCCAAAGAATGCAATATTTATAAAAAAGAATATGCTATTCAAAAAATAAAAGTAACACAAAAAAAAACGCTTATCGAAGCCCGTAAGCAATATGAAAAACAAAATCCACTCTCAACATCATATGCTAACACAACTAGAACGTGCAACTGTAAATGCACATGTCAAAACAATAATGACCAAAAGCTCTCAACAGAAAGTCAAACCAAAGAAAATTTGAAAACCAATGCCGTAGAAAAAACCACAGAATTAGCAGTTGAACAAATACTGTCTTCAATCTCACCTATTCGACAAACAACAAACACTTGTGGGTCGACAATCAACATTCTTCCAAAAAACATTACAAAGAGGAAAAAACGAGAATTGATAAAAGCGGAGAAAAGGAAGAAGGAAAATAAGAGATCAACTTCTCTTAAGTCTACAAGTGATCAAATAGATTTTAGTGATATAGAAAACGATTTAATGCTATCTAGCTCTTCTTTTTATGAGTAACCAGTTTAAAATAATTCAATGGAATTGTAATGGGTTTGCTAGTCATTTAGAAGATATTAAAATTATCCTGTCTAATTATAATTGTCTTGCTTTGTGTATCCAAGAAACAAAATTTAAGCCAAATTATTACAAAAAACTTAAAAACTTTTCTTGTTACTTTAATAACGCATACCCAACAGCAAATGCACACGGTGGAGTTTGTATTTACCTTAATGATTTGTTTGAGGGAGAAGAAATATCTATTACTTCCCAATTACAGGTAATAGCGATAAAAGTTAAGTTTCCGTTTAAGTTTATTATATGCTCCATTTATCTTCCTGGATCTGAAAATATATCTCAAATTGATCTTAATAATTTAATTGCACAATTTGATCTCCCTTACATTATGTTAGGAGATTTCAACGCCCACAACTCTATCTGGGGATCAAATAGAACTGACTCAAGAGGAAAAATTATTGAAAAAATTTTATATGATAATAATATAAATATTATGAATAGCATTGACAATCCCACGCACTTTAGCCTTGCCTATAAGTCTTTCAGTCATTTAGATTTAAGTCTCATATCGCCTAACATCCAACAATATTTCAAATGGAATATATGTGATGATCTGTACAATAGTGACCATTTTCCGATCGTTATTGAGCTAAGCGGAACTTCATTCAGTTTTGAAAGAAGACCTTGTTGGAACATGAAAAAGGCGCAATGGGAAAAATGGGTCTGTGATTTCTCAATACCTTTAAATAGCTTCCGAAATATAGACGAACTAGAAAATTATATAACGAAGACTATACTGAATGCAGCAAAAGTTACAATACCAATGAGGTCTAGAATTTATAACAGAAAGGAAGTTCCATGGTGGAATGAAAATATTAAACAATTAATTAAAGAAAGGAGAAAATTAATTAAACAATTTAAAAGAAACATGAACTCGGAAAACCTGACGAAATTTCTTAAAATAAAATCATTGACCCGAAAGACTATTAGGGAAAATAAGAAAAAGTCCTGGACTGAATTTTGTGAGAGTATCAATTTAAGAACCCCATCATCGGAAGTATTTAAAAAAATTAGATCACTTAATGGATGCTCTAACTTCCAAGAAATAATATCAATAGAACACAACAATATTTTATTAACTGATAGAAATGATATTGCAAATTGCTTAGGACACAATTTTTCACAAAATGCATCCTCATCAAACTATACACAGAATTTTAGAACATATGCAGCATCCCAATACGTTTCAATAAACAAACAAAACAATGACGAACTATATAACAAAAAACTTACTCTAGCTGAACTTAAGTCTGCTTTAGAAACATGCCATGGTTCTTCGCCAGGGCCCGACAATGTTCGTTATGAAATGCTAAAAAAACTCGACGAAAAAGCAAAACAATATATATTGGATTTTTACAATATTATATGGTCACGACAAGTCTTTCCAAGCAACTGGAAAAATGCCATTGTCATCCCTATTCTTAAAAAAGGTAAAGATAAAACTAACAAAAACAATTATAGGCCCATATCCCTTACAAACTGTCTCTGCAAACTGTTAGAAAGAATGATAAATAAAAGACTTCAATGGTTTATCGAAAAAAACAACGTTTTGAATATCAATCAATCTGGTTTTAGGAAAAATAGAGGAACAATAGACAACTTAGCTATTCTTCAATCTGATATTTTGGAAAATTTTTCATTTAAAAGAGATCTTGTAGCAGTCTTCTTCGATATCCGTAAAGCTTACGACTGTGTTTGGAGAAAATTAATTTTCAAAAAACTCAGTTCAGTGGGCATGAGTGGAAACCTGATTGCCTTCATCTCAAATTTTCTCCAGGACAGAAAGTTTTGCTGTATGATTGGTAACACCACATCTCAGTACTTTGATCTCGAAAATGGTGTCCCTCAGGGATCGGTAATTGGCGTAACACTTTTCTTATTAGCAATCAACGATATCTTAAATAATGTGTCAAAAGATGTTAAAGCCTTACTTTATGCAGATTATCTGGTAATATATAGCTCAGGGAAAAGAGTTTCTGCCATAATCAGTAAAATTCAAAAAACAATTAAAAAATTAGAATCATGGAGCAACATCAGTGGTTTTCAATTTAATGAAGAAAAAACAGTTGCTATTAAATTCTCTATACGCCGCAAAAGTGCAAACGATATATTGTATCTAAAATTAAACGACATAAATATCCAATTTTTAGATAAACATAATTTTTTGGGAGTAATCCTTGACAAAAGGTTATCTTTTAAATATCATATACAATATATAAAGGCAAGAGCAAATAAAAAACTTAATATAATCAAAATGCTCAGATGCTCCCGCTACGGGTCCGATCCGAAAACCCTTTTAAAGATACTACACTTAATAATACTCCCAACAATAGACTACGCATCAGTCATATACGCTGGCGCAAGCAAAGCAAGCTTAAAAATACTTGACCCCATCTTGAACACTGGAATAAGACTCTCTATAGGAGCATTTAGAACCAGCCCAGCAAATAGTCTTCAAGTCATTTCGTCATCACCACCTCTAGACCTTAGAAGATTAAAGTGCTTACTTAATTACTCACTTAAATTATTTTCATTAAAAGACCACCCACTTTATGGTAGGATTACTAATAAAACTAAAATCCAAGAGTTTCAACTACGGCAACAAAAATATGTTCCATTTTATGTACAAGCCTTCAATGAAATTAACAAAGTAATTTCATCGTTCAGGATTAATACAGATAATATAGACACAACAACTCTTCTTGATACGCCCCCATGGTGCTTTAATGATATAAATATAGATTTTTCCCTCGCTTATTGCTATAAACGAAATATGATCCCCTCTGAAATACAACAAAAATTTTTAGAAAAAATTAATACCACTTATTCTAACTACACTTATTTCTACACTGATGGCTCTGTCATAAATCATAAAGCAGGTTTTGCAGTTTATGGAGAAAATCTGGTTATTAAAAAACGCATTCACGACCACTCGTCTATATATACCAGTGAGTTGTTGGCAATAAAAACATGTGTGGAAAACCTTAATCATATTTATCCCGACCAAAAAACTCTTATCATAACGGATAGCAAAAGCGTTCTCCAAGGATTACTCGATCCATTCAATAAAAACAATATCATACAACAAATAAGAATATATATAACTAACCTTAGAAATCAAAAAATAGTTTTTCTGTGGGCTCCAAGCCATCTTAATATAAAGGGCAATGAATATGTAGACAAATTAGCTAAAAATTCTTTATTAGAAAACATTTCACCATATTTCAAGTACCAGTACGCCGACTACAGACAATTTATTAAAAAATATTTACACAACCTTTGGAACAATACGTGGAAAAACTGCAATCAATCAAAATTGTTTGCGATCCAAAATACAGTCACTGATAAATTCGAAAACTACAATCTACCCAAAAATGATTTAATGAAGTTACTTCGACTAAAAATTGGCCATTGTCGATTTACCCACAGACACGTTATTGAAAAAATACAACCTCCACTATGTGAATGCGGACTAAACTTAAATGTACTACATATTTTTAACGAATGCACTAGCCAACCCGTGCAGAACAAAAAATTAAAATATAACATAAATAATATTAAAATCCTACAAAATATATCTAATTTCGGAAACGTAAAAAACTTTCTAACCGAATTAAACATATATGACCTGATTTAAATTTTTATTAATATTATTATTTATTATACATGTATTGTAATAGGTCATAATCATAACATTTAGGCAAGAAGCCAAACATTTATTTAAATTTTAAAGATGAAAAATATAAAATTGTATGTATAATTAGATTAAAAGCTCATAGCAATCAAATAAGGCTTATATAACCTTACTGTGTTGGGGCCAGATTCAGCGCCCAAATTTACCTTAGAAATGACAGCACAAATAATCTTTTTATACACATTTTACACACTTCTTTCAAATTTCATACATTCATATTTTATATTTGAGAAAAAAATCTATTTACGAAAGTCCGCACAGCTTTTTTTCAGAATTTGTATATGCTGTAGTGGAAAAAAAGTCTTGAAATTACATGTATTTTACGAATTTCGCTGAGCCAGACCACCAAAAAAATTTGACCGGCCCTAATATATACTTTTCTATTCTTACCACGTCTCCTTATTAGCGTTACGAACGGAGTGAAAAAGTTAATATAAACCTTACGCAGTACGAGTGGGGGTGGGGGTAATAACCACATTAGTTGTTAAGCTGCCCTCGTTGTGTTCGGATGCGTTTGGCTTTTTAATTGGATGGTGTGAATCTTTTTATGAATGTAGTGTACGTCGAAGCCAATGTTAGTCGCTTTAAATTTATAAAGTTGCACTACATTTATGAAAAGAATCACACCATCGAGGGCTGCTTAACAACTAATGTGGTTATTACAATATGGATAGAGAACACGATCAGATGAGAGAAAAAAAAGGTTGTAAGCAAAAAAGTGAGCAGTGTTAGTCGAAACGACTAACATTGGTTATCCAGGGTTAAATGTATTCATTTCTATTTAAATTTTGACCCTCTGGAGGTTTTAAACCCCGAAAAGACCCCCTTTGCTTCGGCTCTGACCTGTTGATTTATAAATGAATTAATTTACATTTTTTAGTTTCAACTAATAAAAAAAATATTATCCCGAAAAAATCCCGGGAACTCAGGATTGAGATTTTCAATCCCGATAATCCAGAGATCGAGAAAAGCTTCCGAGATCCAACTTTCTAATAAGTACATATTGCAAATAATGCATACAGCTTTTGAAATGAGATCCGTAATGGTTTATTTTTTTTCTTATTTTTTTTTAAACTTATAAAATTTTTAGTAAAATGTACAACAAGTTTTAAGTTATCTGAATCAAAAGAGAAAACATTTACGTAGTAAAAGAAAAGCTAAGGACACAGAAACACTTAATAACTAGTAGAACATATTAATCGATATTAGCTCTCCCAGCTAACAGAAAAAGGTCGCAAAAGAGTCGTCAGTACAGTTAAAAATAATAATTGTAATGTTATTTAAATTGAAAAAACAAATATTTAATGCAACGGGAAATAGCTAGTAATATTATAAATTGCGTTGTTGGTGCAAGCTGAAATTGCATGCCACAAGAGAAAACATATCCGAAAAATCCACAAAAAAATTATTGTTTTATTCTTATGTTACTTTTTTTAATAGATTTTTAATGTTTAGTTTTAAATAACGTAGTTGTACTTTTACATAAATTTCATGATTATAGGCATTTCTTTAGCTCCCAAATATAAATGTTATTATATTATACCTCAAATAGAAAAAGAAATATGCAAGTGAATTTGATATCACACAAATATATAATAGTTTATTTTATTTTTTGTCACAATATTTTCACAATTAACAAGTTGAAAGCAAGAAACGAAAAAGGTCGCTTGTAGCTCTCTCTCGCAAGCCAGAGCTATTTTTTATTTTCTGCAGGTCAGGCTAAACAGCTTTAGCAGCAAGCTGCTCACGAACCGGAGGGAAAACGTTTCTTATTAACTGACAGCATAAACAGATGGCTACAGTATGTACCTTATATACAAACTCTTCTTTAAATTGGATTAATTTGTGGTAACTCGCGACTATCCCAAAACAGTGTTCATAATTTTTCAGAGAGAGTTGCCTTTACACTTCAATCAGAGTTTTCTCTTTTGAAATCTCAATTCTCAAAACTTAATTTTTTGTTGTTGCATTGGTAGCTTAGGCTACTGAAAAAAATTCTCATAAACATAACTGTTAACATGATAATGCTATGGTATCTCTGGTAGTATTTTATCTTATAATATATTTATTTTATATTACACATATATTGTGATTATTTACAATTTGATTATATTTTTTATTCCTTCTAATTTGATAATTTTATTTATTTTTATTTTATAAATTTTTTGAAAACAAATTTTTACCTTTGACTTTTTTTATATTTATAAATAATGAACAGAATTAAACGTAAAGTATAAAAATAAATAAAAACAATAAATAATAAAAAATTTTTGGACACCACAGTATCCAAGTGATTGAAGTAATATCCTTACTGCTTGACGAAGATAAAAATAGCAGTGATAAAAATGTTTTACTTAAGGGCTCTATTTACTTCCAAGTATTTCTAAAAAAGGGACATTTTTTTGATAAGTTTTCCATTTTTTATATTAAAAATATGATTTACTTGAAAACTGGAATCAAGTCTTAAAACAAAATAAAATATTGCAATGTTTTAAAGTGTTTGCAAGTTTAAGTGAAATAGTTTTTTGGATTATTTTTTAAAATCGAAGACATATTGGAATAAAATTAAAAGATGTGAAATTAAATTAAAAAATATCGTAATTTTTAGAAAAATTTTTTACAACTAATGCCATTTTTTGGATGAATTTTGGAGTGTTTCATCTCTGAAAAATTAAATGTTTTTAAATAATTTAGGAATAAAATATATTTCAAGTTTCTTATTTCACCATTATATTATTGTGATATGAACATAAAAACATTTGTTTTTTTATTCTTAGTGGCAAATAGTACCCCAAATTAAAAAAAAAAACTAGACTAGGCAGTAGGCAAACGCGAAAGCTGGCCACATAAAATGGTACGTTAAAGCTTTAATAAACTTTTCACAAAACTAAAAAAGAAAAGATTTTATGTTATGTTCTTTCATCAAAAAGTGAAAACGTAGTATTCGTTTTGTCATTGTTAAGGAGATGTGTGTTGTGAATACTCTTACCAGATCTAATAATCTTTCTATTACAAGAAATAAAAATTGGATTCATTTAAATTTATTATAAATTCATATATTTTATTATTGAATTAATTATTGGCATTTTTCAACCAACCCTTTCTTGTCATTTATTTTCTTAACTCTTTGTATGACCGTGTAACAGAACTGTAACAAACTGAATAAGTACCTAGTTAAGCACTTTATGGTCCACTTACAACAAATAAATAATTTTTATATAACAGTCACAAATTGAAGAATATAATTCTTACAGTCATTTGTGCCTGGTGATACCAGAAAAAAGTTAGTTATCCAGCTCATAATAACGATAATTTCATACTCCAAAGTGGTATACAGTAAACCTGATTCCAGGTCAATCCATAAGCTACAACTTGCATTTAATAATGCAAGAAGATACGTTTATGGTCTTAGAAAATATGACCGGATAAGCCATTTGAGCAATCAGTTTCTTGGATGCAATATTTTAAATTACTTGGATGCCAGAAATTGTATTTTCTTACATAATTTTATGAATACACAAACTCCTCATTATTTATTTAGCAAACTTCAGTTCTGTAGATCAGCAAGAAACATAAATCTCATTATTCCTAGTCATAATTATTTAAATTCAAGCATATTATTTTTTGTGAACGTGATCAGGTTATGGAATTCGCTGCCCTTAGCTGTTAAAAGTATAACGAATCAACGTGAATTTTAACATGAAATCTTGAAAATTTATTTTATTTATTTGAAAAAAAAAATAAAGAAATAAATTACAATTTTTTTTATGACTAATAACTAGCACTAGCAGCTAAGGCCTTCAGCTAGGACTTAGATATAAAAAAACTTATAATAATATGAACTACATTATATAATGAAAGGTACTTAAGTTACACTTTAAAAATAATCTTGATCGTTTAAGAAATTTGGAGAAAGTTTTAATGTTGGATTCATTTGGTGTTTTTAGGAGCTCATTTAAATTCTCAATGTTTAACTGTCTGCATATAATGGCAGCAACTTGACATTGGACTAGTAAATGGTGAATGGATAGTAATCTTGAAAATTTTCTCCTAATTCTATCTCTTTCTCTTTTCTTTTTTTTCTCTCTTAGGTATTTAATATAGTGTTATTGTTATTCATAGTCATATATTTACATTATTTTACTTTTGATAAAAATTCTTTGGATATTAATTGAGTTTTAATTTGAATTATTGGTTAAGCCCTAAGTTTCATAAATTAATTTGTTGTATATGACTTGTTGTTATTATCTTTGTTATTGTTATTCTTACTGCATTCAAAAGACTATAAGCACAGATAATATAATAGAAAGATGTGCCACCGCCATACAAGCAAGTGGCACAGTAAAATTTGAATGTGGATTTATCATAAATCCACATAAAAGCTTTATGAGAGTCAGCGAGCGAACGATTTAAAGCTTTTGAGAGCGAGAGAATAAGTAAGCGGCAATGTGAGCAAATGTGAGCATAATATTGAAAAGCAATAGAAAAGATATGTAAAGATTTGATGCACGAAACATCTGAATAAACGATGTAGCTGCCAACAAAATGTAGCAGAATTTCATTAGGTTTTACTTAAAAAATGTAGGCAATTTTTTTACTAAACTACCCTACGAACATTATATAGTTTAAAGTTATTATATATTTTTGCATTATCTCTTATCTTTTTGTTATATAATTTTAAGAATATAATATCATAAAGATGACATAATCTAGGTATATTTTGTGTGTTGGCTTGTTTGTTTTTTTGCCGCTTTGCCACATGATATTTTAGTGTTATATTATTGTAAGGGCGATTCCATCAGTTGAAGCCTAGCCGCGAATAATGTTGTAAGCAATATTTTTTAAGTTATTTCTTTGCGGAAACATTTTTTATTTAGCTACTTTTATATATTTTTATTTTTATTATTGCAAATACATGCTTTACTATATGAAAAGTACTCAGAAATGCAATTTTTAATTGTTCTTATTTATACAACAAAAACATTTTTTTATCATTTTTTGAGTAAAAATGCAATATTTTGGACCGTTTTTGAAAAAAAAAATTAAAGAATATATTTACTGACCTAACGATACAGGTGCTATTTTTGTAAAGGGCTTTTATTAGAACTTTGATCAAACAAATTTGAATTAAATATATTTAAAAATAGCGGATATATTTGCATCGAAAGTCAAAGTTTTGATTTTCATGTCGTTGTTTCTCATTCTTGGAGTTTTATGAAAAATTTTATGAAAAACAATGTTTTATGAAAAAGTCGTTCTACCAAAATCTTCTGAAATTCTAAAGATATGTGAATGTTTTTGGTACTAAAATTACTGAAATTTTTTAAATTTAATTTGCGAAAATTTTTTCAAGAAAAATTTTCAATATCAAAATTTACGTAAGTGAAAATGGGTGGAATGAGCGTAATCAAAACTAAGTATGTTACAATCTAATCTAGGTTGCACATATTGTGTGCTCAAATTGAGCGAAGTCCGTTAAGCCATTTAGATTTCTATAATGTCAATTAAACAGAAACCAGAATTAAACCAGAAAATAAGTTTTATTAATATAGACTTTGAGTTAAATTGTAAGAGTATTGTAGAACGAATGCAATTCGAAAAGAATTAAAGAATTTTCAAAGATTTTTACGATTTTTTTAAGTTTTGAAAAATATGTCCCCAGTTATGATCCTATAACTTCAAAAGTATTTTTTCATATTACAAAATTTATGCATGTTTGCAAATAAGACATTTATATCTTTCATTTAAGCTATCATTTGTATTGATCTAACAATTTTTGTATAAATTTTCTAAATACTACATTTGTGAAAGAGTTTAAAAAATATGGTTAATACTCAAAATTACCTCCTATGCAGGCCAAATATGCGATATCGGATAGCTTTTTAATTATATTTCGAAAAGCCTCAGAATTTGGTATTCGACCACAATTTACAAGTAGCGTTTCCCTGATAACATGTGATGGGCGTTGGGAAAGGAGGCGTGGCACCTCCTACACCACCCAAATTTGCGATATCGAATAGCTTTGGAGTTAGAGGTCGCATAGCCTCGGAATTCGGTATTCGACTACAATTTACACGTTTCACTGATAACATTTTATGGGCGTTACCCCTCCCACACAACTGAAATTTTTGGAAAAAGGTGGCCGCACAGCTTCGGAATTCGGTACTCGACCACAATTTACTCGTGCCGTTTCACTGATAGCATGTTATGGGCGTTTGCCAACGGGGGCGTGGCAGCAACACACAGTGTTTCCGCTAGTTATTTATACCAGCGCGAAGATTTCGTTGTTTTGTTTTTATCTATTTTTGACGTACCTTTGTTTACGTTATTTCTGACATTTTACTCATTTCAAAGAGTTAACAGTGTTGCAAATCCTATAATAACGTAAAATTGCGGCTAAGGGATTTTTAAAATTAGCTAAAAACGCTAAGAACATTGTTTGTAAACAAAATCTTTAGTTAAATATATGATAATTGGGTTTTTAAAGTCTGAAGAATTTGTTTAGTACGAACTCACCACGTCGACTTTGATGCAGGTAATTTTGAGTACTTTTACTAAAACCGAAATACGTAAATGTCCAACCTGCTACAATCATACTTTTTACCTCAATATTTTCGTTGAAATATTTTTTAAACAACAAAGTAAAAATAAAACCTAATTATGTATCAAAGTCATATTTTTGCGCACTTTAATATACGGGAAATTTAAATAAAGGGTATATTTTAAACTCTTTCACAAATGTAGTATTCAGAAAATGCCTACAAAAATCGTACAAATAAATGCTGAAATAAAAGGTATACATGTGTCATTTGTAAATACTTATAAAACTTGTAAAATAAATTTATACTTTTAGAGTTATAGGATCATAACTGGGGAAATATTTTTCAAAACTCAAAAAAGTCGAAAAATTCTTCGTATTCATTTCTAATTTTTCATTCACTTTTGAATAATAAATTAAGTGAAAAAAATCTTGGTATTCACTTTTGAATAATGAACCAAATTAATAATAAATAAAAAATTAATAATGAATAACACATAAATAGGCAAGGAAACAAAAAATAATAATTTACAAAAAATTAATCATTGAAAAATTTGAAATTCTTTTCGAATTGCGTTTTTTGTAAATAGCATTCATATGAATAAAAAAATAATTAATTATTCTGAATAATGAAAATAAAAAATTTAAATAATTGCTAATCAATTTTTTAAAATTCAATGTGAATTAAAAATTTTATTTATAAGCACTTTTGAATTCATTGGAGGGATTCGTATGTCGTTATTCAGTTTTCCTTAAGATTCTGAATATATATGCAGATGCTCTGCTCTGGCTGAGTCAATAAAAAGTAGTCAAAATTAATAGCAAGCAGTGAATAAGAAAAATCTGTTTCGCACAATATAAGTAAATCATCATGAAAATAATGCAAACAAAAACATTTGTTGCTGTCGAGCAGAGATCACAATTGCTTGATTCCAACAACAACAACGGAAAAAACAATTACAACATTAAATTTCACGACTCTCACTAGCTATGAGAAACCATGCAGTAGTGATCTATGCTGTGAAGCATTGAGGAGTGAAGAGTGAAAGAGCATTGCAGAGAGAATGTGCATGCTAGGATTGGAAACTTTTCTCTCAAGAAAGCTTTTTCATCGCGCTCACAAAAGCTTACGTAGTGATCTGAAAAATATTTGTTACTTTTTAATGTTCTACGTGGCACATCTTTATACTATATAATCTTTGCTATAAGTCTTATATGTGAACATTGCCTTTAAATAAATAAAATAAATAAACATCCTTATTCTGGCAACTTGACAACAGTCAACCAGCGTTTTTATTATTTCTATGTGTTTGTAGTAATTTTTTTATTTCAAAACAAAATTTGTGGCTCAAAAATATTAAATTTTGATAAAAGTTGTCATTTGCTTTTCATATAGTGACAATTTTACTAAAACATTTTGTTTTTTGAGCCTCAAATATTGTTTTGAAATCAAAAAATTACAACAAACACATAGAAATATTAAAAATACTAGTTGACTATTGTCAAGTTGCCAGAATAGGGCTGTAAGACAAAAAGCAAAAATAACTGGAGTTTTTTTAAGAATCATATAAAAATCGTAATTGTAAAAAAAGAAATGATCAAAAAATTATAAAAAAATGAAAAAATAAACAGAAAATTTAAAAAAATAAATACAAAATATAATGAAAAGGCCAATGCTAAGTAAAGTAATCCAAAAATTTAAAATTGATTGCATCAGCTAAAATTGTTCACAATTTACAAAAAATTGTGAATTTTTAGCCTAAAGCGTGTTCAGAAATTATATTGTGTAACTCGCTTTTTTATTAAAAATCCGAATAAATTGAACAAATATGTTTTCAATTTGGTTTTTCATATTGAAATCATAATCTTAAACAATTTTAATGATACTTTTTGAAAAATAAGCAATTGCCCAATAAAGAGGCAGTCATAGGAAAAAGCTGGTTCGATAAAAAGGTCACTTATACTACGAAAGTTACCCTACGGAGAATGCAACATATACCTTATTCAAATTTTAACAAGCTGCTCCATACAAATCCGTATAAATTTGCATAGTATAATAACCTCAATACAGCTTTTTTTATCAAACAAAATTTTATAAGTTACAATAATGTTTCCTTAACTTATAAAAACTGAATAATAACCTTAATACAGCATTAGATTTCAATGATTATTTCCAAAGCTCTTGCGGCTGATAATACACTGAATACAGCACAAGGTTGCAACGACTATTTCCAATGCCCTTGTAAATGAATGAATACAAACTTGCAACAAAACAAAATCTTACATTTTTTCAAAACTTTATGAAACATTTTTTACAACAAGTGCTTTTATTCGTTAAAAGAAACCGCAGTGTAAGTGATTTGCAACAAAACGAATGATTAATTACACTAGGTGCCACACATTTTGTGATCCACATACCACTAATTTTTTCTTATGGACTTTGGCCTTCTAAATACGAATATCACAATAAAAAAATTTTCTATGGATAAGTTTTTGAGATATGATTTTTTGAAAAAAATTTCCCCTTTTTCCAGGATGTAGTGTCATAAATAGCAACCTATCTCGAAAATGAATTAACCAATTAAAAAAAAAAATTTAATCAAGACATTTAAATTACCTACAAATGCTTAGAAAAAACTTTGTCATTTGGCTCAGTTAATTTGACGGAATTAGAAGAAATTCGGAAGAGAGAATGAATTTAACCTTAGTACCTATTCTAATGTAGGTTTCTCGTACGTATCATTCTTACAACAGGCGCAAACATGTCCTTGAAGATCCACTTCCTTGCATTCTCACTTAGATTTTTTTTCCCCCAAACCTTGGTGACGTTAGTGACGAACACAGTGAACGTTTCCATCAACAAATGAAATCCATGGAGAGACACTAACACAGATCCTGGAATTCAAATATGATGGGCGATTATATTTGGTTTCATAAAAATCATATCTCAAAAACTTATCCATAGAAAATTTTGTGATATTTAAGTGATATTCGTGTTTAGAAGGCCAAAGTCAAATAGAAAAAATTAGTGGCATGTGAATCACAGATTTTCTTTTGGATTTTGGCGCCTAGTGTTACAAATTGCTTATTCGAATCTTTAATAAAGGGTCCGTCAAATAAGTTTATTTTTTTAAATTCTATAAAGAAACTACTGAATATTTTCTCAAATTTCTTTTTTTATTTGAAAGTACAATCCTTCCGGTTAATAATGGAAAATAATTTCATTCAAATGGCTGCCTCGGCTGGCCATGCAGTAGCCTACACGATCGGTCTAATTTTTAAGCACATTATCGATTGTGTGCAGCTGTATTTCACCAAGGGCTTCACGAATATTGTCCTTTAAAGCGTCAATTGTCTCTGGCTTGTTGGCGTAACACTTATCTTTGAGGGAACCCCACAAATAAAAGTCCAACGGTGTCAAATCGCAGCTCCGAGGTGGCCAAACGACATCAGCTCTGCGGATGATAATGCGATCTTCAAAAACAGGGCGCCAAACATCGAGTGTAGCTTTGGCTGTGTGGCACTTAGCGCCGTCCTGTTGAAGCCAAATGTTGCCAATATCCTCCTCTTCAATTTTTGTGAACAAAAATTCGTTCAACATGGCCCGACAAAGATCGCCATTGACTGTAACGGCCACTCCTTGCTCATTTTCGAAGAAAAATGGCCCAATTATGCCTCTGGACCAAAATTCGCACCAAACAGTGACTCGTTTTGGGTGCAGCGGCTTTTCAATGTATGCGTGCGGGTTTTCTGTGCCCCAAATGTGACAATTTTGCTTGTTTACATACCCGCCAAGATCAAAATGAGCTTCATCTGAAAAGATGATTTTTTTTTTGGCAAAATCGGCATCTTCTGTAAGTTGATCGAAGGCCCACTTAGCGAAGCGAAAACGCATTGGATGGTCAGTTGGCTTCAACTTCTGAACCAATTGGACTTTATATGGCGTCATACCCAGGTCTTTATGCAAAATTCGTCTCAGTGAAGTCTCCGAAATGTTCAATTGTTGAGAACGGCGGTGAATTGATGTTGATGGCGCTTCACGCACACTTTCTCGCACAGCAGCAATATTCTCGGGTGTACGCACTGCTTTTGGCTTTTCACGCTTTGTTTTATCGATGAGGATGCCAGTTTCTTTCACTTTTTTCACAAAATAACGAACATACGGAGCTGACGGTGCTTCTCGTCTTCCAAAATCCGTACGCAATTTTCGCACACATTCTGCAACATTACCATGATTTTCAAAGAAATGTCGCAATATTTCCCAGCGTTGTTCAAGCGTATACACAACCATATTCGTTCAGCGGAAGAATAAAACTAATTATTTGTCAAATCAGATATGAGCTAAGTGTTACCATTCACGAAATAAGCACTAGTTGAAAAAAAAAACGTTAGATGGCGGACCCTAAAAGTCCATAATCACAACCCATTTGTGACTAAATTTCTTTAAAAAAACTGCATTAGTACTGGATTATAACATATTTTTGTTACAAATCGCAATCTATGCTAGATGGTGAGTCCAATGTTCATCCTTTTTTTTTAGCTGAAATCAAGCGAGGATACAGATTTAGCTTTCCTACTGGATGCTCCAAATGTTTTTACTAAAACAAAGTCTTTGAAACAATGTCGCTGTAAATGCTACACACAATCAGGAACACATTAAAGAAGAGCTGCTATTGACGTTTCGCTTACAAGTTTTTTAAACTTTAATATTCCAATGACTTCAGCCACTGCCAAAAGAAGAGTTTTAGCACAGATAATATAATAGAAAGATGTGTCACCGCCATACAAGCAAGTGACACAGTAAAATTTGAATGTGGATTTATCATAAATCCACATAAAAGCTTTATGAGAGTCAGAGAGCGAACGATTTAAAGCTTTTGAGAGCGAGAGAATAAGTGACATTGTGAGCAAATGTGAGCATAATATTGAAAAGCAATAGAAATGAGATGTAAAGATTTGATGCACGAAACATCTATATAAACGATGTAGCTGCCAACAAAAAGTAGCAGCTACAATATTTTTTAAGTTGTTTTTTGCGAAATTAGAAATTATTTATACAACAAAAACATTTTTTTAATAATTTTTTGAGTAAAAATTCAATATTTTGGACCGTTTAAAAAAAAAAAATCAAGAATATATTCACTGACCTAACGCTACAGTTGAAACATTTTTGTAAAGTGCTTTTATTAAAACTTTGATCAAAAAATTTGAATTAAATATATTTAAAAATAGCGTATATATTTGCATCGAAAGTCAAAGTTTTGATTTTCATGTTGTTTTTTCTCATTCTTGGGGAACGATGTTTAATGAAAAAGTCATTGGTCCAAAAATTTCTGAAATTCTAAAAATATGTGAATGTTTTTGGTATTAAAACTACTGAAATTTTTTAAATTTAACTTGCGAAAAAAAATTTTCAAGAAAGACTTTCTATATCAAAATTTACGTAAGTGAAAATGGGTGGAATGAGCGAGATCAATACTAAGTATTTTACAATCTGTTCTAGGATGCACGCAATATGTGTACTCAAATTTAGCAAAGTCCATTAAGCCATTTAGATGTGTATAAATGTCAATTAAACAAACAATCCAGAAAAAAAGTTTTATTAATATAGATTTTGTGTTAAATTGTATGAGTATTATAGAACAAATGTAATTCGAAAAGAATTGAAGAATTTTCAAAGATTTTTTTAAATTTTGAAAAATATGTCCCCAGTTAGGATCCTATAACTTCAAAAGTATTGTTTCATATTACAAAATTTTATACATGTTTGCAAATGAGACGTTTATATTTTTAATTTAAGCTATCATTTGTATTGATCTAACGATTTTTGTATAAATTTTTTAAATGCTACATTTGTGAAAGAGTTTAAAAAATATGGTTAATACTAAAAGTTTCCTCCAATACAGGCCAAATATGCGATATCGGATAGCTTTATAATTATATTTCGCAAAGCCTCAGAATTCGGTATTCGACCACAATTTACAAGTAGCGTTTTCCTGATAACATGTGATGGGCGTGGGGCAAGGGGTCGTGGCACCTCCTACGCCACCCAAATTTGCGATATCGAATTTCTTTGGAGTTATAGGCCGCACAGCCTCGGAATTCGGTACTCGACCACAATTTACTCGTGCCGTTTCACTGATGGCATGTTATGGGCGTTTGGCAACGGGGGCGTGGCAGCAACACACAGTGTTTCAGCTAGTTATTTATACCAGCGCGAAGATTTCGTTGTTTTGTTTTGATTTATTTTTGGCGTATCTTTGTTTACGTTATTTCTGTTATTTTACTCATTTCAAAGAGTTAACAGTGTTGCAAATCCTATTATAACGTAAAATTGCGGTTTAGGGATTTTTAAATTTAGCTAAAAACGCTAAGAACATTGTTTGTAAACAAAACCATTGGTTAATTATATGATAAACAGGTAATTTTGAGTATTCTTACTAAAACCGAAATACGTAAATATCCAACCTGTTGCAATCATACTTTTTACCTTAATCTTTTCGTTGAAATATTTTTTTTAAACAACAAAGTAAAAATAAAACCAAATTATATATCAAAGTCATATTTTTGCGCACTTTAATAGGGGGGAAATGTTAAGTAAACGGTATACTTTAAACTCTTTCACAAATGTAATATTCAGAAAACGTCTACAAAAATCGTACAAATAATCATATAAATAAAAACTTAAATAAAATGTATAAATTTCTCATTTGTAAATATTTATAAAACTTGTAAAATAAATGAATACTTTTCGAGTTAAAGGATCATAACTGGGGAAATATTTTTCAAAACTCAAAAAAGTCGAAAAATTCTTTTAAAAAATATTCGAGCCAACCAGGAAAAGTCTTAATGATTTTTATTATCTAAAAAAAAAAACTACTCAATCGAACTAGCAATGCCGTTTTCGTCGTGCAAACTCTTTTTTTTAATTGTTTACCACTGTTATTAACTTGTGATTCACTTTTAAATAAAAAATACAATGAATAAAAAATTTTGTTATTCACTACTATTCTATGAATAAAATGTTCGCTTTTAACTTTTTATTCATTATTTATTTTTTATTTATTATTAATTTTTTATTTATTATAAATTTCGTATTCACTTCTAATTTTTCATTTACTTTTGAATAATAAATAAAATGAAAAAAAAGTCTTGTTATTAACTTTTGAATAATGAACCAAATTAATAATAAATAAAAAATAAATAATGACTATAAAATTAATAATGACTAACACATGACTAGGCAATGAGTCAAAAAATAATAATGTACAAAAAATTAATTATTGAAAAATTTTAAATTCTTTTTGAATTGCATTCTTTGTAAATAGCATTCATATGAATAAAAAATAACTAATTATTCTGAATACCGAAAAAAACATAATTGAAATTAATTCAGTTTTTCTTAAGATTCTGAATAAATATGCATATTTTACTACTCTGGCTGAGTCAATCATAAATAGTGAATAAGAAAAATTTGCTTCGCACATAATAAGGAAATCATCATGAAAATACTGCAAACAAACAAAAATATTTGTTGCTGTCAAGCAGGGATCAGAACTGCTTGGTTCCAACAATAACAACGGACAAAAACAACTACAACATTAAATTTCACGACTCTCGCTCGCTATGAGAAATCATGCAGTGGTGATCTATGCTGTGAAGCATTGTGGAGTGAAGAGTGAAAGAGCATTGCAGAGAAAATGTGCATGCAAGGATTGGAAACTTTTCTCTCAAGAAAGCTTTTTCATCGAGCTCACAAAAACTTACGTATTGATCTGAAAAATATTTGTTACTTTTTAATGTTCTACGTGGCACATCTTTGTACTATATAATCTTTGGTTTTAGTATTGCAAAAACTAAAAAGTTATCTATAGGTTAATTTTTACACTATAGGTTAATTATTGGAAAAACCGATAAATTAAACAGTGGTTTCTGAAAAGTTTTAAAAGTTTAAAAACTTAAAAAATTAAAATGCCGAATGTATCTTAGGAACAAACAAATATGCGTATAAACTGAATCAAACTACGATAAAAACATTTTCAAGAGTGCTAGAATACAGATATCTGCCTTCAACATACAAAAACCATATAAAAGGAGAAAAACTCCAGTGAAAATTTGCTCACATGTAAAAATAACGATATATGTTAAATAAAAAGTACAAACCTGAGGCTTGCACAGCAAGGATAACAGAATGAAGTGCTAAAAAAAAAATTTAACAACATTTTCAAGGGAACGCAATACGAAAAATATTCTCCATTCACACGTCCTTCAAATGAATTTGAAGCTAAAATTTAATGATGCGTTCGGAAAGCAATTTCATTCACTTGCGTGCACAGACACATAAGCAGACACACTCACTCACACACACGCAAACACGTTGAATCAAACGCATTGTAAGAAACCGCGAGAGAGATGGAGCATAAGAGCGAAAGAGACAGGGAGTGCGACAAAAGAAAACTGCTGCCATGTATGAGCATGCAAGGAAGTATGTATGTATGCATGTTTTACGTATGTAATATATGTACTATGCGCGCTTATGCGAAATTGCTTCTGAGTTCTTCACAGTTCAGTTTCATGCTTGCGGTGTCAGCGCTGCAGTGACAAACGCACCACACACACACACACACACACACACACGCGCACATATCCACTCAAAAACATGCTCACCCGCATACGTTAACAAAAGCAAACTAAATCACAATTTAAAGAAAAGCAGAGATGCTCTCATGCGGGACATAGAATAACTATTAAGGTAAAAGAAAAATTTAATTTTAATCCAGCATCACTATGTGACGATATCGAGTGTAGGAAAGATAGACAGACTGACGGACAGAAAGGTAGACAGCAAAAGCTGAAATGCGCACATAAATATGCTTAACCCTAAATTCAAAGACAGTAAAATATCGCGTTAGTATAAATTTTTTTGAAACTTAAACACGCATAAATACGCACAAGCCCTCACACATATATGCATAAAGTGGTTTCTCGGTAGCTAACAAAACCAATAAAGCAACAAAATAAATAGCCCAGAATATTGATGCAGCAAAGTTCTTTTTTTTTATGTTGTAGAGGTTTTAGACCATTACTTTTTAAATTGCAATTTTTAAATGTAAAAATAAGCTTTTTCCAACATTTCGTCACTTATTTGGCGACATCTTCAGGGGAGATTTTTTATTTTTTCATTAATTTAGAATGAAAGTTACTAGAGCTAATAAGAGTTATTAGAGCTAGTATAGTAGCAATTGAAGTATAGGCTCTTAAAGTTATTTTAAGTAAAAAATTTTGTTTTTTAAAAAAAATTGATATAATATAACGTATTTTAAAAGTAAAGTTTATATGGGCAATTCCTAAAATCTTTTAAAATCTATAATTTTTGTATAATAAATGAAAGTTATTAACACTTTCATGTGTCTTAAGCTAAGTTCAAGTTTTAAATGAACGTCTATTAAGAATACATGGAACAAAATTTCCTCACTAATTTCAGTTCCATAAGTTGCTACCTTAAGTTGCTACTGGAATCGAAAGTCAAAAAACACTAAACACTTAGTTGATTTACACACAGATTTTTATCTTCTGAGCTATATAAAAATCGTGCGCCACCAATTTGCGTTAAAATTTAAATAGTGTTTGTACGAAAACACTTAAATACATAATAGATATTTTTATTATATATGTGCCATGAAGCTAACGAAAGTTATAACACATTCAAGGCGTGATACCACTTTTATAGCATTTGTTAGATTTTTGTAGTTTTTGAGATAAAGAAACGCGCGCCATAAGAAAGGTATTATTTTAAACTCACTTTAATAAATTCTATGAAATTTAAAAAATTTTTTGGTGGGTTGCATTAGTGTGCCATTAATATTACCCACACAGCAACTCCTCAAAAATGGTCATTTAAAATGAACGCCATCAAAAAATATATATTTTTTTCGCTGGCACATCGAAGATCCTGAAAGGATGAGAAAGCTCCTCCTTGCACATGCATGCTCTCGACATTTTTGAATATTTGCCAAAAGGCGCGCTTAAAAATTTGGAATATTTTAGATGTGGCAAGATGATCAAAATTCGTTTTTTTGATAATGCGATAAGCTCAGTAATATAAAATTTGAAGGAGTTGCCCAAAAACCATGAAACTTGGTAATAAGCATGGTGGCAATAAGACATGATACTAAAGTTAAAATGGGTTAAATTCGATCACTACTTCGTGTAACCTTCATATACCATAAATGGTCAATGTAAAACTAATGCCGCCTTTTTAATGTTACAATGATAAAAATTGGCATGGTTCTTTATGATAAAAATTGGCATGGTTCTTTATGCTATGCATGCCAACAATCCTGCTAAAAAGAATTGATATTTATTTGATTTTAAGCCTACTTTTGATACTAACACCTTGTGCAAAGTAGAGCACAAGCGCAATTCTCTTGACTTAGTTCATCTTTTGAATTTTATGACAAAATACTGAGTTGTTTTCGAAAATAGTAACCTCTATAAGTCGTTTTTATCAAAAAACAAACTTTTAAGTATGTTTACTGTAAGTAGGGTAGAGCGAGGATTATTTGACGAAAGGATGATTCCATTGACTTTTTCTCGTTGAGTACATAGTTCATAACTAATATTCTGGGTTTCTGTAAAAATTGTTAAAATTTTGACATGAGTATGTACAAAATACCGACTTTTAAGGTTTTTGTAAGAATAACTAACAAATTTTCTGGCATTTCAGTGAAAAATTTGTCAAAATATAATGAAATTCTATTCCCTTGAACTCATACGAATCATGATTTTATTTCAAAATCGGTGGACTAGTTCTCATGCTATAGGGTAAAAACTACAAAAAACCTGGGCTAACCCGCGCCCCTCGCTAAATGTTGTGTTGACAGATTTATTATTTTGATGGGCTGCTTTTTGAGTATGCAAAAGCCCATTAATGTGCCATCAAATTTTTCCATTTTTCTCTACACCCAAATGTTAAAAGATTTGGAAATTGCCCATATATAAAAAAATAAAAAAAAACTCCCCCGAAGTTGACTCTCAAAAGCTACATGGATCCTCCTTGTATGCAGCATCACCATTTAAACCAACCAATCAACCATTTTTGCCATATTTCATTTTTTTTTCTACACTATTAAGTTTGATTGAAATAAATTTCTTTAATATATTTTTATTTTCTTTTAAAATTTTCAGTGCAATGTCATTGCTCGCATGACAAACTGTCGTAAAAAACATTTTTAAAATTTTTCAGTAACACGTTTTTTCTGTTTTGATCTCTGTTTCACTGCTTCTTTCGGACACGTGACCACTTTAAAATTAAACTTGTTTAATATTTTGGATACCTTGTTTTATTGTCTTGAAATGTGTAAAAAAAAAAATTAAGCCAAGTTTTTCCTAGAAACTGTAGTATCTAATGAAACACTACATTAAAAAGCATTAATTATACTAATTAACTAATAACTAATTATTTTAACATTAATTAAGAATAACTCAAGAGTAACTTTTCTACATATTTCAATTATGTTTTATCTTGTGGCGTGCAACTTCGACCTTAAAGGCTTCGACTATTTGCGACCTAATTAGTCACATAAAAAGCATAAAACATCTCCTTTTACAGTTGCAATAACATTACAATTACGATTTATATCTATATTGGCTACACTACTTTTGCGACCTTTTTGTGCTAGCTCCGTTTGTGGTAACCATTAATTCGTCTTCAACATCTAATAATTTGTTTGGTGTCTTTTGTGCACGTAGTAAAAAATCACAAAAAAAACTTCGAAATTGCTTAATAGTTATACTTTCAAAAAAACACAATTCTGATATTTTGCGAAAAAATAATTTATTCAAAACTTCGCTTTGATGGAATTAGAATTGCAACAAAAAATTTCAGGAAAATATCTGTGTGGTGCAGAATAAAATTGAGAACACCAAGAACAATATTTATTTTTGAACCAAATAAAAAACCGAAAATATTTTACCTATATACACTTGCAAATATTTTGCTTCATATAAGAAAATATTTTGCTTCATATAAGAAAATATTTTGCTTCATATAAGAAAATATTTTGCTTCATATAAGAAAATTTAAAATATAGCCTCATTTGCCAAAATCAAGTTTTAAAAAGTAAAATTAAGAAAAACAATTTTTAGTAACCATCTATTTTTGAAGGGAAAACTTCTTTAGGCACGTTAAACGATTTTGGTAGAGGGGGTAAATCTTTGGTTTGCGTCAGGCGCGGACTCAGAGGGGGGGGTTTGGGGGGTTCAAACCCCCCACGAAATTCTCGGACAATTTTTCTTTATTGTTATTTACTAGTGAGTCAAATAAGCCTCAGTTTGTGCCTAAATATTTAATGGAAAATGATCTGAAGATGTGATTAAATGATACAAGTATATGAACACTTGAGTAATTTTTGTGTTAGATTAGTTAAATTAGCTTAATTTAAGTATGTATTTTAAATTTGTATAAACATGTAAAGTAAATTGTTTTTAAGAAATAAATTAACAGGCAGTTCAGAATATAATTTAATTATTAATTTTATTTGTAGTTTTATTTTTTAAAAACATAATAAATTTGGTGAATTTTTGAAAATAGCTCATTTTTTGCATTTTCGGTGGATTTAAGAATTAAGAAATTGGCAACTCTGGTTCAAGCACATGCAGCGTACCAATGGCGCATTCTTAGACACAAAATGAGAGAGTGTAGCGACACGAACGTGAAAAGATCGTATGCCGTATTTGTTAAGTATACTGAGGAAAAACATACTGAAATCAAAGAAAATTTACTCAATATTAAAGAAAATTTTACTTATTTTAAACCAAAAAAAATTGTTTTTTGTTTTAAATGAAAATTTTTCTTTGAAAGAAAGAAATAAATTTCAAAACAAAGAAGTAATTTATATGTAATACATTTATATAATTTAAAAATTTCCATTTGAAAGAAAAAAATTCTTGGCGCTAAAACAAGTAAAATTTTCTTTAATATTGAGTAAATTTTCTTAGGTTTAAGTCTTAGTGTGTGACTCATTTTAAAATCCATACAAAAAATAGAACCCAAGACAATTTTACTTTTGAATTAAAATTCTTAATTTTGTGAAACAAATTCAAGTTATTTTGTTTCAAAAAATTTATTGTTTCAAAAAAAAAATTTTTCTTTAACCTAAGGAAATTTCAGATTTTAAAACAAATATTTGTCTATTTTTATTTTAAAGTTGAACTTTTTTCTGAGTGAACAATACAAAATATTTATGTTTATGTGCGTATACATATACGCAACCGAACGAAAATGCGTGACATGAGAGGCACATTAAAATAAAGTTCGATTTATTTTCGTTCACTGGTTGGAAGTGTTAACGGTTACGTTCAAATTTGTTAGGCCATGGTTATGCTAGCCAAACATGATTGCCGAACATTTTTTGTTGTTATTGTTAATGAACTTTTTCTCATATTCATTTTCTCGCTCTCGGACCGAACATTTTGATTGCTGATTGGAACGCCAAACATGCCGAACTTTCCAGTGTTGGCTGTAGTCATTGTTTATAATTGCATCAAAAAAGTAGGTAAAAAAAGTATTAAAAAGTGAAGTTGATTGTGTCTTCAAGTAACCCTTAACATAAACAGCTAGCTAGCATGTCAGATATATGCAAACCATTTTGTTTAAGATATTATAATAAAAATTCAGAGTAAGTAATATTAGTTCGTATATTTTAATTCGTTAAATTTATTTTCAATTCTACATATAACAAATATGTATTATAAGTACAAAAATGCAAATTAGGGTTGTGCTTTTTTGTGTTTTGACATATTATTTAATGCAACTGTGCCACCAATCATAGCATAACCACCAAACAAACATTTCAGCGAAGAGAATAAATTAACGAAAATGAACACCAAACATGTTTGGTTAGCATAACCACGGCATTAGCGGCCTTAAGGCAGATTTACTGACCACGTTCATCAAGTTTTGACCGTTTTTTTATATGAAATTATGAAAATGTTTGTGCTCTATCTCTCTCCACTCTCAATTAGAGAGTAACAAAAACTAACTGCACTCTCTTTGACTTGATTTCAAATTTCTTGCGGAATCTTTTTGTGCTATGTTGCCAGAATGGAGTTTTTTGAGTTGAAATTGGCATATTCTATTTTTTGAAGCTCCAAAATAAAATATCATTGCGTCTGGCAATATTGATTGACAAAGAAAAAAAAACTTGCTGAAAGTTTAACATGCCAGTGAATCGACATGCGGCACATTCTAACAGAGAGGGCAAGAAAGCTTTCACAAAAAACTTGCTGAAGGTGGTCGGTGAATCCCCTTTATTGTGTCAAAGTCATATAAAAAGTAAGTGTAGTTGCGGTTTTTCCGGCTTTCGACAAGTTAATTGCAGTGTGTCATTGCGAGTGTAAAGTGTTGTGTATTTGATTCTGAATTGTGACTAGTTATAGAAAAATGACTTCTAAAAAGATTTCGGAATATTGTGTTGACTTTATATGATTTAAATACAAATTCTAAATGTTTGATAGTTTAAATCATACTTGATTTTAAATACAAATTCTAGTTGTTTGACAGTTTAAAATCGTTTATCGAGCTTAAGGTCAAAGTTAGAAACAATTAATTGTTCTAACGAATTTTTCTAAAGAAACAACAACAACAACAAAGTTTTTTCAATATGAAAGGAAAAAAACCACTAGCAAATTGATTTTATTGTACAATTTCTGCGTGCTAAACGCGTCATCAGAAATCTTTGTGATTGCCCGTGCAAGCGCGTAGACGCACTGCACCATCGGGGCGATGAGATTTTGAAGCTTCAATTTCTCATTTTTTCCCTTAATTTCATAATGCCACATTTGTTGTTGTATTTCTGTTTTACTTTAGTTTCTATGCCTATATTATATGTAGTCCAACAGCCTGCTGGAATTCTGCACTAACAAAGCATGTTTACTGAAGTTGTTTTTAGAATTTTTGCTGATTTTGTTTTTCAGCTGTTTCCGTTTGGTCGAGCTCTACCATTTGATTAAACAACTTCAGTAAACATGCTTTGTTAGTGCAGAATTCCAGCAGGCTGTTGGACTACATATAATATAGGCATAGAAACTAAAGTAAAACAGAAATACAACAACAAATGTGGCATTATGAAATTAAGGGAAAAAATGAGAAATTGAAGCTTCAAAATCTCATCGCCCCGATGGTGCAGTGCGTCTACGCGCTTGCACGGGCAATCACAAAGATTTCTGATGACGCGTTTAGCACGCAGAAATTGTACAATAAAATCAATTTGCTAGTGGTTTTTTTTCCTTTCATATTGAAAAAACTTTGTTGTTGTTGTTGTTTCTTTAGAAAAATTCGTTAGAACAATTAATTGTTTCTAACTTTGACCTTAAGCTCGATAAACGATTTTAAACTGTCAAACAACTAGAATTTGTATTTAAAATCAAGTATGATTTAAACTATCAAACATTTAGAATTTGTATTTAAATCATATAAAGTCAACATAATAAACATAGAGGTCATTTAGGAAAAAACTTTAATCAAATGGTAGAGCTCGACCAAACGGAAACAGCTGAAAAACAAAATCAGCAAAAATTCTAAAAACAACTTCAGTAAACATGCTTTGTTAGTGCAGAATTCCAGCAGGCTGTTGGACTACATATAATATAGGCATAGAAACTAAAGTAAAACAGAAATACAACAACAAATGTGGCATTATGAAATTAAGGGAAAAAATGAGAAATTGAAGCTTCAAAATCTCATCGCCCCGATGGTGCAGTGCGTCTACGCGCTTGCACGGGCAATCACAAAGATTTCTGATGACGCGTTTAGCACGCAGAAATTGTACAATAAAATCAATTTGCTAGTGGTTTTTTTCCTTTCATATTGAAAAAACTTTGTTGTTGTTGTTGTTTCTTTAGAAAAATTCGTTAGAACAATTAATTGTTTCTAACTTTGACCTTAAGCTCGATAAACGATTTTAAACTGTCAAACAACTAGAATTTGTATTTAAAATCAAGTATGATTTAAACTATCAAACATTTAGAATTTGTATTTAAATCATATAAAGTCAACATAATAAACATAGAGGTCATTTAGGAAAAAACTTTAATTTCGGAATATTTTAAACCGACTCGAGCAGATGCCATTGACAATGCGAGTGCTAACGATTTATCTAGTCCACCAAAAAAAAAATAAAACAGAGTCTTCACAATCAGGAGCAGCTTTGACCGAACTTGTAAGTGTCACCTAGAAAAGTATTTATCTTTATTGAAATAATGAGCCAGTGGGTGCTTTTGAGTAGTAAAAGCAAGTATAAAATAAAATTAAATTTTTAAATTAATCTTTAAACTTTATTTAAACTTTCTCCATCGCTTAAAAAACACCATCTTTCACAATGCTTGCATGAAAAAAATCCTTTTAATAACCTTTCAGGCACCTCATAATGACGTCGCCAGTTTTTGCAAACGCCGACTTAGTGACAATGAGAAATACGAAGTCCTTGAACGCGTTTGGACCCCAGATATCACTTTCAAGTTTCCGATTTCCGGCAATAGGAATTTGAAATTTCAATTATCTTGGTTGCACAATTTTATTTAGTTAGCTTATTCGGCTAAAGAGGACGGGGCGTACTGTCAATTTTGCATTTTATTTTCCGTCAAAGAAGTAGGAAAGGGAAGTCATCAGAACCTCCAAATCCTGATCCAGACTCCGTTTAAAAATTGGAAAAAAGCACTCGAAAAATTTAAGGAACATCAAGAGAAAGAATACCATAAAAAAGCTGCGGAAGATGTAGAAAATTTCAAACTTATTTATGAGAATATAAAAAATGATGTTATATGTCATATTGATTCTGGACGAAAGCAACAACAGTACGAAAATAGGAAAAAGATAATACCAATCATTCGAAGCGTTTTGCTGTGCGGTAGGCAAGGGATAGCATTAAGGGGCCATCGCGATGACGGACCACTGTCCTTGAAAATGCCAGAACAAAATGATGGGAATTTTAGGGCACTCCTTCGATTCGCGGTAGAAAGTGGTGATCAGGTTCTGCGGCAACATCTTAAAACTGCTGGGGCAAACGCTACGTACCTAAGCTATAACATTCAAAACGAAATTCTTGAAACTGCAATGCAAATAATCACCGAGAAAATTGTGCAACGTATTAACAAATCACAATGTGTTGCAGCCATTGCCGATGAAACGACTGACGTGAGCGGCATTGAACAGTTTTCAGTTTGCGTTCGATACGTAGATGAGATTGATGGTGAATTTAACATTCGTGAAGACTTTTTACGCTTTGTTCCCTTGAAGGATGGTACCGAGGCAGGTCTTGCAGAAGCGTTGCTGAATACTTATAAAAAAATTGAAATTGACTTGAATTTCATAAAATCCCAAGGTACATTTAAATGCTCATTTTACACTTGTTGTAACTCATTTTACAAAATATGTAATCTCGTACAAGAAGACGCGTTTATATTTTTTCCAGCGCTAAAAACAATAAAGGAATTTATAACCGAATACGTTAGAAGTTTTTGTTAATTTTGTTTAAGCAGTTGGAAAAATTTAACTGTCTTCTTGTAGGGTCGCTTTTTAATCAACAAAATTTTTACAATTACACAGGCTACGATGGGGCAGCTTCTATGAGTGGAAAGTTTAAAGGCTGCGCTGCTATGGTTCGCAAAACCAGTTCAGATGCTATCAGCCTTACTTGCGCGAATCATAAACTAAATTTAGCAATTACGCACGCTTGTGAAATTCCAAATATTAGAAATTGCATCTCAACCGTCAAAGCATCAGTAAACTTTTTCCGCAATTCAACTAAGGCTGGCTTGGTTTTACAAGATTGTATTCTTGCCTTGTGTCCAGATGTAAAACAAACACGTCTATTAAAGTTCTGCGAAACTCGTTGGGTTGAGCACCTCGATTCGCTAAAACTTTTCCAAAATGCATTTCCATATATATGCACAGCATTAGAAAAATTAGACAACAGCAATATAAAAACCGATGGTGTACAACCTGACGTACTACTTTCGTCAATTTGTAAACCGCAGTTTATTGTTTCATTGACGATACTGGAACCAATTTTCAGCGCGACGAAAAACCTGAGCTTGTTGCTACAAAAAATCGATTGTGATTTGAGCACCTGCGTCGAGTATTCAACCGACTTGTACGAAGAAATAAGTGAGGTGCGTGGCAATTCGGAGGCCAAATTTCACGAAATCTTTATCAGGGCCACGGAAATAGCTGAAGCAGTCAACGTGAAACTGGAAGCTCCTAGTCGTACTCGACAGCAGCTAAACCGCGATGATTACGAAGTAGATGCGGAATCGCATTTCCGACGATCAACCTATATTCCATTCTTGGATCATTTTTTAAGTCAGCTGCAATCAAGATTTCTAGACCATGGTGAGCTATTGTCCAAAATTCAAAATATTTTGCCAACAAAATGCACAGAACTTAATGCAGAGGAAAATCGCAAAACGATGCAAGCATTTGAAAATCAATGGCCGAAAGATATTGTGGGAGACTTCGTAGTGGACTTTGCGATGTGGAAAAGGTGAGATTATAATAATAGAAAATCTTTGATTTTCATCCTCAATATTCACACCTTATATGCAATCCATATTTTTGCAGACATTGTTTAAAAATTCCAAAAGAAAAAAGAGCGAAATCATTTATTGATGCTCTCAACAGCTGCAACAAGCAATTCTACCCATCAATACATCGGTTCCTCCAAATTTGCGCAACCCTTCCGATTTCAGTGGCTTCAAGCGAACGCTCATTTTCATCTCTACGAAGATTAAAAACGTATCTGCGAAGCAAAACCAGTGAAGACCGATTGAACGGGTTGGCGTTGTTGAACGTGCATCGTGACGTGGAAGTATCGTGCGAAAATGTAATCGACATTATGTCAAAAAAACCACGAAAAATTAATATAATTTATAATTTAAAATACAGTTGATTTGATTTAATCATAACTTATTTAATAAATATAATATGCATATATATATTCCGTACATAAATATTTTTAAAACCCCCCCCCCCCGAAATATTTTCCTGGATCCGCCCCTGGTTTGCGTCATTGTCTTTTTCCGAGTAACTCTCGTCATCAATACAGACAGCAAAGATTACTAGATAGTAAGCTTAGAAAACATAAGTTAGCAACCATCAATAAGTTCCTCTGCTGACGCATCGTTCTTCCCCCTTCCTTTGTTCCGCTGCGAAACATTAGCTGTATTCCCGTGGCACTAGAACAGATCAAATCTCAGTAAAACAACATTAGTTCAACTTTATATCAATTTGTCATCACAGTCTTGAAATAGCCGTTTTAAGAACAATAACAAAAGAAAACAACAATACCAAAACGCCCATTGAGCGGTGAAACGTCCAAATAGGAAAATGAATAGTTATTTAGATTTGCCAACTATGTTCATTTTGATATAAAATGCTTGAAACTTGGCAGCATTTTAAGATCAGAAATAGAGCTAGAAACCGAGCTGCGGGAATGCAGCTATTGAATGTTACTCTTTTTTTCAATGTATATGTAGAGCTAGCTGTTTAAAATAAATTTAAAATTTTTGATATTTGCTTTTTGTTTGGCTGGCCGTGAAGTCTCTTTTAATGCCTCCACTTGAGATCTTGCTACCAGGCAAACAAAAACATAGCAAGCATAGTGCTGTTTATTTTCCGCCGCCAATTCGTTTCATCCCATCTAACGTTGCACAACCGATGTGATACTGCTCTTTTCTGTTCATCGTTGTAGTAGATTTGCTTGGTAATTGTTGTTTTTAATGTATTTTAGTTCAGCTACAGATCTACATAAACATTGACAGAAAAATAGTAAATATCCTTCATGACAAGACTCATTTATAAGGTTGTAGCACTTGAGAGCGAGCTCGGTCGAACTTTCAGAATAGATGAAAAGAAATAAAGAAAATGAATGCTTAGAACAAGGAAAAGCACAGTGACAGTTAGAGCAAAGGCGAGAAAAAGAGTGCATTTCTCTCAAGTGCCACAACCTTATAAATGAACCTTGCTTCATGATTTCTTAGGAACTATTTGTCAGCAGACAAACTTATTGATGATTACTTGCTACCATAGTAGAATTAGACAAGGTAGTGTTAGGGCTGAATGTGTTCTCTTCCTAAGTAACCATAACTTTCAAACTCATCCATTTTGATATATTTGCCAATTCTTGCTTTCATATTGCATTCTCATAGGTTGCAGATTTTGTATGAAATGTCAACTTCGTTTTGACAGTTTCGGTCACCGGTTCTCCGCCTTAACAATACCTTGTTTAATTTTGCCATTCTTGCTGCATTTGCTGAGCGCCTGGTAGCCAATATTCAAGAGCGTGTATTTGAGTTTCATGACCAACATAAAAACATTTGTAGTTTTATAAATGTCGCCAGCATATTCTCTGACTGGGACCATGGTACAATATAATTAGTATAGGTAGGACTGACATTGCGTGTTTCGCATTGGCCGCATTCAGAGAAGTCATCTGCAGTGAATGGATCATTTAATTGCAAAGGCTTCTCACTCAGATTTAAAAAAAACAGTTGCCAACTATTGACTCCGCTGAAAGCTGCCAATGCGTGTGATACACGCACTTTATATTGTTTTCTTTTGTTTGAAATTCGATGGTCGCAGCTCGTGAGAAAATAAGTAGTTGTCAAGGCTACCTAATAACAATTTTATCATGAGTGGGACTGCATCATCCAAAATTTTTTATTTCTTATTTCTGCTACCATAAGACTATAGTATCTTTTTTAAAAGTATAAAGCAATAATTAATGACGCAATCAATGAAAATAATGTAAATGAAATTCAAAGAAATGTATGTAAATACAAATTTTATGTATGTGTATATTACTATGTATTTGAAGCGTATATTAATTATTTCAATAAGTTCCATTTATATTTTTGTTTATGTTTTACTTTGTTTTTTATATTAAAACTCATAATTTAAAATATAATGAAGTGATAAAATATGAAAATAATGTGCATTAATGATGAACCGGATGTACGGATGAACTGAATCGGGGGCAGAAAATAAACTGCACTTTGTCTGCTATGTTTTCTGTTTTCCTTGTAGCAAGATCTCAAATGCAGGCATTAAAAGAGACTTCATGACCCATCAAACAAAATATCGTATATAAAAAAAGTAAATTTATTTTATTTTAGCTACAGCTCTACATATGCATTGAAAGAAAAAAATTAAATATCCTTTTTGAGGATTATTTTCCATTCAATAGTGCTCCTTGTATTTTAATTTTATTATATAATTTTATTATAATATTCAATTTAAATGTAATAATTAAGTTTGGTGTAATTATAAAATAAAAGTACGATCTGAATTTAAAAAATTTTAAAATAAATAATCTAAGGTTGAGGTATGAAAATATACATTTTTTTCCGATTAGCATGAAAATTCTTATATAGCAGAAAGGCGGTCTAATATTTTACATTTATGTTTTCGCTTCGGTCGGCAGTCCCCTCACTGCTATACTTTTTGAATTGAGTAAAATGTATGATTGGTTGAAAGAAGAATCACATACTTGATTCTGAAACAAGTTAAACATTTTCTTAATTTAATCAAACTCAGAGTTGGTTGTTAAAAACATTCTTGAATTAAGCAACTATTTTACTTGATTTAAGTAGATATGAAATAATTTAAAACTATACAAGAACCTCTAATCTCAAATCTTTCAACCTTTAACCTTGAAATTATGAGTGAAAAAACCAATTTCTTATATGTCTTTTGAAGATATATAATCCATTTTGAAAATAAGAATAAATGTCAAATTGAATTCGGTAGTTTATTAAGTTGCATTTCAGTATTAAGATATATGAAATTTTTCACTTACAAAATTTTTGCTTTTCAATCTTTTCAATTTTTCGAATTGAATTAGCTATATCAGAAAATCTTTTAAAATCAGATATTTATATTATCTAATATGTACACGCTCAGAAATCTTGGAATTAATTTTAAGCCAAGCGTTGGAATCATGCATTTTTTAATATATTTCTGATTAAAACTTATACTTTCAAGTATATTAAAAAATTGATTTAATGTTATCTGTATTAAAGTATAATTAAAATTGTATTATATACAAGTTATAATACAAATTGTCTTAAAATATAATACAAATATCTATCAAGCATCTGTCAAATTGTCTTTCTGATTCTGAAATCTGACATTGTCAAAATAAAACCTAAGGAAATAGTTTTTGTTAACGAAAAACCGTATGTTATAAAAGAAACTTTAAATGAATAAATATTTTGTTATTGGTTGACCAAATATTTTCTTTTTATTTCACTTGGAATTTTAAAAGTAAGTAAACATATAAAAGATTAATAGCTTTATTCCATAAATGTTCCATAAATTTATTCCATAAATGTTGATTTTTCCTTTCACCTTTTCAGGACAATATGTATTAAATGTTATACATCTTGTATTACTGTTTAATACAATCTGTATTACAATTTAATACAATTTGATACAATTTGTTTTACTATTTAATACAATTTGTATTAATAGTTAATAAAAATTTTTTTATTCGTATTAATTTTTAACAACTGAAGTATTACACTTGATTACAAATGTATTAAAATATAAATCAGAATAGTATTGTTCTAAACTTAGTTTCTATTCCAATTCTGTATTAGAATTTAGTATTCTGGGATTAGAATTCAATTTTAATATTTGACATATATTAGATTCTAATGCAATTCTGGTTTGGTCATACAATATATACAATACAGTTTTTATTAGAATTTAATCCAAGATTTCTGAGCGTGTATAAATCTCGTGTCACGGTGTTTGTTACAGAACTTCTTCGAAACGGCTCGACCAATTTTCATGAAATTTTGTATGTATATTTGGTAGGTATGAGAATAGGTCGTAAAGTATATTTCACCCTCCTACTCCCAGTGTGCGTGGCACCTCCAATACAACCCAAATTTGCGATATCGAATATCTTTGGAGTTATTAGCCGCTTAGCCTCGGAATTCGGTATTCGACCACAATTTGCACGTGCCGCTTCACTGATAACATTGTATGGACGTTAGACAAGACGCGTGGCATCTCCCATACAACCCAAATTTGCGATATCGAATAGCTTTGGAGTTATAGGGCGCACAGCCTCGGAATTCGGTATTCGACTGCAATTTACACGTGGCGTTTCACTGATAACATTTTATGGGAGTTGTAAAAGGGGGCGTGGCACCTCCCATACAACCCAAATTTGCGGTATCGACTAGCTTTTGAGTTATAGGCCGCACAGCCTTAGAATTCAGTATTCGAACTTAATTTATAACTTTGATAACCTAAAGGGCGTGGCACCTCCAATACAACCTTAATTTGAGAAATTCAACAGCTTTTGAGTTATAGGTCGCAAAGCCATGCAACTCAGTATTCGACCACAATTTACATACACAGTTTCACTGATAACATTTTATTCGCGTTTAGCAACGGGGCCGCGGCAGCAACGCGCCGGATTTAAGCTAGTTTTTTATTGAATATATAGTTATATATAATGATAGTTTTTTATAATTGAATACAAGTTTTCTAAAATATTACATATTTTTTTATATAAAAACGCAATGCAGCAGGCTATTTACAATTATAAGATACAAGCCAAAAAATATTCTTTATATCAATCAAAACTTTCTAATCTTCAGACACTTCCTTACTTGGATAAAGCTAAATCTTTTTTTAAAAAGAAAAAGAAAAATCGAAGCATTCTTACATTGAGAAAATTGTTTATTTGGATGAAGCAAATTCTACTCAATAGAATATTACTTATTGTATTAATATTAATAAGAATTAATAGAATATTATATATTAATAAGAATATTCTGCTCTTAAAAATAAAATTAAGTTTCTTATAACAACCAAAACATTCTAGAATTAAGAATATTATTTACTTGAATCAAGCTAATAGTTCTCAATTCACGAAAAGCAAATTTCTCAAATCAAACAAACTACCTTAATAAAGTAATTATATGTGCACAAATATTTTTTATTTTTTCTCCCTAGTTTAAAACAACACAATTTTTTTGAGTTTGCCAAATTTTTTTTTAAAGGATTTTTAAGTTTATTTTTTGAACAGAGAATTCTTCTCTTCCTCATATTCGTAGTACCGTTAGTCGAAAATGGTGTGAAATCTCGCTTGTGCAATAGAAAATATTTATATGTGCACAATTGCTGTTTTTGTGTTTTAACTGCTATAACGTATAAATTATGACATTTTTTTGATTAACTTAGTAAGAAAGCCCATAAGCATAGCAGTAATACATTTTGGATTTTTCAAATAAAAATGCCAAGTGGAACTACTTTATCTGAAGAAAATCGTTGAAATATAAAAGGCTTAAATAAAGCCGGTATAAAAGTAGGTGCTATAACTGCTAGGACAAATAGTCATCGAAACACCATAACAAATTTTTTAAAATACCGTGGCAACTATGCTACAATCAAGAGTAGTGAAAGAAAATCCGTGATTGACAAATGGCACAAAAGACGAATCCGACGTCTTGCTGTGGTGGATGAGTTGTGGTGAAATTGCTTCGCATTTGGATCTAATGGTTATTAGAAGCAGAATACAACATATTTGGGATGGATATGCCAACGTCAGTTATGAATCGCCCTTCTCTCAACCCAGGCTTTTACCATGACACATTGCGGCCAGTCTAGCATATGCCGAAAAATACAAAATTTTGTGAGAAAGAATTTGGGCATGTCATATTAAGTGATGAGAAAAGGTTCAACCTTGACGGGCGCAACGGTTGCCAGAAATACCGGCACAATTTGCGATAGCCACGATAATTTAGGTATGCGCGTAACCATGGGCGGGGATCATTGATGATTTCAGCCGGTTTCAGATACTTTGAAAGTCTCCCTTGTTAATAATTTCGTGCAACTCGAATGCATAAATGTAAATTGAGTTGTTAGATGATGTTTTTATTAAGTTTACATGCTATAAATATTAGGATAACTGGACTTTTCAGCGTGAAAACGCACCAACAAATCCTTCCCGAGCCGCAAATGACTTTCAATAAATCTGGAATATACCCGTACTGTAGTGACCTGCTGTTAGTCATGACTTGAATCCTATCGAAAACCTGTGGGGCATTCTTTCGGCCCAAGTTTATAAAAACGGGTGTCCGTTCGAGTCGATGAAGCATCTGAAAACAGTTATTTAAGATGAATGGCAGAAAATTGATGGCTCCATTCTCAGATCGTTGATGTACTTCAAGTCTTTTACGCTTAACCAAGTCATATATAAGAAAGAAAGACATATTCATAAATCTATAAACATTTATATTTTATAGCACGCATACACAAGAGGGAAATTGGTTGAAACGGCACTACATTCCCTAGTAGTAACCCTAGAAAAAGCCCTCCACCACAAGGAATACGCAATCGGGGCGTTTGGGGCATTCGGGGCTGAGTGGGGCACTAAATCCATGGTAGAGGAATCTCGCAGTAGGACAACCCAGGGAGGGGTCCTCTCGCCACTACTATGGAATCTTGTAGTTAATGAACTACTCGAAAAGTTCGCAGGTAGAGCCCCGAGGATAACTGTCTATGCAGAAGACATAAGCATAATTATAGTAGGGAAATGTTTATTCCATTAAATCAATAAAAATAGGTTTTGCACATATAAATATTTTCTATGAACTTTTTTAATACATTATAATTTTTTTAATAACAACAAGTTTTTTAAATAAGGTAGATCTTCTTTTACATAAGCTTCCTTAATACTATTTCAATAAAAAAATAATATAAAAACAAATGAAGTTATGTTTGCTTAGAATTGCATTAGAAGTGTTGCATATAATTATTTTACTGAGGTATTCTAGTTTTCAGCAAATTGCTTGTTTAAATAAAGTAAATTTTTTTTCAATTAAGGTATATATTGGACTTGAATCTAGAAACAATATTACGGGGTTTTTAGTTAATGTTTCTAAAAGAGAACCTTTTTTCTAAACACATGATTTAAATTTGCTCAATTCTAGCAAAATAATACTTGAATTGAGAAATTTACTATTTTTATGTACTAACTAGTTAAAAACGAAATACATATTCTAATCATTTTGAGACGTAATAACATAGTTGATAAAAATATATATTGCTATTACTAAACAAAAAGGTAGATGTACTAATAGTAATAAACTCTATTAGGTGTTAGATCTAACTATATCCTCCGACAACAACACTCTGGTCACAAATTGGAGGGTGCTAGAACAGCCCTCCTTCCCAGATCACAATTATATTAGCTTCAGTATAAGCTTTAATTACACTCCAGCTCAAAAGATCTTTAGAAGCCCCAGAAAGACTAACTAAACCCCTTCAGAAGCATCATTGAGACCAAATTACCAGCTCCTAAACAAATTAATACGGAAGAGGGCATTGAAAGGTCCCTGAAGATTCTCTCGGCCCATCTTCTCAAGGCCTATCATGCCTCCTGTAAACCCACGCGAACAAAGCGTAAGATCAGACCACCATGGTGGAGTCCGGATCTTACAGAGCAAAACGTGACCTAAAATATTTCTTTAAACTAGCTAAAATAGCTGACCAAGAGGAAATTTGGGGGGAAAACAAATGTAGACAAACTTTTCAAAACAAACGTACGCAGAGCAAAAAGACACTCGTGGAAGAACTTCTGCTCAAGCATAGAAAAAACTACGGACACAGCAAGGCTCAGGAAGCTACTCTCAAACCAGCCCTACATTCAGAGCCAGCTACGCAAAGACAATGGCCAGTGGACGGAGAGCAGTGAGGAATCCCTCGAGGTGCTTTCAAAGGCGCATTTTCCTGGCTGTACCGAGGCTCCAAACACTGCTATAATACGAGGACACAGGACAACCCCGCTACAGGTTCCACACGACTTAATAACGTTGGACGGAATCGTATGGGCTATAAACTCGTTCTCGGGATACAAATCTCCGGGACCAGACGGTATAATTCCTGCCATGTTGCAAACGACTGAATCGCGAGTCGTCCCATGGCTGAAGAATATATTTAACGGATGCATCAGGCTAAACTATGTACCTGTGGCTTGGAGGGCAGTGAGGGTTGTATTCTTACCGAAGGCAGGTAAGAGCAGACATCCCTGCCCGAGAGACTACAGGCCAATAAGTCTGACCTCCTTTGTACTCAAAACGCTCGAGAAACTGATTGACTTGCACCTAAGAAACAATTCAATCCAGTTATCAACAAACCAGCACGCATACACGAAAGGGAAATCGGTTGAAACGGCACTACATTCCCTAGAAGTAACCCTATAAAAAGCCCTCCACCACAAGGAATACGCACTCGGGGTGTTTCTAGACATCTGAGGTACATTCAACAATGTATCAACCACCGCAATCCTTAGTGGATTACGTGCAATAGAGGCACCACCAGCAATAAACCTATGGTTAGACAAGTTGCTAAGCTGCAGAAAGGTTCGGGCTGAGTGGGGCACTAAATCTATGGTAAGGGAAGCTCGCAGTGGGACACCCCAGGGAGGGGTCCTCTCGCCACTACTATGGAATCTTGTAGTTAATGAACTACTCGAAAAGTTCGCAGGTAGAGCCCCGAGGATAACTGCCTATGCAGACGACATAAGCATAATTATAGTAGGGAAATGTTTATCAACAGTAAGCTCCATAATGGAGAGCTCACTCAAAGATGTACTTAGATGGTCAAATTCGGTCGGTCTTAGTATTAACGCAGAGAAAACGGATCTGGTTCTGTTCACGAAAAGGTACAAGATAACACAGTGGATACCACCGAAAGTGAACGATATACGTCTCATACCGAAAACTCACACAAAATATCTAGGAGTCGTCCTGGACAGCAAGCTGTCATGGAAAACCAACGTGGAAGATAGGGTGAAGAAATCCACCATTGCGCTATTAACATCCAAGAAGATGCTTGGCAGTACCTGGGGTCTCTCACCCTTTCGGATGCACTGGATCTATGTGTGGTGGCCGGCTGTGAACAAATCAAAGTTCCTCAGGCACTTGGAGAAAACTCAGCAGCAGGCAGCGCTATGCATCACGGGGCACTGAAGTCAACTCCAACTAAAGCGCTTGAAACCATTCTAAGTATGGACCCCTGGACATACACGCAAAACTAATAGCCGGTAAAATGGTACAACGCCTTACGGCGGCAGGCAACATGCACATTCAAAATTTTGGACATTGTACAATCGGAAAGGATATACTTAGTAGCACGGACTACATGGTGCCTCGAACGATAGTTAATTCCAAAGCACGAACTCTTATGGGACCAAATGACCGGTGCAAAGGTATAGAACAAGCACAGCATGCGGTCAACATATTTACAGACGGCTCCAAAATGCCTACGGGGGTAGGTGCGGCGGTGTATTGCGCAGAGCCTAATATAAGGCAGCCATATAAACTGCCGAACCACTGCAGTATCTTCCAGGCGGAAATATTTGCCATAAGGAAGGCTGCTGAGATAGCCCTCAGTATGGACACACAACACTCTTACATCAACATTTTCGTTGACAGTCAAACGCCGATCAAATCCATGCGCTCCGCTAGCATCAAGTCCAAAAGTGTCTTGGCTGGCAGAGATGCACTAGATGCACTATGCGCTTCGAAAAGAGTGCGCATCTACTGGGTCTCTAGCCACCAGGGCATTGAGGGAAACGAGATGGCAGATGGTTTAGCAAAGGAAAGCGCCGGGCTGGAATCAGAACTCGTAGAACATGTACTAACTCCGCTACAAGAATTCTTGGAACCTCGAAAGAAGAGCGACACTAGCAGTGAATCGTAGATGGAGAGATACGACATCGTGCAAGATTTCGAAAATCATGTGCAATGCACAATGCGAAAAACGAACTCTGTTCATCTTATCACGCCCGCGCAAAAATTGCAGGACACTAGTGGGCATGCTCACTGGTCACTGCATGACGGCAGCCCACGCGAGGAAGCTTGGCATCACCACGGATGACAACTGCAGGAAGTGCAAGGAACCGGGCACAGTGAAGACCCTGGAGCACCTACTATGCACATGCCCCGCTCTACTTAGATCGAGACTAAAGTACCTAGGCTCATCGACATTCCCGTCGCTTAAAGATGTAGGCAAGGTGTCTCTGGAATCCCTCCTAAGGTTTGCGAATTCAACGCAAGTCTTTAAAGACTGTCAAACAAACACAGAGGTTCCTTTTGTTCGCTACCGGTACCACTAAGGACCTGAATTGGTCTATGTGAGCCTTCACGAAGGCATCCGGTTTTACCTAACCTAATAAACTCTATATGCAAATTTATAAAAATAAACATAGAGCTTACTGGCTCATAATTCAAAAGCAATTTCAGGCTCCTAGATCTCAGACCTTTTTTGCCCGTTAAGGAATGCGATAGCTTTCTTGGATTATGATTTTTAATAAGACCTTATTAAGATGCTATTGAAGATAAGAATATATATGTTTTAGAAGAGATAATTTTTTAAGTATCATACTTATCATAACGCCTTATTTATAATGCTTATCTGTGATAGTGGCTTTTACCACATAACAATATTTTCAGAAGCTAAGTTATGCTTGCTAATCTTGGAAGCATTTTGTGTAAGCAATAAACTATTATAGCTGTTAGGGCGATATGGATTAAAAATATTTATTATCATGTGCTACAATAACTCACTACCAATCACATAACATTGACTTTGACTTATGAGACGCACTTGACTTCACTGATATGGGAAATTTATTAGCATAGACAATTATTGCGTGCTTTTAAGGAATTAGTTAGAGTCCGAATGCTGGTTATTCTCAATGCTTGATTAATTAAATATGCACAGAGAATTACATAATTTTTTTGGCATTTAGCAATGTTTTAGTAAAGCTTAGCGTAAAATGAACATAAGGCTTTAGTTCCAAATTTCGCTCGCTCATTCAATAGCTTATATTAATCCATGACAAAGGATTTTGTATAAAATGCTGATGTATTTAATTGATTGATAAATACTTAAATCGGCGTAATGCTTAGCACGCAAGCATACGTAGTAACAACATGTAACTATAAAAACAACAACTACAATTACAACAATCCATAGTAACACTTGCCAATGTATGTAATACAATAAGTCAAGTGATAACAAATGGTTTATTGAATAAAGCCTATTGATAAATGTGGCTGCTGCTATTTGTAATAAATAACATGATACACGAGAACAAAATCAATAACTACAATACCAAAGTATATACATATACACCATACACAATAGATTGCATAACAGGTCCTCACATTGTCTCAAATGTGAGGCATCTGCAGACAAAATTAAAATCCAGCATTTCGCGTAAGAAAGACAAAAAAATTAAGCTCTTTGTTTTTGCTGATAGATTGGTAATGTATGGATTTGTCAAGCAATGCTTACGTATTCCAAATATCCATGTTTGATCGGAGGACACGCCTCGATACAGAAACTATCTCTAAAACAAAAGAAACACACGTACACACTCACAAGCTTCTGTTTGCAAATGGCTAAGAATCATTCAAAGTGATTTTGACGAAATCCCCAAAGAAAAATTTCATAAATACTCACCTACTGTGTTTGTATGTGTATGTGCGTGCGATTATATTACAAGTTATTTGTTCCACAAATAAACATACAAATCTGTGTAGCTCTGATTTCCATTAGTGGCGCAGCGTGCATGTTTACTTCACTGATTTTACTGATAGATTGAATTCAGCATGAAACCTCTCAAGAAACAGACAAGCTTGTAAGCTGCAGCACTGTTGGATTTGAATAGAAATTAGGGGATTTCCAAAGAAGTATTCTAAGACCTTGTGTTCAACTAGCATGCTCAGCACACACGATTCGTAAATAATATTGCTAAAAGATTGAATAAGACTAATAATTTTCAAGATTATTACCATTATGCACATGTTTATTTCTTGGGAAAAAATTGCAGGAATGAGATTACGAAATAACACAAGCAAGAAACTGCCAATATTTTTTGAAAAAAATTGTAGTGTGAATAAAAGTTATTTGCTAAGGCCACAAGCTGTTCTCTATAATCACCACATTATTGCACCACACCTTGGCTAGACTGCTAACACAGTCCAACAACCAAAACAAAATTAAATAGTCCGAGAGGCAGCGTTGCAACTTTTTCAAGATTTTCTGAAACAATAATTTTATGTATAATAAATAATTAAAACAAGAATCAGCGGCTAGCGTCTTACTGGAGCTGGCCGTGAAAAAATGTTAACTATGTAGAAAAACAACTTAAGCAAAAGAATTTCTGAAGTCTTGAAAATTCGTGGAGTTACTTATAGAATAGTTAAGTTAGAAAAAATAACAGTCAGCTGCATAGAAAATCCGGTATTAATCGTCAACTACCCTTATGAACCGGTAAAAAAAGTTAAGGTAAAAAGTATTTCTGAAGTCACGAAACTTTAATGCCGTATTTATAACACCTTCAAAAGGATAAACAAAATAATCAGCTGTACTTCTAATGATGGTACGGCCGTCAGGTGGGGGTTAAAGGTGTCGAGTGCGCATAAGATCTCAGCTTCAAGTAATTAATTTAACTAGCTAACTGACGATATTTCCACTATTATATCGTCAGTTTACTGTTGATCTCATTAATAATAGTATACAAACTGTTATATTGAAAAATGTCAAACTTTACTAAATTTGTTTAATCCATATATTGTTACTTTAAACTTTTTAAAAGTGTGTTTCTTTTTAAACAAGCATGTTTTTATTCGACTAAAATCTATATACTGTGCCGGACTTGGCCTCTAAGTATGTCTTCTAAAATGTCAATCGTATCCATCATCAATGCATTAAAAAATAAAGAACATAGCTTCTTGTTAACAAATCAATAGCATTATTAAAAATATTGGTATTTCGATAATTAATGTCGGTTTTTTTCTTATAGATGGCAGGAACTGTATATTTCATGTAGTAGTGATAGCGAGGAATGCCTTACTGAACGCCAGACCCAACACCTCTTTGATAACCCATCAAAAATTGACAGAGCTCAATTGGGAACTGATGCCACATCCACCCTATAGTCCTGACTTAGCACTATCAGATTACCATTTGTTTCACACCCTTCAAAACCATTTGAATGGTGAAATTTTTGATTCCGGTCAATCAAAAATTCATTGTATGTTAAAATGTTACAAATGAGTTAAAAATGAGAAAAAAAAGGACTAAATATTTTTAATAAAGTTCGGAAATTTTATATACAACAGTTTTTATACTATTATTAATGAAAGGTTAAATACTGTACAAACTTGAACTATAGGTTGTTCGATTATTAAAGTCGTTTTTTTCATATTTTTCGAAGTGGATTTATTTATACTAGAAATCGCCAGTGCTCGAAATTCGACCATTTCAATATGACCTTTGACCTACACTGTGATATGATATCTTAGATGAGCGTACAAAAGGGTTAAAAAACGAATCTTTTTCTATTTTCAGTTTGGCGCTCAGTGTCAACCAACGACTTTTCATAAAAAAATACGTTGTACTGAGAAGAAAAGCTACGGCTTTCGAGATATCGTGATAATTGTGATTTCAAAATAACGGGAATTTTTAAAAATTTTCTGTTTGTAAGAAATTTCGCAATCCCAATATGTATTCGCACATGTTACATAAAAAAGTATAGCAGTGAGGGGACTGCCGACCGAAGCGAAAACATAATTGTTAAATATTAGACCGCCTTACTGCTATATAAGAATTTTCATGCTAATCGGAAAAAAAAATTGTTATTTTCACCCCCTCAACCTTAGATTATTTCTTTTAAAATTTTTTTTATTCAGATCGCATTTTTATTTTATAATTACACCAAACTAAATTATTACATTTAAATTGAATATTATTGATATAAAATTTAAATACAGGGAGCACTATTGAATGAAAAATAATCCTCAAAAAGGATATTTATTTTTTTTCTTTCAATGCATATGTAGAGCTGTAGCTAAAATAAAATAAATTTACTTTTTTTATATACGATATTTTGTTTGATGGGTCATGAAGTATCTTTTAATGCCTGCATTTGAGATCATGCTACAAGGAAGACAGAAAACATAGCAGGCAAAGTGCAGTTTATTTTTTGCCCCCAATTCAGTTCATCCGTACATCCGGTTCATCATTAATGCACATTATTTTCATATTTTATCACTTCATTATATTTTAAATTATGAGTTTTAATATAAAAAAAAAGTAAAACATAAACAAAAATATAAATTGAACTTATTGAAATAATTAATATACACTTAAAATACATAATAATATACACATACATACAATTTGTATTTACATACATTTCCTTGAATTTCATTTACATTAATTGAATTAAGAAACAAAAATTTTGGATGATGCAGTCCCACTCATGATAAAATTATTATTAGGTAGCCTTGACAACTACTTATTTTCTCACGAGATGCGACCATCGAATTTCAAACAAAAGAAAACAATATAAAGTGCGTGTGTCACACGCATTGGCAGCTTTCAGCGGAGTCAATAGTTGGCAACTGTTTTTTAAATTTGAGTGAGAAGCCTTTGCAATTAAATGATCCATTCACTGCAGATGACTCTTCTGGATGCGGCCAATGCGAAACACGAAATGTCAGTCCTACCTATTACTAATTATACCATGGTCCCAGTCAGAGAATATGCTGGCGATATTAATAAAACTACAAATGTTCTTATGTTGGTCATGAAACTCAAATACACGCTCTTGAATATTGGCTACCAGGCGCTCAGCAAATGCAGCAAGAATGACAAAATTAAACAAGGCATTATTAAGTCGGAGAGCCGGTGACCGAAACTGTCAAAACGAAGTTGACATTTCATACAAAATCTGCAACCAGTGAGAATTCAATATGAAAGCAAGAATTGGCAAATATATCAAAATGGATGAGTTTGAAAATTATGGTCACTTAGAAAGAGAACACCTTCAGCCCTAACACTACATTATTCTTCTATGGCAGCAAGTAATCATCAATAATTTTGTCTGCTGACAAATCGTTCCTTCATAAAGAAATCATGAAGCAAGGTTCATTTATAAGGTTGTGGCACTTGAAAGAAATGCACTCTTTTTCCCGCCTTCGCTCGAACTGTCACTGTGCTTTTCCTTGTTCTAAGCATTCATTTTTTTCATTTCTTTTCATCCATTCTGACAGTTCGACCGAGCCTTGCCATGAGCCTTGTCATGAAGGATATTTACTACTATTTTTCTGTCAATGTATATGTAGATCTGTTGCTGAACTAAAATGCATTAACAACAACAATTACCAAGCAAATCTACTACAACGATGAACAGAGAAGAGCAGTATCACATTGGTTGTGCAACGTTAGATGGGATGAACCGAATTAGCGGCGGAAAATAAACAGCACTTTGCTTGCTATGTTTTTGTTTGCCTGGTAGCAAGATCTCAAGTGGAGGCATTAAAAGAGACTTCACGGCCAGTCAAACAAAAAGCAAATATCAAAAATTTTAAATTTATTTTATTTTAGCCTACAGCTAGCTCTACATATACATTGAAAAAAAGAGTAATATTCGATAGCTGCATTCCCGCAGCTCGATTTCTAGCTCTATTTCTGATCTTAAAATGCTGCCAAGTTTCAAGCATTTTTTATCAAAACGAACATTGTTGGCAAATCTAAATAACTATTCATTTTCCTATTTTGACGTTTCACCGCTCAATGGGCGTTTTGGTATTGTTGTTTTCTTCTGTTATTGTTCTTAAAACGGCTTTTTCAAGACTGTGATGACAAATTGATATAAAGTTGAACTAATGTTGTTTTACTGAGATTTGATCTGTTCTTGTGCCACGGGAATACAGCTAATGTTTCGCAGCGGAACAAAGGAAGGGGGAAGAACGATGCGTCAGCAGAGGAACTTATTGATGGTTGCTTGTTTATGTTTCCTAAGCTTACTATCTTGTAATCTTTGCTGTCTGTATTGATGACGGGAGTTACTCGGAAAAAGACAATGACGCAAACCAAAGACTTACCCCCTCTACCAAAATCGTTCAACGCGCCTAAAGAAGTTTTCACTTCAAAAATACTTATTGTAGGGTATCCGTAAGAGATAGCGAGAAATGTTTGGCATATTTTTTGTATATCTCAGCAATGTCTAAAATTTCCTCTTACACCGTATTCTTCCTTCTCTTATAGCTTAGCTTTTATTTAAGAAATTCTTTTTTGAACGCTTGATATTTTGATATTTCAGGTCAAAGATCACAAAGAGATTTCGGTGCACTTCTTCTCCCTACTTTTATTCATTTGAAAGAAAAAGTATCCAAATCGGTTGAGAAACACTGGAGAAAATCGTACCGAACTGTTTTTCCTTCGCCTATTTATATAGATTAAGAACAAACATTAATCAATAATGTATTGACCATTTAGTTGGATGACTTTTTGCCATCTTTCGGTTAGTTGAAAAATTCCACGTTTGAAGAAGTCTTGGTTTTTAGAAGCGAAGAACTGGTGTTCACCATTCAAATGGTTATCTGATGATGCTAAGTCAGGACTATATGATGGATGCGGCATCAGTTCCAAATTGAGTTCTGTCAAGTTTTGACGGGTTGCCAATGAGGTGTCGGGTTTGGTGTCCTCGCAATAAACTTCACATAATTTCTTCCGAGCTTGCACCGTATTTTTGCTCTTTCGAAAGTAAAATAATAAAATATTCCGATAATTCTCTCTTTGATGTGCCCATTTAAACTGTTTTTACTAATGACTCTCAGTTTTTGAAAAAAAAATTGTCTTAAGTCTAACTTTTAAATTGTATATAATAATGTAAGCCACGCAATCACTACTACATGAAATATACAGTTCCCGCCATCTATAAGAAAAAAAACCGACATTAATTATCGAAGCACGCCCATTCCAAGCATAACGCAAAACGGGTCCGTCTCATGGCTTTCGATTTGTCTTATTTTTCGGCTATAGGTTCCTGTTAAAATTCTTAGAACATAAGTTCATTTAGTTTTTTTATTGCCATTCGTTAAAAAGTTGTTGACCTTTCAATTCTGCAAATCGTCCGAAAACGCCAGAATTGGAAAATATTTAATTAATTGTATCTACGTCTGTTGTAATCCAATTTTTATAAATGAGGTACAGTTAGAAACGTATAAGAAAGTAGTTTCTGGTAAAAATAGATAATTTTCAAATTTTGGATGTTAGGGTTGCCAACATATTAAAAAAAAAATTATTTGCTAATTTCTCAAAAAAGCGTAATTTTTTTGATTTTTTATTTTTTAAATTTGAAGAAAAATGTTGCCTTTAAGTCAAACACAATTTTATGATGGAGCTTTTATATGTTTTTCGCAATTTCAATTTTTGTGTACATACCTTATCATTTTGAGGCAATTTATCGCCTATAAATTCATAACGGTAAAGATATTTGCAAAATTTAATCTGCAAAATGGTTTGTTCTTATAAGGACCAACATTTTATTCATAAGTTTTGATGACCTTACACTTGACCTTGGTAGAGAAAACTGGTAAATACCGAAAAAATATTTTTATTTATTTTCTGCTTTTATTTGTAAAAAGGTGAACAAAATTTTGTTTCAAGATTGCCATATTGAAGATTATTAAATTCTTATTGATTTTGTTCCAAAAAGTTTAAAAATCAGTCTCAAAACAAAAAAGTTACGATGAATTAGTATAAAAACGAGTATTTAATTAGAGTCATAAAGGAATTGTTTTTTTTTTTTTTGCGTCATAAAAGAATCACTAAAAAGAGTCATATCGGAGTGCACTTAATCTAAAAAACAGATTCAAAAAAGAATCTTTTTTGAGCGCATAAAGCCTAATAAAAAAGAGTTTAAAAATAGTCTTAAAAAAGTCTTAATGATTGCTGGATAGTGTTTGTTTAACGATTGCATTAAACATGTTAAAACCTGGTTTCTAGCTTAATCCACTCAATATGTATTCATCATGCCAGAGGGGGATTTTTTTAAATTTTTCAGCAGCAATTTTAAAAGCATTGAACTATTTGCAGTTATTAAAAAAACTATTTTGCGGACTTTACGCGAAAGTTCAGCGGAATTTATTTTACCGAATTTGTTTCAATGAATTTGCTAGCTACCATTTGGCATTAGAAAAGAAATAAATTTGTTAAAATAATTCAACAGCGAAATATATCACATTCATGAGTTCATTTATAACAATGTCACTAAGTCACAAGCAGAAAAAGATATAAGGAATGAGACATAACAGACGATTACTTCTCATCTGCAGCTCCTCAGAGATTCGAAGTATTTCCAACAAATTTACTCGTAGTTCATTGTCTGTGTGTTGAATGGTGCTTTTAGTGCTGCTGTTGGCGCTGCTGCCTCTGATGCTGCTTAAAAATTCGGTTTTCAATTAAAATGACCTAAATAAAATAAATAACTACTGCTTGCGCCGCTACATAACACTTTCTCGCTAGCACACAGACGTTCAATTTGGGTGCTACCCTTTGAAGGCTGCTAGCCTGATGAAGTGTAGCTCTAACAAATCTCTTGGCTTGGTTATTGAAAATGTACTGAAGAAACAACAAAAGCATTGGTCGTGCAAATTACACAACCATTTCAAGCACAACAACTCGGCACGATTTTGAATCTCTTTGCTTTTCCGCCGTTTTGTTGATTTTTATTATTGTTAGTTTCGTTATATTTTTCATTTCCAATTAGTGTTGTTCAATGTTTGGCAACATAAAAGAAACTGGGTCCTCAAATAAACCAAAAATTTCGATATTTTGAATAACCGGTTTTTCAAATTATTGGTACAAAAAACCAGCAACTTGGTTTTCAATGGCCGCATTCTAGCCGAAAAAGTGCTCAAGTAGCGAAGTAGCATAAAATATTTTCGCTATATAAATTGTGACATCTCAAGGAACATGTTCTGTGAGAGCATACCATTCAGCCCGAAAGTTGTGGAACAGTTCTTGAGCACTTTTTCGGCTAGAATGCGGCCAATGTAAACTGTCCGCTATAGACATTTTAATTTGAGCTAAAATTTTGGTAGTAAATATATATCGGGTACGAGGCGTGACACCTCCCCAACAATCCAACACTACAAGCGCTATATTTTGCCACTTATGTATAAGTATATTAAAAATATTGTAAAAGAATTCAGGTAGAAAAAACCTAAGATATTTTTAATTCACTTGCTATACAATAAAAAATCTTACATTTCCAGCTATTCAAAAAAACAATCTATTTTATTCATTAAGAAGCGTGGCATGATTGCCGTGTATAGCTTGCCATGGTATATGGTATTGTAAAAACATTAAAAAAAAAAATATATGCAAAGGTTTAATTTTTTAAATAGCTAATAAATTAAAATAAAGTTGGTAATATCTTTTGATTTAAAAATTTTCAGAACATACTAACTGTATACAATAGTATTAAAATTCAACATAATTTTCGAGAGCTTAATTCTTCAATTATATGCATAATTAGCATTACTGTGCTTAAAAGCCCATAAAAGTTTTTCGGCGACCAAAAAATATTCTCAGAAAGTTTTAAATCAATTGAATAAAAATTACTGTAGTTATAAGCACAAACGTCCGCAAATTTTGATGAATCAAATAGATGAGTTAAATCTCTTAAAGATATTGAGATGAGTGGATGTGTCAGCACAATATATTCAAAACTGAAAAGCGAAAGGCATTCTTCATTTTTTTTTTCACTGAAATTGGTTTTTTTCGGGTTAAAGTCAAATAAATATTTACACAAACATCTATTTTCCATGAGAAATTTGCCGTTTATTCGAATTCTACCATTATAAATGGCAAAAAGTCTTTACTTTAGCTTTAAGTCAATAAAATTTTTTTTTAAGTTTTTACTTCCAACTAACATAACTGCCTTGATTAAGTTTAATTTAGTTTAGTTTATTTTATTTCATAAAGACTTTAGATACAGAAATCTGTACAGACTAGGATTAAAATAATATATAATAAAATAAGTTATACAGTTACAGGTATAGTAAAATGGTATAAGAAATAATAATAGGCTTATGTTAAAGAATATTATTAATTAAGTTTTTAAAAACATGTTTAGGAACATATAAATCAATTTCATGTGAAATACATAATTCATTAAAAAGAGTCAAAGCTCTCATAATTGGCTCATTTAAGGCACAATTAGTTCTACAATATTTTAAATAAAACAGTTTTGAATTTCTTAAATATCTTATCGGAATATTGAAAGAAATTAGCTCCAAAAGAGAATTGCAGTCAATAATGCCAGAAACTATATCATGTATGAAAAACAGCGATGAAATCTTTCGTCTTGAGTCAAGAGATTTAAGTCCTAGAAGCAACAGGCGCGTACTATAAGGTGGCAACGGATCATGAAAATGTATTGATCGCAGTACAAACCTGGTAAAGTTCTTTTGTATTTTTTCAAGTCTGAAAGAGGTAAAAGCATAAAATGAAGACCAAATAATGGAAGCATACTCAAGTCTATTTCTCACAAAGGCATTATATGGAATGGTTCAATAAATACTATAGGGTTTAAGCCATTTGTATGAAGTTATTAAAATATATAGATTGGAAAATAGTTTATTTTTTTGGTTGACAAAAAAAAAAGATTTATTACAAAGCAATTATCAAAAATTTGGATATAAATATCAATATTTTTTCGATTATATTGGGGGTTGGAATTAGTTTTAAAGGTTTTCTAAGAGATGGCGTAACTATCAATAGATCGCATCGGGCACACCTGTGACTATATTCATTTCAAAGCACATTGTCTAAGCTTCATTTTTTAGTATGTGTCATTCCACTGAAGTGTAAACAACATATATTTTTTTTCTCTGTGAACATGTCGACTTTCGTTCCAACAAAACGCAATTTGCGGGAAGGTTTACTTTTGTGCTTCCATTTGAAGAAAAAAGCGGTTGAAGCACAACGCACGCTTACTGAGGCTTACGGGGACTATGCTCCATCGATTTCTACTTGTGAGTAGAAACTGGCTGAATGGTTCCGTCGGTTTAAAAGTGGTGATTTTGATACGGAAGACAAAGAGCGTCCGGGCCAGCCGAAAAAGTTTGAATATGAGGAATTGGAGGCTTTGCTCGATGAAGACCCGAGTCAAACCCTTCAAGAATTGTCAGAATCATTGGGAGTCGACTTATCAACGGTCGGCAAACGCTTGAAGGCCATGGGAATGATTCAAAAGCAAGGAAATTGGGTGCCGTACCAGTTGAAGCCGAGAGACGTTGAACGGCGATTTTGCATGTGCGAACAACTGCTTCAACGGCATAAAAGGAAGAGTTTTTTGCATCGTATTGTCACTGGCGATGAAAAGTGGATCCATTACGATAATCCTAAGCGAAAAAAATCGTGGGGACCACCCGGCCATGCATCAACATCGAGGGCCAAGCCAAATATTCATGGCGCCAAGCTTATGCTGTGTATTTGGTGGGATCAGAAGGGTGACGTGTACTATGAGCTGCTAAAACCTAACGAAACCATCACTGGGGAACGCTACCAACAACAATTGATGCAATTGAGCCGAGCATTAAAGGTTAAACGGCCGGAACATGCCAAAAGACACGACAAAGTGGTTTTTCAACATGACAACGCACGGCCACATGTTGCAAGAACCGTCAAGGAAACGTTGGAGGCGCTGAATTGGGATGTGCTACCCCACCCGCCTTATAGCCCAGACATAGCCCCTTCCGACTACCACCTATTCAGATCGATGACGCATGGCTTGGCTGAGCAGCGCTTCACTTCTTACGAGGATACCAAAAAATGGGTCGATTCGTGGATTGCCTCAAAAGACGAATCGTTCTTCCGGCGCGGAATCCATATGCTGCCAGAAAGATGGGAAAATGTTGTAGCTAACGATGGACAATACTTTGAATAATATACATTGTACCGTTGTTTCTAAATAAATGCTCAAAAACCGAAAAAAAAGCTTTAAAATTAATTCCAACAATATTTAAAGTATTGGAATAGTTTTTGAATTCACTCAATAAAATATTTTGCTCAATAAAATAATTTGTTGCACTGTAACATAATTTTTTTGGTACTTTTGTTTCTCTTATTCTTCACTTGTAAAAAATTAAAATATGTGTTAAAAAAGACACAGTTTCGATAGTATCGTAAGTATAGACGTAGAATTCCTTTTTATACAGTATTAGAGAAAAATTCTGGTTTTTTCATGTATATTCTTCAAAACTTTTTTAAAGTATTTCACCTTATAAATAAAAATTATTAAAAAACAAATTTGTTGTTGTTGCCCTTCTTTAAACTTACCTGATCTAAAATGCTCACAATTAAATTCATGTAAAAATTTGTTTTGTTTTATAAAAAGTTTTCTATTGATATTTATGGTGATGAATTTGTTGTTCTTTTTCATTTCTTTTGTTGGTTAAAACTAAATGTAATTCAAAGTTATGTTTAATTAATGGAAATAAATATGGGTGAATTTGAATTATTTATTTTTCCTGTAGTAAAGACCATATAAATATATGTTTATTTTTAAAAGTAATTTAAAATTAAAATTTTAGTTAACAAAATAAATTTTAAATATGGAAAGAATATAATGCATAATACAAATAATTCGAATTTATTATGGTATTTAAAAAATAAATGTATTTTTTAAAGCACAACGCATGCTTAGTAACGCATGCGCAAATTTGCGTAGTAGTATACATACATGCTGAAAATAAACATTCGTTTTATTCGTACTCCAACTCATGGCAGAATAACCAGGTAGAGCCGACTCGGAGAGGAATGAAGTAGAAAGCAGAGAAAAGCGAGCTAGTTGTCAAATACAGCTGTTCATGTCGAGTAAAAATTAAGAACATTCAAAAAAAAATTTCAGCTAACTGAACCAACAAGAACTACCAAGCAAATCTAAAACAACGACGCACAGAAAAGAGCACGATCACAGCGGTTGAACAGCGTTAGAGGGGATGAACCGAATCGTTCACAGAAAATAAACTGAACTTTGCTTGCTATGTAACGCCTTTCACTCGTTACACACGAAAATTTTTGAGCTTGCGGCGAAAGCAATTATTGCTCTGGCAGCAAGATCTCTTTGTCCCGCTTTTCACTCGGTAATAATTGCCTTTGCCGCAAGCAGTTTGTCGATTATTCGCCCGCATGAGGGGGTTAACGAAAGTCCCCTTTAAACCCGAGTAGTCAACAAACTACTTGCGGCGAAAGCAATTATTGCTCATAAAATTGCCGAGTGAAAAACGGCCCTTTGCAGAACTAAAGAACCTTTGGCACATGCAGAACCAAAACAACAATATCAGCAGCTAGTAGCAACGTTGCCAGTTATGTTGGAAAAATCCCATTAATTTAATGGTAATTTTTAATGGCCCTTAGGAATTTTTGTTAATTCCTAAGGGCCATTTTTGTTAATTCCTAAGGGCCATTCCTAAACCTATTAAACTTTTTAATTCAGCGCGGTATTTTTTAATTGGCGTGGAAATTCAGCGGGGTTTTATTTAAATTTCCGTGTGAGTTTGGTAAATTCTTCTTACATTTTTTTCTTTTTTAGTAAGCAAAGTTTCGTGGTATTTCTAAATGTTTTTTTAAATTGTTTGTGCATATGGGACTTATTGTGGATTTTTTTTAATGCGAATGAGATTTTTGTGGCAATTTTAAATGCATATGGAATTTGGGTTGGTATTTTTAAAACGCGTGGTATTTTTGTGGTAATTTTTAATGATCGTAAGATTTTTTTTTTTTTATATTTTTTTTATTGCGGTAGAAACTTTTTTGTTTATATTTACAATGGTAATTTTTGTTGTATTTAATTTATGTTGTTGCGAGAAAAGTAACTTTTTGTCGGAATTGTTTTAAAATCTAAACTGGCAACCTTGGTTAGTAGTAGTACATTTTTTTGTAGCCACATACTGGCTCTCTAGCTACATGCATCTGTATTCTCTACTGCATTACAACCCAACAAGCCATGAATGTTACTGTGCCAGCTAAACGGTACTTAAAACGGCAGCGTCTGATTTGCTGGTATGAAAACGATCTTTGTACCACTACACCGTTCTCTACATAATTGTAAAGTCCTTTTTTATATATATATCAAGAATCGAATTGAAATTTATGTCATATTCGCTTGATGTGTCGTTTGTTCTTGTCTTTTTTTCCTCTCTTTTTCACCCGTTCGCCAAAAAACGATGAAATATGCATTGAATGTTGTATTGAAATCAAGGTAGTGCAGTTGAGTTGCCGTTTATTGTTGCAACTTAATAAAAATCATTTCAAGAAAAGGTTGCAACTGTTTAAAAACAAATAAAATTAATATACAACTTAAAGTTTTTTCCTAAATGACCTCTATATTTATTATGTTGACTTTATATGATTTAAATACAAATTCTAAATGTTTGACAGTTTAAATCATACTTGATTTTAAATACAAATTCTAGTTGTTTGATAGTTTAAAAACATTTATTGAGCTTAAGGTCAAAGTTTGAACTATACATTGTTCTAACGAATCTTTCCAAAGAAACAACAACAACAAAGTTTTTTCAATATGAAAAGGAAAAAATCACTAGCTGATCTGATTGCAATTTCTGCCTGGCTAAGGGCGTCATCAGAAATCTTTGTGATACCCGTGCAAGCGCGCACTAACGCACTGCACCACCGGGGTGATGAGATTTGCAGTATACCCCAATGCAGTATACCCCAAAGTGTCAAATATCACTTTGAAAAAATTCGTGAATATGACCCCCATACAAACCGCGCTGTAAGACGTAATTCTACGTCAAAAGCTCATTCCGGTGTGAGAGTTGAAATCGTGTTGCTTAAATCAACATAACAAAACTCCTAACCGACTGGGACATAAAAAATCCGCAACAGCGACTGTCGATGTTAGCTTTTAAACTTCAGTACAGTCGCCATTTTTTATGGAATGGTTCACAAAATTAAAGTTATCACGTCACAGAGAGAGCAATGCAATGCCACATACGTTGATATAAAAAGAATAACGATAAGACATGTTCATCTATCTGAAATTAATAAAACAATTTTATGAAAAATTTAAATAACTGCACTATTTGTGTGTGTTCGCTTTAATTTACTAAACTACTTTTTGGATGAACGTGAAAATTTTTCTGATGTGTTGTGCAACATCTTCTGAAGAGCATGCACTAAATTATAATTAGTTTTACAAAAATGGGACTGAGCTGTGTGAATTTAAGTGGCCAAAAAAAAAAAAGAAAAACTATTCTCCCTGCAGAAAATTAGATCAACTTTTAAATAGTTCTGAACTAGTTCCAAAAAAGATCAGTACTTGTCTCTATACAATACCCTTTTATATCGATCGAACTGTCTTTTTACGTATTGATGTCATAAGAAAAGACTATTGTTCCCAAAAACATTCCTTTTTCCCTTTATTTGAACTAGTTGCGTTATGAACATTTCCAAACTGGTACTTTTTGCTAAAGTCTTAAAGTACATCGTAAAGTGGTTTCAAAGTATTCAAATGTTAAAAGCATTTAATTCTTTCCTCTTGCATGTATTTCATGCATTCTTTTATTTTATGAAGTTACTTTTTTTAAATATAATGCAAAAACTTAATTTTGTTGATTTCTTTAAACTTATTCCTTAAACAGTTTGAAAATTAACAAATTGCCACAAAACGTGTTCAGGTTTGATTTATTGTTGTCAGTATAAATTTCGACCACAATTAAAAATAAAATCAAAATGAGCTATTCTACGCTGACAGTTTTTTGTACTATTTCATATCAAGAAAAAATTGCTCTAGAAACGAACTAGTTGGCTTTTCCAATTGACTCCAAAATAACTGCTGAAATAAGTTAGGTTAAGGTGGAGGCAGGTCTTTAAACCGGCCCACTTAGATAAAATTATGGGTGAGTTGTGATACCACAGAACGAAAGAAGGAGGTAATCAATTGGAACTTTGATGAAGCATGTTCTTTATGTGGCAGAAAGCGGTAGAAACATGTGATATTGAATCTGAAGCAAGTGTTATGACTTGAGCTCAGTCAAATAAAGTTACTAAGCGTTCCTCTTCACAAACCTTCCTACCATCAACAACTACAATTTTTCGTCGTAAATTAATGTGTTTTAAAATTATTTTGATTGGAAATAAGGAAAGAAAGGCAATAGCGTAGGACCATGCCCGAACAGGATTTGAACACGAAACCCATGGGTGAGAGTCAAGCACGCTTAGACAAGAATATCGAGGCATCCCTTCATCTTCTTTACTGAGAAAAATAAAACTACCAATATTTGTTATTACACGGAAACCCTACAATAAACATTTAAATACACATTAATCATATTAGTACATCAGATTAATGGTAGAATTTTCAAAAAGATCATATTGATGTTAGATACACTTTTCTATTATTCTTTTTTTAACGTTCATCTTTACTATTATGATCTTTTGCTGATCTTTAATTTTCTTTACTTGTATTTGCTTGTCCTCGAAAAGTTTTCCTCAAAATAACTCAGAAATTAGTCTAAGTTTTTGTAGGAGTCAGCTTTGAGCTAGACTTATACATCTAGCTTACAGGGTTGCCATGTTTAGTACTGATAATAATTTCCAATATGTTTACAAGTGTAACTTGTATCTTACCAGTTTACTCTAAAAGTACTGCGCCGTTTAAAAAAAAAATGTGTATATATTATTTATGTGCTAAAGAAATTTGGATGAGTACTTTCCTTTTGAAATTTTAATAGTAAGTGTATTAAAGTAAAGTGTTAAGTTATTTTAGTAATCATCCCAGCTGCCAAACATTGCTTAATCGTTTTCTTTTCACGCGTTTGCGTTGCGAGTGTTTTAGTAAATTCCATGTTGCTATCTACTTCTCTTTTTTTTTTGCACAGCTAACATTGCGCAAAAACAACAGATGAGCCTCGAGCAAGGTGAAAAGTGAGCTATATTCAAATGCAGTGCTACACTTCAAAACAAAATGAGACAAAATCAATTTAATTTTGTTTTGTTTGATTTGTATTGTCTTATGGAGATTGATAAAAAAAAGTTCAACCGCGGTCTGCTAGTTTAATAAATAAAAGAAAAAACTGCTTCACTATGAGTCCGTATCACAAGGACCCGCAGGAGATATCGGCTTAAAATCGCATCTGACACTGAAAACTTTTTCAATTTAAATTATATTTTCTGATCTTCCGTCACATTCTCGCAGATAATATTAAAAATAGAATTATAAAAAATGCCATATAAGTCTTTTTGAGAACAGAGCTGCCAGAAAAATTTTTGTCTAAAATTATTTAAATTTAATAAAGATGTTAAACTCAACAAGAAAAAATAAACAAAAAACATTTTAGAAAAGTATGATAATATGTCAAATAAAACAAAATCGTTAAATTTTTTAGAAAACTGTAACCGTAAAATTGTTATAGTCTTTAAGTAATCGGTTTCTCAAATAACTCGAAACTGGGTTTGAAAACCCTGTCCTTAATCCTTGATCATTATGTCAATGTTTGGAAAAGGCTCGGGCTGTGAGTACAAATGGCAAAATCAATGGTACGATTTGGTATGAAACGGAAGTTGAGACTATGTTCAAAATAAACACGTTGCTGTAGATGATGTTCTTGCTGCTACTTTTGTTGCTGTTGCTGTTGCTGATGTACAACGTGCAACATAATAACTCAAGAGTAAATCCTGGAGCTATGCCAAATCGAGTCAATAACATGAAACAAGAAAGAAGCAACAACTACAACAACATTTAAATCAACATTTTCATTGTACTTGGCATGCTTTACACGCACAAACACACACACACACACAACTTCAAATAATTTAGTTATGTTTTATTGCAGGATGTTGTTGGCAAAAGGAAGGAAGAAAGAGTATAGCGCTCAAGTAATACAGCAAGCAGAAACGAGTTACCAATACTGAGCTAACAAGGGAATTAATAAAAACAGCTGTCCCAAAGCAGTTTTTTCATCAACTTCAGAACAATGAAAATGACGAAGAAAATCAGCGACGAAAAATAAAGTTCTAACAAAACAAGCGTAAACATTAAAGAAATTAATGTAAAAGAGAGGATCCAACATTTCTTCAAAGCAGGTTTTTTATATTTTTTAATACTTTTTTTTTTATATTTGCAGGTTTAAGCAAAGTTGACATACTTGAGTAGGTCAATCAATAGAAGAAGAAGACGCAACTGTTGTATAATCTACATTGCAAATAATGAAACTTTTTATAATTCTTCCATTTCGTTAAACGTTTTTAAGCCGCAAACTTATTTTTTGATAGCCAAGTTGACTTACTTGAGCTGGTCAATTAATAGAAGAAGGAGCCATGAAATAAGACTCCGTGACAGTTCTCAAATTTACATTGTAAATAATGAAACTTTTCATAATTCCTCCATTTCTTTGAAAGTTTTTAAGCCGCAAACTTTTTCTTTTTTGCCCTTACTTTTAACGCTTTTACTTTGCCAGATTTCTGCACCTTTCTTGAATTCTGTTGTCTTGGCCAGCAGAGTGTCATTGTTTTACTAATGCTTGGCAAAACTTTTTATATTATCACTGTTGAGTCACAGAGTTCGTCCAGTTGAAAATAAAACTTATTTTATGTTGATTTATTAAATTAATAGTAATTGGTCTCAACACGACACGAGCTTCTGTGTTTCTTCTAACTTTTTACTTATTACTTAAGTTGTTGCTTAACCTTGGACCATGTTTCTCTGTGATTGTGCAAAAAGAAAGTTTTTCACAAAAACAAAGAAAAGTTTTTATTTTGTGTTTTTTTTACATAATATTCCTGCTTCCAAAAGTTTTTTAAAAAATTATTTTTACTATTTATTGATCTATTGATATCATCAGAATTGTCTAAAGATTTATGAAGTTTGTGAACCATGATGTTAAGGTTAATATATCGAATAGTTATACCGGGCAAACTTTTCTCGTCCTACTTTTAAGAAATTGTAATAAAAATGTTGGCAATGAAATTGAAATAATAATAACAAAATTTTCAAATGTTGACTTAGAGTATTCCTTTATTCATTAATCTTGGGTGAAAAAAATAGAGAGAACTTGTTTCAATAAAATTAAATTTCAAATTATTTTTTTTGCTGTCTTTATCACTTCACTTCTTGCCGTCTTAACAGTTACAGTAATTCTAATCGCTTAACTAAAGACAAATACATATATTGTACATAGAACAGAAATACAAAAATTTTTTTATATTTCAAGAGAATACAAAAAATGAATCATAGTTTTACTGAGTTCAATAACAAAATATAAAGGTGAAAACACTTATAAATATTTAATGGATATATTTAGTATTGTCAAGTCAGGCTTTTAGCATTAAACCTAGTAATTTTCGATGTTGCAATGCGCTTAATTTTTTTAAAAAGGCAATAGAAAAAAGCACTAAATTTAGTACTGCTTTATTTTATTTTTACTGCTTTTCTTCGAGTGTAAGTTTGACATGAATTTCATTACCTAATTAAAAAAAGATGCTTTTAATGTTTTGTAAACATATTTGAAACTGGTTTTTTTGCATTTCTAAAAACTGATCTTTCAAGCGCATTGTTTACAAGATTTGCTTTCACTTGGTTTTGCTTCACATTGCTCAACAAATGTAAGATATTTTTAAACACCATTATCTGCATTGCGTTATATTATTTTTGTAAATTCTTTATAAACTCTAATAATATTTTATGTTGATATAATATTATATGGAAAAAATGTAATTTCTTGCGTATTGATTTTTTTTTTTAAGATTAAAGAATCAAGGCATGCGCCTTATACAAACAAAGTTTGGTCTTTGACCTGAAAGGAAAGGGATATATTTATTGAGAGGAATTGATTGGAACAATACGTGAATTATTGATTAGGCAAAACAACCATGATAGACAATTTGAATTGCTTTTAACCGAGGCTAGTGTTATGCCTTATCCCCAGCACGCAATTTTAGCCCTTTAGTTGTTCCATTCCTTTAATTCCACATTTTCCACAATTTAGTTATGGATTTTTAGTTTTCCATAGTTCTTAAATGTAGGAAAGAACAAAGAAAGTGAAAAGAACCATGCCCGAGCCCGGATTCGAACCAGGGACTTCTGGGTTGAGAGTCTAGCGCATTCTCCACTAGACTACAAAGGCCGACAAATTGGCATAGATTTTAATTTAAAATATTGATATTTAAGAATTTTATATTTAAGAATTTAAGATATTTAAGAATTTTACTGTTTTATATATATATTAAAATATTTGTAAATTAACTAGGTCCATTGGGATATTAAGGGTTAATTTCTTAACTCTATTTAAAGAAATTTGAGCTATTTGCTTAGCCTTATATTCGGTCTGCTGGAGATTCCGAGAATTCGTCAAGGTTATTGAAAAATCAGTTGCCTAAGTTAAGAAAGCCATCGTTTTTGAGCCATCGCTGTAGTACTGAAATGATTACTAAATTAAAAACAGATGCGCCGTTGGACACACGAGAGAAGCGAAGCTTTTACGCAGCTTCATAGATTTGATAATGTAATGGTTTTTTATAATACAATAATAAAGTAATTTTTAAATTCAAAAATTTAAGATAACATAAAGTTAATAAAACAAACACACGTTATAATCACACCAGTAAATTTTATTACATTTCATTATAATATTATTTTTTACATTTTACTTTAATTTTGAATTATTTTTTAAATGTGTTCAATTATTATTATGGAATTTTATTAATGAAATTATGGGCTTATGAAAACTAAAATAGCAAACGTATGTTATAGATATTATGTCGTCAATACCCTTTAGGAAACAAAGCACTTTGAAAGTACTTTGAAAGCACTTAAAAAAAAAATCTTAATAGCGCTTTGTTCTCGTTTTAAATAGCGCCTTTTTTAACATTGCCATGTCATTGGGAAAAAGACCTTTGCTCTTGCAACGGATGGTGATATGCAAAAGCGCTTTGCTCTCGCTTCGGAAATTGATTCCAAAAAGGGCTTTGCTCTAGCTTCAAAAAGCGTTAAAAAAGTGCTTTGTTCTCACTTCAAAAAGCGTTAAAAAAGTGCTTTGCTCTCGCTTCGGAAAGTGATTTAAAAAAAAACTTTTGTTCTCGCTTCAAAAATCGTTAAAAAAGTGCTTTGCTCTCGCTTCGGAAAATGATTCGAAAAAGGGCTTTGTTCAATCTCTTAAAGTGGCGTTTTTAATACCCATATCACTTGCCACTCATTTTATTACCTTTGTTAATCACATTATAATATTATCAATAAACTATTTACTTTTTCAGTTAATTATTTATTTTTCACTATTCTAATACACTTTCTTATACTTTAAACTTTTCGAATGCTAAAATGCTAGTGATGACACGAATGCTAGTGATGGGAGTGTCAGTAGTATCGAAGTAGATGTCGAATTCAACAAGATATTCGAAGTAATCACAAAAACTTTTTTGAAGCACTAAGAAAAGCGAAAGCAAAGAGCTTTTTTACAACTCAGCTCGCAGCGAGAGCAAAGCGCTTCACAAAAGCACTATGCAAAGGTAGAATAAAGCACTTTTTATGTGCTTTTTAATAAAGTGCTTTAAAATTTCCGATAGGGTATATTTAGCAAATACTGCATCACTAAACGTCTGTAATCGTGTTGTACAAATATTTGAATTGACATTTATTACAAAGCAATTGCTTAAGTGCTTGTAAGCATTCATGTCTTAAATCGCAATTAAAATCTCCACCTAAAGCAATTGGCATTTAGCGATAATTTTCACCCAGATCAATGAAATCTTGCTACTTTTGTTGTTTCGGTCAGTGTTGCCATATTTTTGAGAGTAAAAAAGTCATTGGTCGATTTAAAATACGTCAATTTAAAATATTTTCGAAAAAACATATACAAAAGAAATCCATATTATTATAAGTATTTATTAATGAATAGTAATAAAGAGCTTTAATTTATTTAATTAATTTAATGAATAGTAATAAAAAAGATTTAATATTACATGATTCTACCGCTTCTGCCACATTAATAACATTCTACACAAAAGTTTCACTTGATTGCTGCCTTCTTCTATTCTGTGGTATCACAACGGACCAATAGTTTGGTCTAAGTGGGCTGGTCTTAAGACCTGCTGCCACCTTAACCTTACCTTTTTTACTAAGGACTACGAATTCCTGAAGATAAATTCACAATGAATTTTATTATCTTAATCCTGTTGAAACTGAGAGATTTGCATACTTTGATAGGAACAATCAAGCATCTCAACAATCAAAAACTAATACAATAAATATTGTTGAATCATTTAACTCTTTTGATAGAACTCAAGAATATTTTAAATACGTAAAGTATAAATTGCATTTTAGTAGGAGTGCTTTTATGTGCGTGCGTGCGTGCTTGCGTGAGTGTTTGCTGTACAAGTTGAATTGCAGAGATCTAACCTTTGTTTGTCGACTCGTATCAGAACGAAGCTGCACTTGATTTATGTCAAATAAATATTTTAAAACATGTTCATAAAGAAGGTCATACAGAGAAAAGAACAAACGTATTTACATAAATTTCCATATTTCCCCCGTTGTTGTTGTTGTTGTTGTTGTTGATGCCACATCATATTTTGACTGATCCATGTTGTGTGGTTTTACGTGATGCTAAAATTTCAACAAGCAGTGAGTTCGAGTGTGTAAGTGCTAGAGTTTGTGTGTATGTATGTGTATGTTGATTGAAACGTGCGCTGAAACGTGAGTGTTTTTTCATATATTTTGGCATGCATTTTACAGTGCAGTCATGGTTGTTATATTGTTGTATCGGTGTTGCTGCCGTTTATGCTGCCAACAACGTTGTTTTGTGCTATTTTGCGGTTACTTAAATACTAACACAAAATCAGAAACACATACACATACTTAGAAGTACCTGCATATAAATGCATTTGCACTCGTAGCCGTGCACAAACACCACCATCGCAGTTCCAATTCATGGCATAAGAAACAACAAAGCAACTATAGAAGAACTAGCAAAAATAAAAAACATAGCTCACGTTGTACGTGAACAATGCAAAAATGTTGTGACATTTGAGCGATGGATGTATGTGAGTGTGTTTAGCTATTATGCTCAAGTTTTGCATATGAGAATTCATGTCAAACTGGTATGTTGTTTGTCGCTTGTGTACATGGAAAGAAATATTGAAGCAATTTACGCTTGAACCAAGAAAACGTCTCTATTCATACAAAAAGACAAATAATGAAGACAAAATACGATAACAAGGAATAGTTGTGCTCCAGAATAATATTTAGCAGTGATAGCAACCGGAATATTTATGGTGTATTAACCCATTTCCGGTGGCTCCTTAACTACCAGGCCAAAATCGATGAAACTTTGTCCAGAGTCTATATAGTGCCCTAAACTTTATCTTGCAAAATCTCCACTAGCTTTATCACATACCTTCACAGCCGTACCTGCCCATTTTAAAACAGCAAACGGGCTCTAAGTTTATTTTAACATACAATTTAAAGAGTACAAGAGTTGGTAGTACTACCGATATGCTTGCCTTGCAATCCGATATAAATAATCTTTATGAATGGTGTTCCCGAAACCATTCCATATCCTTGAATATTGATTTCACTTTTAGCATTTATTAAACGCAATAGTTATAAATTTTCTAATCCATACACGCTTAAAATTCTTTACACAAGTCTGGTGAGGTCTAGATTAGAATATGCGAGCTTTATTTGGAACCCGTACTATGATACTCATATAAATCGTTTGGAACGCGTCCAACGTAAATTTCTTAAATTTGCACTTCGTTCTTTTAACTTTACTCATCTCTTGCCCTCTTACGAAGCTGGTTGTAAATTTATTAATTTAAAATCACTTGTAAATAGAAGAAAAATGGTTTCCCTCTTATTTATTTACAATATTATTTCTGGCATAACGGATTGCTCAAACCTTCTGGAACAAATTAACTTTAATGTGCCATCCAGAATTTTAAGATATACTGCCCCATTTAATATTCGAGTTCACCGAACATATTATGCTTCAAACTCACCGATCACAAGAACTTTGCGAGAGTTTAATATTTTATCAACTATGTACTCCATTGATTTTTCTGTTTCTAAGACAATATTGTTCAATCAATTATCTTCAATTTTTTAAGTTGTAACATATTTTTATATCACATGTATATATATTATTCTAATTAAAATAATTAAAATTATTGAAATTGTATATAATATCTGGTCAGCAAGGAATATATTTCATTGATTAATAAATGAAAATTAAATTAAAAACCAAAATGAAAAACTTATAATAGTTGCTATTGAAAAGCAATTTTCGATATTGCGATTTGAAATTTTTCCACAATTTTCAAAAATTAAAAAAAAACCCAAATATTGCGACACGCCGTGGGCGTAAAATTCAAGTAAACGACCAAATCGACTTAAACCAAAAATATTGTATATTTTCAAAGATCCATACTAACATAATCCTTACAGTGCCAGTTAATATGACTTTCGTGCTCACCTGGAGAAAATTCTAAAGTTACTGGTGGAAATAGGCACCAATCGCTGTAAATGGGTTAATAATAGTTTATCAGTACTTACTAGGAATATTTTCAAAGCTACTCAGAAGCTAAAACCAGATAAAAATATTGAAAAACGATAGGATTTATTGCTGAAAAAGGATGACGAAGAAGTAATTGTGGCAAATTCATACGATTATCTTAATTAACTTTTTTCGTTAATACTTTTTCTTTTGTAAACCAAAATTCATATGAATTCAAAACTATAAATGTGAACACTTTAAACACAGTATTAATGATCCTTCGTAAGAGGATCATTAATGATTCGTAAGAGATTCCTTTGGAAAATTGCAAAAATGTTAATTACAAAAGCGTTTTATTTAACCCAAACATAAGTCAAAATGACTTTAATATAGCTTTGCCAAATATTAGAAGTTTGATTAAAAATGTCGATAATTTCGTTTTTAACATTTTTGACAGCAAATGGATAGTAACGGTTAATTGTGTACCCTTCTAGTATCAACTTTTTCTTAATATATATTAATTATATAGCACAATAAATTAAACATATCCCGTTACACTGTGAATTTCAATTATTTTATTAATATTACTGAAGCATCAGCTAATAACGGCAGAATTATAAAAAAAAAAGAAATAACAAAATATCAAAACCTTTCGTCGATTCTTAAACATAATAAAAAAATTTGGTTCAACATGTTGGTTACAAACTCAATTTCACATCACTAACTGCCAAAGCACTCTTATTTTATATTGTGTGTGTGTGTGTGAGGTGTATTCACGGTTTGTAGTTCTTTTTTGCACTTTTCGAAGGAGCTCCGCAAAGAGCTCCGGATTGCGAATACCCTTTATATGTGTATGCTCAAAGATTTAAAAACTTACCTAAAAGTATACACATCCGAGTAGCACTTACTAATTTGACAGTTTAATAGCTACTGCAGCGTATGTCTTTGAAAATGGTTTGTACACGTACTAAATTCATTTAATGCCTATTTTTAGTGTCGTTTTTGTTTCATCGAGTTTCTAATCACAACAGTGATAAAAAGTTGCACTTCAAAAAGCCTCATTATGTGTCACTGAGCAGAGAGTTAATAAAATTAACAATTATATTAATTATGTTTATAAAAACGAATGTCCTCCAAATTTGTTAAAGAGTAAAAAAATTTATTTCAGTTAACTAAACCAAAGGCTTTTATTTGAATATTGGAAATGCGTCCAGATTTACTTCATAAAACATTTCAAAAAAAATGCTTTATAGAAAGTGCTTAAAAAATCCAGGCAATAGAAATCTACATGCGGATTATAAAAAGTTTTGCAAAGACATTAAAAAGATATTTTGAGTGTCAAAAATAGTTTGATTGATTGATTGATTGATTTATTGCGATAGTAATTAGTACACTAGGAATAATTTCTTTTGTAGCACAATATATAATTGGAAAGTTGTTCTTTTTTAAATGAGTTTAATAAAATTAAGGGAAACATTAAGAAGAAATGGGATTAAGTGAACAATATTTTAAATAAAACTTACAAAAATGAATTAATTCAAAATGTATTACCTTAACTAATGTAACTAATGCAGCGCCACTGCAGCGAAAGACGCCGCATGGTGGGACGAGCCCATACAAAGGGTTGGACATCACATATAGCTTTAAATAATTGATTGTAACTCTGGAACCATTTGATGTATTTTAAACATGTCTTCTTAAAAAAAATTCTCATTAAATTATTTAATTTTTTTGAGAGTAGCGGGTCTAGGAGATCTAAAAATTTATGGTAAAAAAAAAACCATTTTTTGTGTTTAGCGATATTTCGTACTTATATTTTATTACACAACGTGTTTTTAAACAATAATTTATTAGCTTATTACATTTAAAAGATGTTAAAAGACAGCATACATCTGTATTTAAAACAAATTATATGTAATATTAAGAGCAAACAGTGATTTATTTATACCACACATAATTATAAAATAAGGGTTCTCATCTAAGCATGTAACTGACCCGTAAACATTGTAAACCTTGTGAACTTACATGCGCGTACACTATCTGCCAAAATTTGTATGGGCGTGAGTTTACACCATTTCCGAGCCTATTTTGTAGTGTAAGCTAGCGTGTAAATCTACGTGTGTGAATGAGGGTTGACTTTGGCGCTAATTATTACATATTTAGAGTAGTTGAAGTAAATTTGAACACGTTTTATTTATTTTTCTAAGTTAATGAAGGTTTTTAAAAGGTTTAAAATTTAAAAAAGTCAGAGTGTTGTCGCAGCCGCCATTTTGTCGACATTTACGCTATTTTTACTTTGTCGCTTATCAAAAGTTTAAGTGCTATACATGCTTACATGCTTAGATGAAAACCCTTAATATGCTTAATTTTACACATTATCTGTAAAAGTTATGTTTTCACTTTCCTCATCAAAAAGGTATTTTGCTACAATCAGATAGCTTTGTGATGATTTTTTATTAAGACCAAGGACTAAAAGTACTGGATCTGAATTGAGCAGAAGGGCATGCAAAAGATCTGAATTGCAAGCAGATCTTGCAAATTTTCTCGTGTTGTAAAGTCTGAAGAACCGAAATAGTTTGTGATTTGCCTGTTGCGCATCCTTGGATAACTTACCTATGGCTACTGTCGCTTTTTTAACTATATCCACACTGTGCATTAATATTTTATGTACAGTAACAGGCATGTAGTACCAATCATAAATTTCAACGTATAATTTTTTTGTTTCTAAATAAAAATTTTTTAATTTTGTGATATTAATTTTAAGACCAGATGCTATGACCTGAAATATATTAAAATTTTTACGCATTTATGTAAAACAAAATAATTCATGTATGTGTATATTAAAATGTTTTACCTGCAATATAAAATAAAACCGTTTAATTAAATTTTCGTCTACTCAAGTTATTTCTGAACTTTTCTTGTAATTAGTAAAAAATCTGCGAGAAGAGTTACGGTCATGACTTTTACCAGAGCCTCGCAATACCACGTCTATTAACAAACCTTAAACAATTTTAATTTCGTCGTCAGCAAAATAGTATAGTGGTGTTGATTCAAATGCTTTTATCATAATCATTACATTTTGGTTATTATTACACATGTTTACTGGAAACATAATATGAGATGATATTAATGTATGTATTTAAAAATTTTTTTGTAGCAAACAATTTTACTTATATAAGAAACATATTATGTTTGCCATAAATATCACAGTACAACATTTTTCAGTTCATTGATTGCCAACTCAATTCTGAGAACTGTATGTGAAATTAGACCCAAAAAGCAAAATTTCTGCATGAATCGTTTTGTCTTCTTACCTGCCAAAATATTTTTAATATCGATTTGAAGTTAGTACTACCGTATAGGGGTATTTATCACGTTTTAGGCCCTGTTGTTTGACATAGCTCGACAACCACTAGCCCGATTTAGTTAAAATAAATTTTAAAAAATTAAAAATTATAATTCCCTTAATCTGTTTACATATTGTTTTCCTATAAAAGCAACAGTTTCCAAGTTAAAAATAAGCGCATGAAGAAAAAAAATTGAATTGAAAAAATGTTATAAATTTTGTTTTTATGCATATTATAATTGCGTATTAATTGCATATTATTTTATTTTCAATAAGTTTTTATAAATAAATTTTTTTTTGCATTATAATTTTTTTTAACTTGGAAACTGTTGCTTTTATAGGAAAACAATATATAAACAGATTAAAGAAATTGTAATTCTTAATTTTTTAAAATTTATTTCAACTAAATCGGGCTAGTGGTTGTCGAGCTATGTCAAACAACAGGGCCTAAAACGTGATAAATTCCCCTATACGATAGTACTAACTTCAAATCGATATTAAAAATATTTTGGCAGGTAAGAAGACATAACGAATGATGCAGAAATTCTTCTTTTTGGGTCTAATTTCACATACAGTTCTCAGAATTGAGTTGGCAAATCATGTGTTGTACTGTGTTTGTTATTTTCATTGCAAACAAGCTAATTTATGTATCTGTACTGTACCAGACTATGTAATTTTTTTTACTGGAATTCTTGAAAATATTTACATCGTGTCTAAAATATATCTCAGGAACCATACGTCTCAGATAAATAAACAGTATGCCAAAATATTTTCATTAAAATTGTCTACACTTATTTAGTACAATGAACTAACATAACTTTACTAGGAAGGATGCTATGCCGCAATAAAAGCAAAAGATCTGTTTTTCCCTTTACAAAAGGTCACGGAGCCTTTACGGAAAACAATAAATGTATCCCAAACTTTTTTTCTTATCCATTCGCAATTTTTTAATGCTAATCAAACTGAATCAGTTCCTATAATTATGCTGTAATAAGCAAACTTTGTGAGAAATCTTATAAAAAACCCGAGGAATACAATTTTGATATTAAAATTATCAGAAGGCGCTACATGGCACGCTCTAATTTTTTTAAAACATTTCTTACTACCATTATTTGTAATGTAAGGTGCATTGATCCTGGCCAACCCTGGCCATTTTTTTATTTTTCAAATTTAATAATTTTTTTAATTTTTAATTTTTATTCCTTATCGCAATAACGGGATAGCAAAAAACTTAAAAACAAAATATCTGGTTTAAAAGTTTAGAGTATACCCTTTCATAAAATATAAAGACTTTTTCAATCAAGCAGTTTAACAAAATGTTATAGGACTTACGAATGTTATAGGAAAAAAGACTATACTTTTATATTACAAAATATCAACTTTGAGGCTTTACAAAAACAAAAGTACGCACTTAAAAATAAAAAAAACTACCCAATTCAAATAGCCCAAATATATTTCTATCGAAATGTATCAAAATATTATAATAATTTGCAAGTTTCACTTTTTTCTGGATGTCCAACCCTTTGTATGGGATCGCCCCAACGTGCGCCGCCTACAAAGCCACCCTGCAGTCGGTTGTAATGTGCGCTGCTAAGAAGCATAACAGGGAAGCAGAAGCAGAGAAGAGAGACTTTTCTTCAGGCGAAAAAAAGGAGAGGCAGAAAAACGTCTCCTTTCGGGACAGGAATGACGTCCGAATATTTTACAACAAGATAAGATACCTTGCCGATGGTTTTAAAACAGGTACCCTTTTCTGCAAGGATGAAAATGGAAATCTAGTGACAGACATCAAGAGAACACTGACGTTATGGAGGAAACACTTCTCTAAGCTTTTAAATGGCGACGCTGACAACAATACCGTTAATATAGATGATATCCCGGAAACCACAATTACAGATGACAACGTCGATGTTCCGTTGCCCGATTATGATGAAGTTCTGAAAGCTATAGCAAGGCTCAAAAAGAACAAAGCCGCAGGAGCTGATGGCATAGCTGCTGAGCAGTTTAAGAACGGAGGCGAAGCTCCATTTTAATGCATTCACGAGCTTCTATGCAGAATATGGTCAAAATAATGTATTCTCCGGAATACCGAAATCTTAGTGTGCTATGCCCAATCGACAAAAAAGGCGATTGAACTATTTGTGCTTTTCCATGGGATAAGCCTTCTTAAAATCGCATATAAGTTTCTGTCGAGAGTTTTATATAAAATATTGAAGACCAATGTAAACAAACTGATTGGACCTTATCAGTGTTGCTTCAGACCTGGAACCATCAACCATCAACCAGATTTTCACGCTACGACAAATCTTGTAGAAGACACAAGAAAAACAAGTTGACACCCACCATCTTTTTGTCGACTACAAAGCCGCCTTCGACAGCCCAATAAGGAAGCACCCGTACTCCACCATGTCTGAACTTGGTATTCGTGCAAAACTAATACGACTTTGCAGGATGACACTGAGCAACACCAGCAGCGCAGTTAAAATCGGGAAGGACCTCTCCCCACCATTTATTACCAAACGAGGTTTCAGACAAGGTGATTCTTATCGTGCGACTTTTTCAACCTAATGATGGAAAAGATCATCCGAGCTGCTGATCTGAGACGTAGTGGCACAATATTCTACAAGAGTGTTATGCTGCTTGCGTATGCTGATGACATAGATATCATTGGCCATAATACGCGCGAAGTCAGTGCAGCATTTTCCAGATTAGAAAGAGAATCAAGTCGAATGGGTCTGTCAGTGAATGCAGATAAGACGAAATACTTAGTGTCAACAAACAAACAGTCCCAGCGTCTTGGAACCCACGTTACCGTTGACAATACCTCATTCGAGGTTGTGAAGAACTTCGTTTATCTGGGATCCAGCATTAATTCAACCAACGACATCAGCATTGAGATCAAACGAAGAATAACTCTTGCCAACAGGTGTTACTTTGGGCTCAGTAGGCAATTGAGAAGCAGAGCCCTCTCTCGACGAACGAAAATCACGCTCTATAAATCGCTCATCATGCCCGTCCTACTTTACGCATCACAAACCTGGACGCTGAGCAGTTTAGATGAAAAGACTTTAGGAGCATTCGAGAGAAAGATTCTTCGTAAGATCTACGGACCAATCTGCGTCAATGGCGAGTACCGAATACGGTGGAATGATGAACTGTATGAGCTGTACGCTGACATCGACATAGTCAAGCGCATTAAAATCGAGCGGCTTCGCTGGCTTGGTCATGTTCAGCGCATGAAAGACGATGCTCCAGTGAAGAAAACATTCGATTCGGTACCCAGCGGCGGTCAACGCAGAAGAGGACGACCGCATCTTCGTTGGAAAGACCAAGTGGAGGACAACCTGACGAAGCTTGGAATTTCCAACTGGCGCCAGCAAGCGAAAGACAGAAATGGCTGGCGCAAATTCTTAGATGAGGCCAAGACCGACATACGGTTGTAGCGCCAGCTAAGTAAGTAAGTAAGATGGAGAAGATCATCCGAGCTACTGATCTGAGATGTAATGGCACAATATTCTACAGGAGTTTTATGCTGCTTGCGTATGGTTATGACATTGATATCTTTGGCCATATTACGTGCACTGACGTCGCATAATTCTGCAGATTAGAATGAGAGTCAAGGTGATTGGGTCTGGCAAAGAATGCAGATAAGAAGAAATACTTGGTTTAACAAACAAACAGTCCCAGCGACTTTGAACCCACGTTACAGTTCACAATACCTCTTTCGAGGTTGTGAAGGACTTCGTTCATCTGGGATGCAGCATAAACTCTACCAACGACGTCAGCATTGAGATCAAATGAAGAATAACTCTTATCAACAGGTGTTTCTTTTGGCTCAGTAGGCAATTGAAAAGCAGAGCCTTCCCTCGACGAAAGAAAATCACACTCTATAAATCGTTCACGCCCTTCCTGCTTTATGCATCAAAAACCTGGACGCTGAGCAGTTCAGATGAGAAAACTTTAGGAGCCCTCGAGAGAAAGATTCTTTGTAAGATCTACGGACCAATCAGCGTCAATGGCGAGTACCTTATACGGTGGAATGATGAACTGTACGAGCTGTACGCTGACATCGACATAGTCAAGCACATTAAAATCGAGCAGCTTCTAGGTCATGTTCAGTGCATGAAACAATGCTCCAGTGAAGAAAATATTCGATTCGGTACCCAGCGTTGGTCACCGTAGAAGAGAACGACCGCATCTTCGTTGGAAAGATTAACCGGAAGAAGCTTGGAATTTCCAACTGACGCCAGCAAGCGTCAGCGAGAGACAGAAATGGCTGGCGCACATTTTTAGATGAGACCAAGACTGACATACGGTTGTTGCGCCAACTAAGTAAGTAAGTAATGTAACTGTTAAAGCAAATGTCTTTGTTGATCAGTTCTCAAATATTGGTATTAACGTTGTTTTTAACAACGTTGTATTGAGATCTTCCTATGATTGCTTAGATAAGGAGGTACTTCTTCCAAATAGTTTTACTTTGCGCCTGTATCGTCTGTTTATTTGTTCAAAATTAAATAAGTCTCTAAATAATTCTAATTCTTGTACTGAAAAGAGTTTTTCTAGTACATTTTTAAAAACATTGTTTATAATGTAGTCGATGTTTTGTGCGACTTGTTTAACAAAAGTATTCAATTAGAAATTTTCCAGAAATGCTTAAAAAGGGAGATAAAAATCGTTAGCACGGATTTGTACATGGCAAATCCACTGTGTCTTATCTTCTCGGTTTTACAAAGTTTTGCTTAAATTCATTTCATTCAGGTAACAAGGACGACAGTATTTACAATAATTTTAGTAAAGCATTTGATAAACTACCACACAACTTAATTCTATTTAAACTGAAGTCAATGGGTTTCTTACAATTTTTTGTAAGCTAGATTCAATAGAGAAGTATGGTCTGCTGAATTAATTGCTTAATCAGGTGTTTCTCAAGGTAGCCACCTTTGTTCACTTCTGTTCATTTTAGCCATTAATTATATAACCCATCACATGCTAACATGCCATCCGTTGGGCTTTTCTGGTCACGATAAAGATACTTAGATGACATTGCACATTAAAAAATAAAAAAAAATAAAAACTCAATTTAAAACATTTATTGTGAAAAGACTATAACATACATAGAGACATAATATTTTCGACGTACGTAATGTAACTGTGTTCATATTAAACGAATTTCTTTTTGAAATTGATATTGAAACAATTTCATTAAAGTTAAACACAAATGCTTGTTAGCTTAAATTTTTAAAAAATGTATCTGTTTTCAAAACAATATTTTTGAAAATACTTTTATAGTTAACATTTACAGTTAAAAACATTTATTTAAAAAAAATGTAAAAAAAAATCTTTAATATTGAAATCAAATAATATAAAACATAATTTTAAAACATTGTTCTTAAATTCGAAGCCATTTTTTTATTTTTTCGAGTTTTCGACGTCATATTCGCGATCAGTGACCCCTGGGACCCCTCAAATACCAAGTTTTAACTCCATTCGATGAAATTTGCATTTTATTGCGGCTTAAAATATTGAAATATTACACGGCCCAGGTTCGATTTCCGCCAGCATCAAAAAGATTTTTGATGAAGCCTGTAGCAGGGCTGAAATGGCAATAAAATCAGCTAGTGATGTTTTCTTTTTCATATTGAAAATGTTGTTGTTTCTTTGGAAAAAATTCTTTAGAGCAATTAATTGTTCTAATCTGACTTGACTTAAATGTTCATTGGGATGTGGAAGTGAGCACGGACAAAATATTAAATGCACAAGCCCGAAATAAAAGAAGACTAGACATTATGATATAAAGATTATCTCGTACATAAAAAATTGGAATAAGTCAAAATAAATAAAAAATTAAAACCCCCCTGAAATTTTTTTCTGGGTACTCACCCGTCTTTGCAGATAATATGAAAATATACAAAACAATAGATGCTAAATACAATTCACTCCATCTACAAAGACAGATCTACTCCAGTCTGATTTGAAATCTTTTGAAGTTTGGTGTTCTAAAAGTAATGTGTTTCTTTACCCAGATAAAAGCCAAACTATGGCCTTTTTGCGAAAAAGTAATAATTTTTTTATTGATTATAAGAAAAAAGATACTGCCTTAAGTCGTGTAGATGCTGTCAAAGATCTTGGTATATGAATGGATTCTAAGCTATCGTTGAACGTTCATATTAGATTTGTAAAAAGCATCTTCTATGCTCAAGTTTATAAAACGCTTGGCCAAAGAATTAAATAGTATAATCAAAACTACAACGCTGTATTATGCAATTGTGCGACCTAAATAGTATGTAAGTCAAGTTTGGTCCCCAAGCTACAATGTACATGTTGAACGTATAGAAAGAATCCAAAAACGTTTTGTTCGGTTTGCTCTAAGGGGCTTAAGTGGAACTGACACTTTAAACCTCCATTTTTATGAGGATTGTTTAAAACTATTAAAAATGCAATCTTTAAATGAGAGAAGGAAGTCTGCAAATATCGTCTATTTACACCAAATCATAACTGGTGTGTTTGATTCTCCAGAAATCCTTACCCTAAAAACGCTAACAATTTAATTTACTTCATTTTTAGTAGAACAAATTTATATAAGGCAACTGCTCATTTTAATCGCATAAGTACCTTTGTTAATAATTGTAGCTTTTTTGATCTTAACTTATCGAAAAGTCACCTCAAAAGTAGACTAAAAGCTAATGTATGATTAGATCTAAATATGTTAACGCATGGTTAGTTGTTATGTCTTGTGTTATACAACAGCTGGTGTATGCAATGTGAAATCTGACGTTTGCCGAATTGATCCTAATACCCTAAACGAATACTTTATTGCCAGCTCTACGTCTCCAAATAATGGGCTTGCCTTTAATCCAAGGTCTTAAAGTTCTGAATCTCCAAGTAATTTTGAGTTTGTTGCTATTGATGAAAGTGATGTAGGCCGGTGTGTTAATAAAATAAAATCCAACGCAACGGGTGAAGATGGTATTGAAACCATTTCAGTCTGGTTTTCGAACAGGTCATAGCTGTTCTACAGCAATAGTAAAGATCTTAGAAGACATCAGAGTGTTTTATGATTTGGGGCGCATAAACTAGCTCTGTGTTTTAGATTTTTCCAAGGCATTTAATCCTGTTGATCACTCAATACTGTGTCAAAAACTTGAGGCTAACTTTGGTTTCTGTAGCATGGCGGTCCGTCTTTTAGTTTAGGTTAGGTACAGGTGACTGAGTCGGTAGACGACTCTTAAACTTAGGCCAGTGCAGGCCCATTGTGAAACCCCATAATCTCTTTTA